>JAVJGG010000002.1:16182935-16282713 GCA_035590195.1 Aviceda cuculoides
CACAACCCACGCGTTTTACTTCTTGTCCTGATTGCCGCCCCCATCCCAGTGGGGGGGCGGGGGGGAAGTGAGTGAGCGGCTGCGAGGTGCTTAGTTGCTGGCTGGGGTTAAACCATGACACAAAGACATGGGATGGGAAGGGAAAAGTGGATGCTCACAAAGATTAGGAATGAACAATTTTAATGTCACCTGTTCCAATGCAACCTGCAGCTCTATACTGAAATGTTACCACAAACTGAAAAACACCTGTCACTTAGATTGCATGTGCCATGGCCATGAACATGATACAACTTCATTACACAGTAAATTTCCATGGGGCTCCATTTCAAAGTGAAGTAATGCAGGGGATTGAGATACACTTCACATAAGGGAGCGTCAAACAGTCAAGGGTCCAGCTCAGGATGCTACTGACAAAGATCGGTAGAAAATTGCTTCATTAAGGGATCTTGCTATGAATCAGTAGATCAAAAATCTAATTAAGCACATTCTACAGCTCATGTCACAGGGAGATCACAGGCAAATGCAAATTACAGATTGCTTGATCATTGGCTTGCTGGGCACAAGAGATGCACAGCTGAATCATGCAGCTGGACAGATGGATTCAAGGATAATGATGACATCACCCCTTTGGGAAAGGAAGGACTCAAATTCCATGTTCAGCAAGACTGCCAGAAGTTGTCAGTGCTCCACATTACTCCTTAAACCCGAATCATCATTAGATTATTGTCTCTGAAGTTCACACTCTGAAAAAATATTCTGGTTCTTTAATAACACATCTAGGTACAGCACCAGTGAGCCAACATATCATAAGAGGATAATTACATGGGTAGTTCTTGCCTTTCTGCTGGTGCCTTATCCCTTAGATCTAAACAGCGGACACACTTTCTATAGTACTGCTCATCTGGGCATATCAAAGTGCTTTATAGACGTTCATTATAAGTAATTACCAGCTGGCACGTGTGAATAATTTACAGGGTGGTAGAAGTGAAACTTCTACTGCTCTCTCACTTTGTTTCCCTGCTCTCCGCTTTTTATCCTTTCTCTTCTTTGCTCTTTCCTCTTCTCCTGGCCACTGTAAATTAGGAATGGCAGTAGTTTGGATATCTTCCTAAATCACATCTCAAGGTACCTATATGTACAAATATCTGACCTTAAATTTGGAAGCAACTCTAAAGCAGAAGCCTAAGACAGAGATCCTTTCCGAGAACCAGCTGTGCCAATGGAAGGGTTTCTGCCTCCAGCTGCTTTTTAGCTTACATGAACTGCTCCATCAACACTAACTTAGCCTTTTATCCAGGTAAAACATAATGGTAACCAGTAAGTAAGTGTGAGCTACAAGGCAGTAAGTGGGAAAGAATCTGACTCTAAAATACACCCCACTAACATGTTCAGAAAGCCAGAGAAGTTAACAGACCTGAACTCATTAAATTCAGCTAAAGTCACTTCTGAACGTGTCTCGTTAAGTCAAATACAGTTTAAGCATGTGAAGATCCTTTATCGACCAACAGGAAAAAAAAAAAAAGTTTTATTTTCAAAATTGGTGGGTTTTTTCCTCCATTTTCTGCAGAGATTTTAAAGAATTCTGTTCACTCAGTCTTTGCTGTTTATTTTTCTCAGTCAACTATGGATTCTGTCTCCCAGGACAGTCTACATTTAACAGCCGTGAGCATTTAAAACATAATTGTGAATTGTCATAGTTGTCATTTTGAGCAGATGCTAGGATTTCTGGGTTTTGTTTCTTTTTTTCTTCTTCCTTTTTTTTTTTTTTTCCCCTACAGAATCTTAATTGCCTTTTTCATCACAGATTTTAAAACAAAGTTGATGCTTGGGGGAATAAGAAAATGCTTGAATAAGAAAAAAATGGTGACCACTCTCAGACACTCAGAAAGGAAAGTGACTCAAAGAACCAGAAGTAGAAAGGTGTGGCAAATGGCTAAAGGTGTGACACAAAGACCAGTGAAGTACAATGGCTGAACACAAAGGAGGAAGGAAAAAACACAGCACCTGTCTACCAAGCCAATATGAAAAGGTTGAAATGTTAAATAACCAGAAAGGGGAAAAGAGAGAGCTTTCATGGCAGGAAAAATAAAGGGGAAAAGAGAGAAGCAGCACAATGATAACATAGTCTTATACACACAGGAGGAAAAAAGAAAAGTGTCCAGTGATAGAACATACGGACAAAGAAAAATAACCCCAACCACAGATGGATTACCAAGGCAACACATAGAAACCAAAGAAAAATTAAAGACAAGAAATTAACTGGGTGAATTGCTTAAAATCTCCACAAAAAAATTAAAACCCCATACATTTTGAAAAAAAGCAAATAACCTTTTCCAGCTTCACAAAAATGTTCATTTTCTAAAAAGGCCATTTTCTGACACAAGTTTTCCCATTCAGCTAATGTCAACCAGCTCTAGTTATGTATTCCAGGCCCCTAGGGCAAAACATAATCTATCTGTGTTTGAAACAAGAACATCTTTGTTCAGACCTCAGGCCAATAGCAACCAAGGGACCCATCAGTGCTGTGGAGAAAACCAACGGGAAGAGAACAGTAGGGGAACATTTGAGCACGCTTTGAATGTCAGATAGTGCCCATGCAGTCAAGTATACCTGAGCCAAATAGTCACTTTTAATATCCATAACTCATCACGACACCTTCAAAATATTTCAGAACATCTCCTTCCACACCAGCTGCTACAACAGCTTCCGCTGGAGTAAGCTAACAAGCTTCTCCAATATGTAGCCATGCAGTAGTTGCAATGTGTTGTTTGTAGAGGCCTTCAAGGATTTCCAGGTCTTTAGGAAGCTGATCTCTAGCAGATCAGCCAACTCTCTGCAATGAGGAATGCATAAGCAGCTGGACAGTAAAGGTTCATTGTTTCAGTCCAGCTTATGGAATGCTTCACCCAGGTGGGACTGCCATCAGTATCTCCACAATTGCTGTTTCTGCTCTGTACACAACCAGAGTTTCACGAAACCAACCGTCCCTTCCCAAGAGCCTGCACCTGACAACGCAGCACAAAATCCCCTCCATGTACTAAAGCACTCACCTAGGAGAATGTCTGGAAAGCTGGAGAACACTATACCATTTCAAAGCTTTGAGCCCAGGCTCTTTTTTCTAGCTACCACAGCTGTGATTAGATGGAAGTATCACTCTGTAATCAGAGCTGCCAAATGGATGGATCAATAGAGAGCTATCAGCAATTAGCACCGTTGTAGCTGCCTGGCACATTTTTTATTTATTGAAGCGGGCGAGTCAAGATGCCTGAGGGATAAGCAAATTCTGGCATATAAAGATATAAGGAGAAAGGGAAAAAGGGACAGCATTGTTCATACTGGAGACTACCCCTTTTCCCTCCCTTCACTGCTCTCACAGCTTCGAGGCACGTGAGCATGTGTGTTATTACATATCATTACAGAAACATCTGATTCACGGCAGCGGCCAGGTGGCACAGTAGGCTAATGTATCTCTCTTTCACCTTTGGAATCAGAGATGGAATAAGTTTGCCAGTCTCAGGGTATTCCCGTGTGGATTTTTATTTTCTTCAGACCTGCATGTTAACTTTCTTCACCCAAAGGAGTTTTCATGACTGAAAGAACTGGCAATGTCACGGGCCAGGATTTAGTAGAAATGAGAATTGCTAGAGGGACAGAACTGGGGAAAACAGATATAAATCAAAGACTTGGATGCATTAGCAGCGCTACACAAAAAGGCTGTGATGAGAATGGCTGGAAATATCCAAGTTTATATTGAAAAGAAAAAGAGCTGAGGAGATCTCTGTGGGTGCCTGGGACTAGAAGTTGCCATTCAGAACTGTGAGGTAGAAAATTGCTGTGGCTTCTGACCAGCAATATCACAGCTTTCCTTCACCTTCTTAAACAACAGGAAAACTACCCAACATTTCAATAATGAAACAAAACACCTTACAGCAAGTGCTGATTTTTAAGATATGGTTCTAGCTGTGTGATCTATCCCAGTTGTTTTTGCCCTGTTGGTATTAGCTGTTTCTTGAGGCATGATTGCTTCCAGTTTTGAATGCACTAGTGTTCAGCTCAGCTTTAGGGATCATCTGACAGGAGAGAGACAGGGTGAATTTTAAAAAGAGCCAGCTAGTAGTATTATTTTTACACTAGCAGTTACTATTCTTTCTCACAGGAACACCTCCCTGCTGGTACTGCCGATCCAAGTCAGCCCTCACCCTGAAGGGCACTTTACTTCTAGTCTGCACTTCACATATAGCTGTAAGAGCTCAACCATGAAAGGAAGCAGTAGGCACATCCTATATCCCAGCTGTAGGTCCCCGCCTCTCTGCTACTTCACCCAGCTGGAGGAGTTTGGCTTCACTGTGCCCTGACTGAATTAACCCAAGTTCAGGCAAGCTCGGCATGAGCCTTCTTAGTCCCAATAGTGATGCCAGAAGGAATCATTTAGGATGCTGTCATTAGTGCAAATACATAACCTTTGAGTTCTTGGGGGTAATTTCAGCTCTGTTTCCATAACTGATAAAGAGTCCATTGTGTACTGACTTGAGGCAATTGCAGCAGGATATTTCAAGTCAATCTCAACTACGCCTGATAACTGCCCCCACCTCTGCCTCCCTTATTATACCCAACAACTGGACATTGCAAGTCAATGACCATCGACAATATGACAGATGGATCTACAGACCTAGCAAGTCTAATATCAACTGAACTGACAGTACTGGATTCTGGCTACCAACAGAGGAGACACAAATGTTCCAGCTGCCAATAGTTATGCCCTTGCATCGACCTCGTGTGAAGCACCCTCAGCCTGAGGGAGCAATAGAAATCAATTAAAATTCCTTGGAGTGCCAAATTCTCCACACTCTTCAGCATCTTCCTCTCCTCCTTCCTCTGCTACAGGTGGACCACTAATCAGAAACCCCTTCATGTGTGTTTATACAGCAAACAGCTAAAGCTTTAAGGAATTAACAAGATGGCAGGGGTTTTTTTTGTTGTTTTCTGATAGAATCAGGGATCTTACCTCTTTTTCAAAGCCCACAGGACCAAATGTTTGAAATCTTTCATTGATTCTGCAGCTTCCTTTTCCAATCTTGTTTGCAAAAAGCTCTTGAAATTTCTCCTGTACTTGAAGAGGGCATTTATAGGTGTCACTTTTGCCTACTCTGAGCACCATGCACCACATGAAGAGCTTCTCCCTGGAGTCAAAGGGGATGTCTGATTCATTTCAAGAGGCAGGTTTGCAGTAAGGATCTGCTCACAGGAGAGGAGCAGAGACTCTGTGAAAGTGCGCTCCAGCTGTTCTGACCTGCTTAAATGTCCCTTCAGGATATGCTTCAGCTGACTGAGAGGAGCTCTGGCCAGATGGTAGCTAACCCCAGGATCTAGTGCTACCAGTAGACGGGTTTAACACAGCTGAGAATCAAGCCTTAGGTCCCAACATAGCTCACACCTACCACTCTCTAAACCCACAAATGTCAATTAGTAGTGAATGTAGACAGTGGTCTGCTTGAAGCAATCAGGAAATGACAGATCATTTCCTACAGCCCACCCAAGAGCTACACAACAGCAACGATTTTGCATTAATGTGGGCCCGGGCTGCAGCTGAGATGATTGTCTTGAAGTGCAAGGATCCCAGTTTTAACTCTAATGCTTCAAACCATGAAACCTTCCACAATTCACTTTGTAGACTAGCAACTTAATTGTTCAGCCATGGGAAAGCACTGACTATCTTACCCCTTTCAGCTTCCCAGATTCAGACTCTGGGAGCACAGAGCAGAACATTGGAGCACTCTGAGCGTGCAATGGGACAAAATGCAAAGTAAGAAGAAATCTGTTCAAAATAACAGTAATAAATACGAAAAGCACTCATTCTCTGTCCACATAGTTGGTAGTATTGACAAATCATATCTCCTTTGCTTTTTCCACAATTACACTATCAGCCAGACTTCTGGAAGCAATAAAAACTCTTTATCTAGTATTGGTATACACGGAGATTTGAAATTACTTTCAATGACAAAATGCATGTCTGAGTGCTCTCACTGGCACATACTAGGTCTGAGACATTAGCATCAAGAGACGCTGTGAATGTGTTGCGGTCCTTCACTGCTCTCAGAATAGCAGATGATCTCTGCTAAAAGGACACTGCGATTTGCTGGTCAGAACCTTAGCTTAAAAGGGACAAAATACGCCCGAGTTTGAGAATGGCTTGTTTCTTCATTACAAGCTCTTCACTCATCTTCACAGACCCAGGCCTGTAACTAATGACTGCAACAGGATCACCAGAGACGCTGCAGAATTCAGTGCTTTAGCATAACAGCAACTGCTCATCGCTGAGTGGTGATTATCTTGTCACACCAGCATTTCCTTCTCTTAGGCAGAGACGGTTAAGTTATCTGGAGAATGCCTAAAACACACATTTTTGAGAGGGAACTGTGGGGTGATGGATTATGGGAGACTGCCAACATAGGCACCAGAGCCATTAAGACTTACTGAGGTCTGATTACAGTTTTGCATAGCGTACGGGCACATCTGAAGAGGTGCAATTTAAAGGCTCATTGCTCGCTTCCTACCCAGCGTTGTGCAAGAAGGAAAATCTGCTGGAGTCTGGTCCATTTGAAATCACCTGTTTGTGTTCTACTACGGAATAGTCTACAAAATCTCATGAAATACTAAGCAATGAAAATGCTTGGCTCATTCTGAATTGCTTCAAAGTGATCAGCCAGCAATTGGAAAAATAGAGCTGGAATTGATGGAACATTCCCTGATATTTGCTTTTTTAACTCCCCTGAAGTAGGAACCCTGCATTTCATTACTCTCACTTTCCTGAAGAGAACTAGCTATTTTCTTATGCATTTCCTTATGCCATTTATTTTCTGCCCTGCAAAGCTACCACTAGTGCATGCATGTCTTGCAATACAGGGTCTCTATAAACCAAGAAGTGGATTAGGAAAATGAATGTCACCTTCTGCCACTGAGAGATAGAGGCTGGAAACAAGCAGGTTTTATTTCCATAATGACCTTTGTTTCTGGCTCTGCTCTATTACTTAGGAGCAAACTCATTCAGACTCAGCAGCTAGGACTGGCAGAGCGTGTTTGTCTATTAACTTAGATACCAGCTCTATTCTGACCCAGCTAGAGAGCTGAACAGCTGATTTAGGCTTTCTGAGTTTTCACGTGTGTGGGCCAGCAAGCCCTTTAGTTCAGCAATATATCATGAAGCAGGGAAAGTTTTGTTTTTTGCCTTGAAAATCCAATTCCTCACCAGGTTGTGATGAGGGCTTGGAGTGGTTTTGAGGTGTTTGCTTTGTGTTTTTACCAGTGAAGCTCTTGTTAAAAAGAGAGACAATTTTTATTCTGACTAGCTTCCACATCCCAGTGCCAAACAACACCCACTTTGACAGCTTCTCTTTCTTTTTTTCCTGCCAGAATCTACCTGCCAGCCTCTGTCATGTTGCTGTTCATATTCTTGTCTTTTTAATCCCTGAGTCCCTTTTTTCATTCACTACTGTCAGACACCTTGAGCAGGAAGATGCAGACCTCCTAAAAAGACACCAAGCCTTATACATATCCGCAGTCTGGTCATCAGGAAAACTACCATACTGAATAAAAGAAAACTGTCTTTGGCCACAAGGAGTAGGCTGAGCCCCATAACCATCAATTAAAAAGATGCACTGATTACCCTGAGTGAGCATATTTCACATGCAGACACTCAGTATCATACATTTGCTAGAGAAAATCGTTGTTTCCATGAGCAAAGCATGAAAAAGCTCCAAACTTTGTGATCATTTGTAAATTGAGTGAGCATTTGAAATCCTCTTTGGGGAGCTGAGTATCCATGGGACACTGACAAGGTTCTTTGCATCCTGTTCCAGCTCACTTTGCCTTTCTCTGATTCAAAATCCAGCCCAGGAATCTGGAAGCATTTGTTCTTTTCCCCACCAGCACAGTACAAAGTCAGAGTAATTTCCTCCCCACCAGAAAGAAAAGCAGTTTCACAGTCAGGACAGTGATATCTTGACTGCTAGGCCAGGTAATACAAATTTTGCTTTGCAGCTGAAGCTGGTCCTCAGAGGTGTTCAGGAGCTCACAGTAGCCTGGGCCATGGCAGAGGTGCTAGCCCTACCTGTTGTCCATGCTGCAAAGCTGGTCTTATAGCGGCAACCTTGGGAATGCACGAAGTCTTCAGTTGCCTTGCCCAGCAAGCCCCTGCCTTTCAGCAGCAGGATATTCTTTAGCAATTACAAAAGGGGGCAAAAAGGACTATCAGATTTAGAGTAAGGGTTTAGTTTCCAGGGTTTTTTTTTCCATGAAACAGTGGATTTCCATCTTTTTTTTTAAATTATAGACTTCTTGGCTGCTGGAGGGGGCTGACTAACATGATGAGAGAAAAAAGGAGTGCGCAGATATTTTAAGGGTGCCATTAAAAAAAATTTCTAAAAATACACTGTGACTGGAATCATACGAGTCCTGCTGAGATCAAGTGGAACAAGCATCTAAAGAGATTACATGAAGGGGAGGAAGGAAAAATAAAAGAAAATTAAAATAATTTCATATGGGGTAACATCTTCCTTAAAAAAAAACAGAAAGGCTGGGAGTCACAGAGGAAACACCAGACAGTTTCACAGCAATTCCCTTGGGAGTTGATTGCTTTCCTGAGACTCCTAATTAATTACACATGCTAGTGAAGAGATATAATGTGGCTTCAAATAAAATAAACACCAAAATTTAAAATGAAAGAGACATAGAGAGGGAAGACAAAATGATTTTGTTAATCCAAGTTTGAACTAATTTCTCTTTAATCAGAAGCTGACAGGAAAATGGTAAGCCCTGCTGCTTGTCACATTCAGCAGAGATGTCCCTACTGTCTTTAACTGATAAAACATTTCACTGCTGACCTCCAGTGGGAGGAGAACATTTCCTTTAATGCTGTTGAATGCAGTTTCAACAGGCCTCCGTACTTATTACAATCTGCTCCATGGTCATCACTCCATCAGCCTGAACAAATGGGATTTTTATGAGTCTAAATTTTTTATTTTTTTTAGTGGAGTAGGAGTATCTGGGTCTCATAAGCTGCAATGACCTCCAAGACAAGGCCAGCCCAGGCAAATCCGGGTTCAAAAAAGACTTTTGGCTCACCGAAACAAAGGTGAAAAATCTTTTCAGTTACAGTAATTTCAAATGGTTGAATATCAGATTTCTGCCTTACAAATCTCAAGTGTTCTGATCCATGGCCCTGAGTAATGTATAGAGTTCACAGAAACCATCTCCAACCTCTACATGGCCTCTTCCCCTTCTTTAGACCTTCTAGAATGTAGCCCGCAGCTGGTGTTCATTTATTGAGTTTTATTTGGATTTCTCCAATAAAAAAAAAAACCCAACAAACCAAAAAAACAAACGTGGTTGCCCTTTTCTCCAGTTATCAAAACAAAACTAGAACAGCAGCATATCCCAAGAGCCAAAAAGGGTATAGGTCTTCCCAAGCAAAACATAAAAGTCGTCATAGGAGCAATCCCCCTCCTATCCGCACAAGCAGATGCGCTGTGCGCCTTGCATTCTGATAGCAAGTAATAATCCCAGCTACGCTGGACCAAGGAAGGGAATTTCTTCCACTGCCAAAGGCCCTTCATAGAGAAGGCTTTTCACAGAAGCTTAAATGCCTGCAGTGAGCAGAGCTCAGGTATTAAAGTGCAATAAGAGTGCCTCTCTCTTTTCTCAAGTAGGGCATTTCAAACAACTTAAGACTGCAAGTGAGAGGCAACCTTTCAATTGAATCCGAATATTAACAAGCAGGCAGCTTTGGTACTGGAGCACACATGATACAGGCTGCCATGGAAAGGGACACCCTCTGCACCAATGTTGATTATACTCTTTGACCACATATTGACGGCCCAGGGGGTGCCCTCCAGCAAGTTCTCACTGTAAGGAGAAAAAACCTCAAACACAAATCATCAGAATAGCCATCTTTAAGATAAATGGTAACAATACTTAGCTACCATATCTCAACATGCTGCTGTAGGTTCATATGTCGACCACACAGGATCCGACATCCTTGCAAGACTGAGTAATTATGCTTTAGGTGGCAAAGGCACCGTCTCTTCATGGCTTCCAGTCCTTTCCATTTATACCAGGGCACTCTATCTTCTGCCTTTATACTATCAGACAGTTCTTATTTAGGGGTAAGAGATCAGTTATTTTCTCCAAACACCACATAACACCAGCTCCATCTCAGACTTGCTGGATTTTCAAGCAAGCAGCTCTGAGACTCACCTCAGACTTACAAGGATATTACAGACATCCATCAAATCCATCATTAACACTACCATTTGCTGTGATGCCTGTAAAAATATGGAAATGACAGGCTATAATTTCTGACTATTTTGCTGATTAGCATTGGCAAATCATTTCCTCTCTCCTCTTTTTGGCCCTGCCCATCTGTTCTCTCTTGCCTTACCCATAAGCTGTGAGCTCCTTGGGGAAGAAACAGCCCTTCCTTTACAAGTGTGCACATTGCCTAACAGTAGGGTCCCAGCTCACAACTCTAAGATGCTGCAGATACAACTACTAACAGCAGCAACAGCAAACACAACCCATTTCTGCTCCTGCTCCCTTCCATTTGGACTGAGTGTCAGTATGTAGCTGGTGTGTTTGTCCAAATCTCATTTTACAGGAAACCTAGGGGCAAGAGTCATCTCTCATCTGCAGAGATGAGATCTCTCTTTTCCCTGCCCATTTCCCCATGGCAGCAGACTCTGGCTGCTCTTCACCAGTCAAAGACCAGATGTGCCACTGGTCTGATGCCAGTTGGCAACTCTTATGTCTCTGTAAAATAAGGGTACTGAAAAAGCCAGTTTAAAAACAAAGAGCTTCTCTGGGACCAACTCGAAATAGGGCAGTTAGATATGAACAGTCGTGTAAGGAGGGATGGATTGAAACCACCAATTAACCTCAAGTAGGTCAAAGAGCTATTGCAGGCTAATACATTCTGGTCACAGATGACAGGGGCTGAATTTAAAGCAATGGCCTAAAAGAGGAAATCATTATACCACATGCCTAAACTCCTGTGTCAATCTGCCTTCAGTATTAAGTGTTTTAGACTCTCTGTTTTTATCAAGCCATATTTCTATGCACAGCACTGTGACTCTCGCTGTGGCAGCAGAGACCTGACATCTGCAGTTAAACTTCACTCTTTCAAATGCGTACAGAGCTATGCATTGCAGGGTATGAAAACCCACTTAGTTTTCATCGGTTATCAAGAACATTGCTGCTTTAACTTTCTTCTGACTCCCCAAATAAACTGATTGTCTAGATTATTGTTGCTAAGAAAAACTGTGTAATATTTAATCTTAATTAATTCTTAATTAATATCTCTGAATTTGGATCTTTGCAGATGCATCTCCAGTTCTCCTGACCAGACTTGGGTTGGCAAAGCCATTTCTCCTTACAAAACCACTTCAATCTTTCTTCTTGCTTTAGTGTAACTTATCACTCTCCCATTTATGGTTTTCTCATCTAAGGTATGTGCTATAGACTGGAGCTCTCTGAGCCTTTATTATCACCAGCCTTTTAATCCATAACACACCCATATTTTCTTCCTTTGTATTTTGTTCAGTGTATCGACATTAACATCTATATCGTGGGGTTTGTTTGTTGTTTGTGATCTGTAAATTCCAACAGAAGAATTGTGCTACATGACCCCACATATCCACCACGAATAGCATTGCAAACAATGTCTAACTAGAGACACTTTTTTCTCCTGCCGTCTCTCTATAGATTACACTATTAATTTAATTTTATAAACAGCAGCTCTTCTGCACTTTTCATACTTCCCCATTCATCAAGCACGCTTTGAAGATCGTGTCTATTGACTTGTGGTATAGTTTCAGCTAAAGAAGTAAAATCCTATAAAATTGTTTTTTTGTACTATACTCAAAGTTAACATCACCTCCCATTCTTTCTTTCAACACATGAATGAACCTTATGTTCACAAGGCTGGTAAGAACACACAAAGGGCTAGAACAAGAAAGAACCAATAGACCGATAGAGCAATGTTTGCTGTATCACTGTTGGACAGATTCCCTGTAAGACTATGTGCAACTGCTTGTGCAGCCCTTCTCTAGCACCAATCTCATCGCGCAGGTCAGATTTACACCTGTCTCTTTGTGCACATGACGATGCCAGGCCAGTCACAGTAGGAAAGGTGACGATCTCTCTAGGTGAATATACAATAACACACAGAGTAGACTGCTCATTGACAGTCAAACACAACCAAGCTCCCTCCAAAACAAAAACAATGAGCCAAAATGCTATTTTCTCTTCTCATTTACAGTGTGAATAGAAGATTGACAAATGCCCTGATGTTGTCCAGCCCTATGATTCTACAAAGATTTCTTCTTCTCTCTAAAACGGAGCATGTGAACAATCTCTGTCAAATTGCTGTGCAAACTACAATCCAGGTTTACACCTGTAGAATACACAGCCTCAAGCACACTTCCTCAAGGCTCTTCCTGCCTTTCCTTCACATTCTGGCATCTTCCTCCCAGGCTGTCCCCAGCAGTTCTGAACCTGTCAAGAGGAGTTTTTCCTTGTCCATGCATGGCCTCTATTGTATGGCCCTTGCATATCTGATAAAGGTGTCCTGAGAGAGAGGGAGAAGGCTAGGAGTATGATACAGACTGTGATACACAAGAGCTATGTTTTGCTTCCCACAGCTCAAGAGAGGTGAAAAAAATAACCAGGGCAAAGGCTAGACTGTGTCTGTTGAAGAACAAAAAGTGCAACAGTGATTTACAGCCACTTTTACTCCAGAATCCCACAATTCAACTTCTAGCACAGGACCAAGATAGTGAGAATTAGGCAAGAGGCTCCTGAGGACAGAAGCACTCTTCTGGCAACAGCTGATAAAAGTCAGGTGTAGGCTGTCATTACCTTCTCTTGCTCAAAGAGCCCTTTTCAGTTCACCAAAGCAAAATGGCATCTGGGCTAACACAGAGACACATTTTGATCATTCTGTTCTATATTTCTTTCACTGACAAATGAGATGTTACTTCTTCAAGTGTGTTCTCTACTTATCAGCCTGGTTTCTTGTTTCACATTGGGTTTTGCAGACACTGTACTTCAAGGAGTCACAGTATGATGGAGTGCCAGCTAATGCTTGAATAAAACAGTCCCTGAATTCAAACATGAGATGGAGAAAAAGGAAAAAAAAGTCTTGTACAGATATGTCAAACTTTATCCTCAAACTGGCGTACTTCCTTCTGGGAAACAGCTAGAATCCATTTGAAAGAATCTTCAATCTGTGCTGCTCACAAAGAGGAAGGGGTTGCTACTCCAGCTTTTCTCTACTGGCATTAGGTCACACGTAAGGAAGAAAGGGAAATTTATATCACTTGGTACTTTGAACCAACTCTCCACATATCTTTCTTAAAGGACCACCTTGTGTAAGGTAGGTTACTCTATTTTCAAAACATAATAAAATTTCCTGAAGTATTTGTAAAGTACAACTTGAATTTCTGCCCGCTCCCTGTTTTAGAAGCCTATTTCCAGAACAATCCACCCTTTATTACTTCGACATCAACATACTCCCTGAATGGAATTAATCCCACTTGAGATTTAAATTGTCCATGGAAAGTCCCTTTCTCCCCCCATTGACTAGACAGCCTGCTGAGGAAGCAATGCATTCTCCTACATAGCCCTGTCACGTGCTTCATGTTAGGTAGAAAGACTTAGTCTGCAACCTCCCAGAGGGACACCACAATGTTGTAGTGCAAATTCACGCATAGCTTACTCCATGCAGACGTACCTCTAAACCGTCCTCTGTTGATATGTCCAGACTAAGATGGGAAAGTGGCAAAGGAAGCTCACAGGGATGCATGATAAGGAGCTGGACACAATCTTCTTGTCAAATGTGGGCTGAACAAGTTAGCCAACATTTTGAATTAATGATGCTACCAGTTTTTGAGAAGCACAGAACAGGGATTAAACTGGTCCCTCTGCATGGGGACAGACTGGTCAAGGACATTTCCAGTAAAACACAGAACTGTGGACCTGATGTCTTTCAAGATCATAGGATTTTATCTTCAGCTAAAGCTATATTGTTTCACAGAAATTCACAGTACTTCCAACTTGATCAGTATATAGCTCACACCTTTGCAGACATTTCTTTCCTCTGCTACAGATTGCTATAGGAAATTCCATGCAGAAGCAGTCATGCTGACCACCAGTTAATGTGATTAACTGTACAGGCAGAAAGTGACAGATGTTGTGCCTAGAAAGCAACAGGACTTTGGCATGGGAACATTTCTTACAAGCTGCAAATATGCATGTGAGCAGATCATCTCATGTGAACATAAAAGAACTAAAATACTGAACCATAGCTTGTTCTACAGTTACCCCAGAAGCTACAAAAAATAATCATAACCAAAAATAATTCAAAAAGCATTAAATATAGTTCTGGGAAATACACTGGAACTAATTTTTAAAAATACCTCTTGCTTTTCATGCCATGGGAACTGGGAATCTCTACAGAGGCTTGGATTACACAGACTCTGGGGACTGGTGGGCAAGGGACAGGTGATGAGGTGAGAAATGCAGGGATGTTCATCACAGAGCTCTGCAAGTTGTCACATGGATAGCACACAGCCGTAGAAGTTCACACTTTCCATGGCTATGTGTATGAGTGTCTAGGAAACTACCACACTAAATATATCAATTAATGCAAAGGGAGGCTAGTAAAAGATAGCAAATTAACAACCCAGAGTACAAACCCTAGCTCCACTGCTGTCCCAGAGAAAAATCACGATAACTCCTTAGGGTGAGGTTTTCATATCACTCGAGTCTGTGAGCTAGTTTCTTTCAGATCAAATAAAGAACTGGCAGTGGAAGACGAAGTTTTGTCTTAGCCTTTGCAAGTGAGACACACAGTTGAGTTACGGGACTCTTATGAGCTATGATATGCTGGCTGAGTAACACTAGTTTTGTTTGACCTGAATTTTTAGCAAATAAATTGTGACCCAATTTTTTTCTGGTGCCACTTAAGTGAAAAACTTAATCTCTGATCAGTTTTGCAGAAATTGGATCACAATGGTAGATTGTGCAAAAGGCCATGAAATCGACAAAACCATAAATGAGAACATACAGTAAATCTAATAAAAAAAATCTTATTCTTGCCCATGTTACTACTAAATCTTCTGTATCTTTTTATTTGGCAGAGGGGATAGACAGCTTTCCGGGCTATAGGTTGCTCATCTTTTAAGTTGGTACATTTCTAATGGAGAGAGAGAACGTACAGGCATAAAGAAAGAAAAAGAAAAAAAGAAAACAAAAGACAGGCACATCCTTCAGCCTTTTGTTTCCATAACATCCACTGATATTTCACTACTTCTGTGGTTTTTCACTGCATTTAGAAAGTCATTGAAAAATGTTAATGGTCTGGTGGCAAAGCAGCCATTGGGAATGAAGAATGAGCCAGCGATGGAACGAGGGTATGCAGCTAATGATTTCCTACACGAGCTGATTAAACATTGCCCTTCCATCTCTTGCCACCTAATTCCCTCCACCGCTGATTTATGGAAAAAACCCCACCATGTATGGCTCCTGCAGTTTTATTAGCCAGTAACAATTTAGCACCAGAAGAGGCTTTTTCCCAGGTTCTAATTTACTTATAATGAAGAAAAAAAAAAAAAAGCGAAAAAAAAAATCATTGCAGTGTCTTTGCTTAAAGGGTGGGGGGAAGGAAGTGAGGGAAGTTAGTCCAAAAACCTAACAGAAATATCAAGGAGGGCACCAAGTTCAGCACTTGGGATCCTGTTTATGATGAGAGGATCATTACTTCACAGAAATCATTATCCTTTTCAAGGCACAGAAGAAGACAAGTACAAGTTCCTATAAATGGAATCTGTCTGGTGCTATTTCAGTGGGTTTAAAAATAGCTCCACACCTCATTTTCCCTAATACAGCAATGCCTGCTGCTAGGCCCTTTCCAGTACAAGATTCATGACATTTCTTGAAAAACTAAGCAGAGAGTATAGGGGAAATCTGCCTTATTTCTTTTTATGATTTTTAAGTTTGTCTTTTTCACCATTAGGCCCAGTTCTAGAAAGAGTGGCATACAGACAGTACACTGTACTTACAGAAAGCCCTGCTTCAGTTAGCTGCACTCCACAGAGCAGGAGTACAGGTGTGGAATATCCTTTGCACACCAGAGGCTGTGTAGTTGCAGGAGTACATGAGACATTGGGGAAAAGCTGCAGTCAACCATCACTGTGATCACCCTGTGATTCCAGGCTGAGGGAAGAGATTTTTGTAGTAGGATTCAGTAGAAAAGGAGTTGCCACAGGCTTCCACCCTCTAGAAGGAACTAGCAGTGCATTAGCAAGGAGTTTACAGCAGTTCAGGTTCTATTTGCTCGTCAAACCATTTGGCACCTTAAAGCCAAATGCTTAATCTAAGCTGGTCAGTTAAGCATCTGGTTTTAAACAGAAAGATTGATTCCATCTCAGACTGGATCCTGCTGATTGCAGTGGAACCAGCACTCTGACACTTCAGTGTACTCAGCTGGCAGATAACTATTCACTTTCTTTTGGTTGGTTGGGTTTTCTGCTGGCCTGACATGCTGAAGTGGTTGTGAGAGTGAGACAAAAGCCAGAGCCAGTGAAGGAGGAGAGGCAGAGATGTGCAGCCAGGAGTGGGCAGCAGTTAGATTGGACACCATCTAGGTATGAGTTATGAGGTATCTCGGTAATGTAGGAAATGACATACTAGATCAAAGCCATACATATCCTATCCCTGACATCGATCAGTGCCAGGCATTTTAGAGGAAAATGCAAGATATCTTCTTCAGTAAAAGATTATTTGATCTGCCCTGCTGATTTTTTTCCCTTTAACTCTATCAGTAGCAGTCTGGGTTTGCACTGAAAAAAAAAAGGGGGGGGGGGGGGGGGAATTATTTTAGCTCCTTCCTAAATGACTGCAAATTTCATATGGATTATAAAAGTTCTATGTAAAATCTTAGTATTCTTGTTATACAAATCTTACTATTCACTATGTGAATATTTTAGAGCAAACTGCAGCAAAGTTATTAGTGAAAAATTATTTCACCAGTGTGAAAGATGTAGTTTGCAGGATCACTCACTGTATAACTATTGCAATGGAGTAAACTTCAATCAAGTTGGTTTGAATTCAAGCTCCATATTATATTACTAGTATGACAGACATCTGACAAGAGATGATGGAATGGTTCTTAGAAATTAATGCAAAATTGAACCCTGGTACCTAAGGAGGGATCACAGAAGGGAGGGATAAGAGGCAGAGCAGGGAGACAGAGCTGGTGAGAGTGTGGACTGGAAAGCCAGGCTGGCTGTACTCACTGGTGCCGTGAATACAAAGGGGACAAGATTTTGCTGCCTTCTGTGAGGTACATCCCAACCCCTTCCTTGGCTGCAGAAAGCCTAGCTTTCCCCTGTACTGCAGGGAGCAAGGAGGCCAGGCTAGCTTTTCCCAGCACCCTCCTGTCCCAAGCAACTGCTGTGCTGCCTATGCCTAGAGCTGGTGTCAGATTTCCTGAAACACATTTAAAGAGTTGCGTTTTTTACTGTGTAGCATCTGAAAACATAAGATCATCAGAAACCAATGAACTTTTTTGTTGCATTCGAGTATAACAAAAAATAATCAACATTCACAAACAAGCAAATCTCCAGGATCAACCTGAGTCTCATTTAGATTTGACTAGAAGCCCAACAACAGTGACCACTGTGCTAACTGAGGACTTTTTTTCCTAAGCTTTCCAGTTTCTTGGAGAAAACCTTTGTATCTGGATTACATCCAGTACAATGACTTCATCTTGTCCAGGGCTTTAGCTGCCATGGCTACAACAATGAGCCAGATCCTCAACAGGGAGAAATCAGGGAATTCCATGAAAAGCCGTGGAACTGCGTCTATTTAAACCAGACATGAGACTTACAATTTCATAAGATCAATATTGAGCTGTAATTAAGGACCAGTTCAAGAAGAAGAGAGGTACACTTTTCTTCTCATTTCCCTCTTGAGATCAATTGCACATATTTATTTGAATTTTCGAAAGCAAGAGAAACAAAGTTGGCCTAGTTATCTCCTCGATTATGGATGCCAGAAAGTAGTCACCTATACCCACATACACTTTTTAATTCTTCTAACTCTCCACACACGCATTTTTTCTTTCCTTGGAACAGACACTGACACCAGAGTCCATCATTCTGCAGAAATATTTCCCAATCTGCTTTCTTTTCCCCAGGCAGATATACGGATGATGTAATTTCCCCCACCATCATTTCAGAATGAAAAGCTTTTGATAAATCTCAAATTGCAAAGGTGTTTGTCCCTCTCATTCTCCTTGACTTGTGCACTGAGAATATGCTACAACAGAATGAAATCCAAGAGAGAAAAGAACGTGTATGTGTGGAGGAGAGAGAATGATTTAAACAACAGAAAGGACACAGTCAGATTTCCCTAGAGTTCAAAAATTCACGTTGACCAAAAGGTCATCTTGGCGTTGAAGGAAAACTAAAACTTCTAGGAGGAAAGCAACAAAGAAACTGTTTTGCATGAAGATTCTACTTCCATTAATAATTATGCATTGAAATAAGAGGCCCAAAACTGTTCTACAACAAGACTTGTGCTTCATACACAGTATGCACACAGTTTCAGGGAATTGTGAATTCAGAAAGCCGTGTTTCTCTTTATATTTATACAATATCAAACTATGATGTCCTCAAATCTTAACTGGGGTCTGCAGGCCCTGTAATAATAACAATAACAACAACAATAATAACAATAAAAGCAGCTATTTAAGTCACTGCAAATAACATATATTAGTGTAAGTCAATCAAAAGTCTTCTCAGCTCTATATCAACAGGCTGTATGCGCAAACGTAAAGTGAAGAAACGCATGATATACTTTCCTGGATCCAGTCCTGCTCCCACTGATGGCAACAGCAGAACTCTTGTTGACTTCACTTACAGCATAATAGTGTTTATAAGAAAGAAGTATTATTTCCCTGTTGACAGTTCAGTCTTTGGGCAATGCCATAAATAAAAGCTTTGTATTCTCTTCCATACCTTTTACCCTGTTGCCCAGAAAATGCAATTCTTGGATTTACAGTCGGTACAAGACAGGTGAAACAGTTCTGACACAGAATGGCACAAGCTCACAATTCAGATTATTTACAAGTGACAGGCCAAATGACAGGGGAATGATTTGCACCAGCAAAATTTCATGGGCAAAGTAAGGTAAGAGAGCCTTACTTTGGCATGCATAATTGTGTGAAGGTTTAAAGGAGCTAGTCAAAACTCCAAATTTCTAGAATTTCACAAAATTAGAACACACAACTACTGTGATTTTTTCCCTGAAATAGATATTTCATAACAAATTACATATTCTGCATTACTAATACTGAAACAGTATGAAAAATTGAGAAAAATAATAAAAGTAATAGAACTTTTTTTCCTAAAAATAAAAAGGCATTTTGAGAAGGATTTGTGTCAAGAAAATATCTGTTCTAGGCAGATTCTTGGAAACTTCTTGATTTCCTGAAAAAGATCCATTTTACTAAAGCTGTGTTTTCTCATGGAAAATGGTTTCAATTAAGTTTTCCTGAACAGCAATATGTCATATCCCATATGCAAGCTACAGCTGAGCACTAGTGATTCCCATGTTTGCTTAGATATTTATGGCATCATTTATAGCTACTCCATTATGGTGAGAAATATTTTGACTTCATTCTTTAGATACAGAGCAATGGGGCCTAGACAGCTGACAAATGACAAATTGGAGCTAGTCTGTACTTACACTTAGTATCTTTTTAGGATGCATTTCAACTACCTGGCTGCATTGCTTCCTCAGACCTGTATGCTGCACAGGGTTGCCAGTGATCATTAAAACCACAGGGCTAATCTGCAAATCAGAAAATCTCCTGTGGCAGAGATGGCAAATATCAATTGCATCAAAAATCAATGCAACAGGCTCTATGTAAATCCTGGCCTAGATTTCCAGCATGTCCTTGGGAAATATTTTGATCATCATATACTCTTCACATGGTTTAAAAAGAAATATTATGCAATTGCTTTCATAATTTGTACATCTATGTCAATTTGTAGAAGATGCAGTGTTGCCTTCCCCTGTCCTCTAAGATCCTGTACCAGGTGTTCTTGCAGTCTTGGATTATACAGAGAAAAGTCTGTAAAACATCCAGATGACAGATTCTTCCTTGAGTAAAATTTCCATGAAGCACTATGATAGTGCTAATTACTTACTGAGGTTTCAGAAAATGCCGTGTTCAAAAGTGACTGCTGCCGTCCCATTCATATATGCCTTACAAGGGCATTAAAGCTCTTTGTTGCAGTCAGCAGGTTTCTGCTGGCCTGGTTTGAGATGCCCTGACAGTTGAGTCAGGCTCTCCAGCAGAAATGCTATGTGCATTTCTATTTCTCTTATAAGCATTACCTGTGGAACAGATTTTTCTTCTTCCCTCCCCTTTCTCTTCCTTTGCCTTAGTGTAGCAGTCCTTAATCACTTAGCTCCTAGGAAAGTTTCGGATCAAGTTAGTACAGCACAGAGCAAAGTCAAGTGTGGCTGGAGCTGAGCAGATACGAACCGTGCACTCTGCTGCTATCTCTTTGGAGGGAAGTCTTAAGAGACCTCACTGTGGGGGCCAGGATTTATTATTCCCATTTCTACAGACAGCAAAACCAAAGCACAAAGATGTAAGAGCCAGTACTTTAGGCACTTTATGAAAAATGCACGAGCTGCTGGCTCCCAGCCACTGGATGTGGGGGAAAGCTCAGCCTGCAACAGCCCATTAGTTTCATAAATGATTGTTGTTGACTGGTTTTAGTAGCATTTTCTAAATGGATAAGGTTAAAAAAGTTTCAGTAGAAGCAGGACTAGCAAAGCCCAAGTTCCTATTGATTCATCTAAGCCACTTTCCAGCTCTGCACCAGCCCCAGTTCCCCAGCAAAGTCCACCATGAACACCAAAGCGCTGGAGCAAGTCCACAACAATGTCTAGGTTGACTAATATCAGTATGCCAACCAGCCAGTCAGCCTGCTGTTGCAAGCAGGACACTTCCCAGCCCAGTTCTGCCTGCCCTCACCAGTGGGGGTGTGACCAGGGTTCTCTCCTCTCTATTTTAACACCTGTTTTCAATACAGTTTTAGGCCCTTAATAAGATTTTTACCCCCTCTTCCACATTTGGTTGTAACTGGATAATGCATTCCATTGTTATCAGGGAAGACAAACAGCATTGTCACTATGATTTTTTTAAGCAAACCAAGTGATCAGCAGTACTACTGACACTCACCAGTAGCCCCGTTGGCTAGACAAGGTGGAGAGCAAATGTACAACAAAGGACTGGTTGTATTCTAATTTCCGAAGCTGGTTAATAAGAATCTTGTTGGAAGACAAAGAAGGTGGTGCTGCCCTGATTTAACTCTTTGATGTACCAGGAATTTAGCCCGTGCTATCTTCAGTCTCTATTTTAATTAACTTTTGTTCAAACATTAACAGTAGATTTCATCAACATTTCCCTTAATTTACAGAAACATACAGAAGTCCGAACCACTGCTTCATTTATATAGCTAGAATATGTCTGCTGAAATTTGGCAGGAAAAAGAGATCCTGGGAAGAATGCGTTAAGAAACAAGGAGTGCAGTGGAGTGAGGAGAACAACCTGATGTTCACAGCTTTCTACTAACCATCACACAGCCAGCCCAAGGGCTGGTCTTCCTGCTTTTAGATATGGCACTTGTGTTTTCTCTATCTAGCCTGGATCTACAGGTTGAGATATTAAAGCCAAAGCAGAATGATTGATGTTCTTGTGTTCTACCATAATTTACTGCTTAGTTTTTCTCAAACTGTCCCCTGATTTATCTGTTCTGTGGTTGTGACCCTCAACTGCTCATTAGTTAAGAAGGTCACTTACAAAGGAAGTTTTTCTGCCAGCTTCCACTGTGTATCAGCTCCGAGTTCTCCTAGTGCTCAAAGAAAAAACCAGCCTAACCTTCAGTTACTTGTCTCTCATAATTACTAGGTAGGGACATGCATATATATATATAGAATAGTATTTTTCTTAATATTATTTTGCCGTAGAGTTTAGCAACCTGAGAAAGCAATGAAAGCCACTAAGGTAGATAACTTACAGACATAGAGAGCTTTGACACAAGAGCAATGTTCTCTGGGAAAACACACTCCTGTGTTCTGCATATTTGCATGTGATTAACACTTGATGGTACGTGCAAGGTACTCCCTCCCTCTTTCACCAAGCAGCAGGTTATTTCATACGATCTCACCTGCACTAACACAATACTGTGGTCATCATGGAGCAGCAGATGTATTGTAATCAGCTGTGTTGTGTTGATGTCAAATAATAAAATACAGTATCTCTTCTCAAGCTCCCAAAGAGATTTTCTGAGCACCATACACCTAATATAGTTTTTGGCAAATAAATATAGGCAAAGAAAACCCAGTTTTGATTAAGAATAGTAAACCACTACTTGCAACTCCTTAAGAGTGTGATCTCATGATTTCTTATAAACCAGGCAAGTCTGCACCCAGATGACAGAAAGGTCTCTAAGGAAAACCCAGATCCTGTAAAGAACTAGTAATTCATATAGGATAGTCTTGCTTGTTAGTCTGTACTGAACCAGTGTCCAACATGTAGCTGTCTTTTGGATAAGATATAAAATCAAGGTCTTGATAACCCTGCCATGTCTTGCAAGCACAAAACTTTTAAAATCCAAGATTCTGATGAAATTCCTGTTAAGAAGATTACACTCTGCCTACATAGAATACTACTGTTGTTTCTCTCTTCACCTGTTAACAAATTTGATGTAGTTCTTGATAGAGTAGAGCAGTTGCTGTGTTCCACCCCAGAAGTGTTGCATTTCAGCAGGGAGTGAGCAATCTCTTTGCATGCTGTGAGAAAAGCCCTCTGGGATTCTTTCAAATGAAAGCAGCTAAATAAATCTCAGTTATTGCTATTATGACTTTCTCCAGCATTTATCCACAGAATAAATGGATAAGTAGAGTTGATTTTCAGGCTGCTTTTCATTATTTGCTGAACAAAACTACCTGAAAGTGCTTCACTATTACTTATACAAAATTTAATTTGGTGACTAATAGACCCAGACAACTGAAACAGACAGACCTCTGTAATCAACATAAGGAGACTTGTATTTATTAGGTAGTGACTGGGGACTACCAGGGACACAAAGGTTCTATGAACTTTCTAGATGGCATACTGGGCTTTTGTAAGGTTCCCAGGACTCTGAATTCACAGAACTTTTCTTCCTCTGTAACTCACGTTCACATGGCTAGATCCTAGACTCCACTTGGCTGCTTTGAAACACAAGAAGAAATCCACTGCTGGCTTCTTTCATATCTGGCTGCCCACTCTTACAGCTTTCCCATAAGGAAAAAAGTTCGAAGAAATAGCTTGTTCAGCCACAATGTCTTTATGGTCTCTGTTGCTTAGCTACCAGAAAGGCCCTGCATGGCTACTGGTAGCTGGCACAAACACGAGCAGCTTGACACTGCTTTTCTTTGCACTGGGGGCCTGCTGGATCCATTCTTCACCCTGCTGGTGTTTTATTTATATTTCACTGGACTTACTCCTCACTCCTCTCCCTGGCTCCAGTTCTCAAATGCAAGCCAGTAGAAAATGTAACAACATATAGCCCAGGTCTAGCTGTAGAAGTTTCAATCTTTGAGACCATACAGAGGCAAATGAACATGCTCCTCCTGCTTAATACTTCAGGAGAGGAGTTGAAAGCACAAGCCAGGGAAGGATCATGTTCACACCACTTCTCACACCTCGTCCCAGAAAAGTTAACAGTATGAACATTCCAAAACCAGAGCAATAAGGTTTTTTACAGTGGGATCAGATTACCAGAGATTCAACATTGGCCTTCTGCCAGACCGTGGGTAGTCATCCTTTCCCAGCTATTTCATGCCTAGCCCAGAAGTGTTCCTTTCACTGTATGAAAGTTTGCAGGATGCAGCTGACTACTATAGCAGGGTAATATCACTCTTTCAGGCAAGAAATCTATTCTGACCCAATGAGAAAGGATACTAAGAGCAACAGCTTCAGGAGAGATGCTTTCAGATCAGGTTACTTATCGCAGAATCACAAGATGAACCTCGAAGGAAAACAGTTTTTCTACTGCCTGATGATCATTCATTACATACACTCCTAACCCCTTAAGGATAAGCCTTGCTGACTGAGCCTGTTGCTTCAGATACTCATTCTAGCACCTTTTGATAATCCAGGGGTCCCAAGCAAACCCATATTAATAATCCATGGATGACTTGCCCTTATACATTAGATGCTCAGATAACCTGGCATGGGGATAAAGAAAGAAATACATAGACACCTAAAGGGCAACCCTTTTGTATTAATTCTGAACACACTTGGACTACTGAAATGCTAGAATGATTCTCAAAGGTCTGGTGGACCCTTGCACTATAAAGGTTTATAGCATGTCTCATAAATCCTTGCCACAGAAGCAATACAGTAATATTGCAACGCTTACTCTACAGAGCCTGCCTGCAGCCCAGTTACTGACTCAGGTCAGGTAGTTATCTATATTGATTAAAGGGCCTGTGCAACTTCAATAATTAATTTTCATAATTAGCAGCTACCTTTTTAAAGTTTGTTTTAGCTTTACAGCTATCCATCTCCCTAAACAACAAATGGGAGGTGGAAGTATCAAGCTTCCATGGAAAAGGGTTTCCTTTAAAGCCTTATCTGGACTAACCAGATGGAAACAGAGACTATAACAGAAACCTGTAAAACTTGCCCTTAAGCGTGGTGCTAAATTATTTGCTACTTCAAGCTCTTTTGTCATAGAGGCAACCATAATTCTTTCTACAACTAAACTTTTAAAGATAGTTTCCTATCTTCCCAGCCCTAGAACGGGGAAGTTAGAAGAGACCAACACGTCCCTCCTCCCTATGGGACATGATGTCAAGCATTTCAGAAGAAGTCAGGCCTTTGTGCTACCAGGGACAGATAGAGATCCTGAGCCAACTACAAGAATATAAGGCTCTGGGACAAAAGAGAAATACGAGTGAGTCACTGTACAGGGTTCTGCCATGACTCTGTGATGGATGGACAGCTAACTCCAGAGCGGTGATGTACACAGAGGGGAGCTTCCACCATACACACTGAGCCAAACAGAAGGAGAAAGAATCACACAACATGAACTATTAATCTAGTGCTGAAATCTGAAATGGAGAAGTCTGTGCATTTAATGACTAGACACTAGCCTCTGTCACAACAACTAAAATGACAGCCAGTAGATGGAAGAGGTCATAGTTTAATCAATTCTCTCTCTCTTTGTTTTACATAACTGAGGGTGATAGGCAGCTAATACATTTCACAGCCATGTGATAAATTGCACTGTCACCTGCACTTTGCCTGATACTCCTTCTTTGTCAAGGCTATTTCCGCCATCCCTACTCTCAGTCCAATGCAACTGCACTAAAAGTCACAAATGTGTCAACTTCTTTCCTCTGACAAGTGAAATTTTTCCATCAGTCTTTCTTGTGCACAAGATCTAGGATGGGATACCTGTAGTGTTAAACCAGTGAGAACTCTCACGGCCCCAGTCAGGAGCTCCATGTTACTGCAAAAAGGAATGTCTCAACTTTGCCCTGTGGCTGGCTGTGTTTGTTTCTTGTTGCAGAAGGGCCAAAGCAGCCGAGTTTACAGCCGTGACAGTTTTGAGTAGAAATATAAATATTTGGGGGTTTTTAGTATTAATTTTCTCTTTCCTTAAATCTTGTATAAGTCAGATTCTTGTTAGCCTAATCATTTGTTTTTACAGGCCATGTGACAAGAGTTCCCTAGCACTTGGAAGGATGACTTTCCATATTCATTCATGTCTTTGCCATGCACGATAAAGCAGCTATCCCAAAAGCAAAACTAAAAATCATTTTAACTTATTGAGACTCCCTTAGCTCTTAACAGCATAAGCTGTAGGGAGACTGCATGACAGGTGTATTGCCTGCAGTCTGTCAGCCTCCGGGATCAGTCACTCTTCAGGGACAGGGCTTCTTTCTAGCCCTTACTTGTGGATTTATGGAAACAAAATGAGGTGGTACATGCAAACACTGAACTGGTACACTGCCAAGGTCCTGAAATTTAGACATATCCATACAGAGTAGAATATAAACAGAAGCAAATTCTAATTCCACAAAGGGCAATATTCTACTTACATATTTGGCCAAACCATTACCTTTGACACTGAGGTAATAAATCTCAACTGCCTCCATAAAATAAGTTTCCCAGGCACTGAACTGAACTTGGTTCAAATTGTGGAAGAATGCTGCACTATTTTTCTGCTCTCTGGATTCAGCCATTGTGAGTAAATATAGCAGCAGCATGATTGGAAAATTGTCCTCAAAGATGATAAAATATGGGATTAATCCAATTTTGATGTGTCCCTGAAAATGGATAGTTGTCCTTTCTCACTTGGCAGCCTGGAAAAATCAGGACTTGGAGACACACTGCAGGAAGCAGAATAGATTCCTGGAAGGGCAGGACTTCACTCCTACTTTTCTGGAGGCACCCTTCTCTGACTCCCTAATTTTCTCTGCCTTCCACTGCTGTGATGCTTTCCTTTTTTGCTTTTTGCTTCTCCTAAGAGGACTCCAAAGAAGGTGTTTTGCATTGCAGCTTTAATCTAATTAGAAGCCAAGGTACTATAGCCTCATTTCACAGGAAGTTCAGCATCAATATGCTCAGAGTATGAGCAAAATGCAAAGCTAGATAGAGAAGTACTCCATCAGAGTAAGGTGATGTTGTGCAGGACAAAGGCAGGCAGTTTCTATGCCCTTGCTTCAGTTTTCAGTTTTGGTATCTCAGGGCACCAAATCCCTTCCCCCTCCACCTTGAGTGGAAAAGAATGGCAGTAAGAAAAAAAAAAAAAAAGTTTTTTTGCTTTATTTTGATTATTCATTAGTGAAGTTCCATGTGGTGGGAACAAGAAAGCTCTAGGATGGCTGACACGAAGAGATGTCAAGCGCTTGCCACTTCATATTCAGAAAGGCATTCAGAGTATCTTTAACAAATTCTTTCCCTTCACACAGACGTTTCCTAGAAAAATGCACATTCTTAATGTTCCTTGATCTAGTTCTTTGCTGAAGGAAAAGACATTAACAAATATGATGGCAGATGGATGTAGGGGAAGATCCCTTCTCATTAGTCTGCTTTTCCCAATTGCACTAATCTTTCAGCTTTGAAGATCAGGCTAGAAATATTCCTGATCTTCATTCATCCCAGCCCATCTGCATCTGAGAGGATGTTGCTCCCTAGCATTCACCAAGAGAGTTGTTGAGTCTAGTTATGAACACATAACCGAATCAGTTGCCTAAGATCTGCCGAGTTATTTTAGTGCAATTACATATACAAACACTCTATTAGACTAAAAGGTGATTTAGCTAAATTGGGAAACTAATCAATTTCAGCTAATTTAATTTGGATCACTGTTATTTAAGAATCTGAATTGTGCCAAAATCCCCAAATGGGCTATAATCCATGTCCTTTTTTTTTTTTTTAACTTCTATCAGACTTAGGGCATGGACATACTTCTATAAAGCTGAAAGAAAACTTTATGACGAGTTAAGACAGAGGAAATAAATTTATGTCACTAACTAGCACTTTCTAAATCTCAGAACCTCAGGAAAGAAAGAACATCATAGTTTCATTTGTGAGTCAGAAATGGGGACAATGCATTAACATGCCATTTTTCAGGATATTGGACACAGTCTGTTATCAAGTGCCACTTGCCATCACCATTCTACATTTAAACCATTCCTTCTGAAATTACTCTTTCTATAGCTAGAAAAATTACAGTGAGTAATGGTTTATTCTGCAACCTTTGCCTCTTTTCTGTTCTGTTTCTGTTTCTTTTCTTTTCTGTGAAAATCTGGATGTAAGACTATGATTTTTCTTCCGTGTTTTGCCATATGCACTTAAGTCATGGAGGATGTTTCTGTTGTGCTGCTGGAAAAGCTCAGCTTTCAAAATCAACAATGCACACAATCGCAAGCTCTGCATGTCCTTCTCATACCTGTTGTATAATCTGTTCTTCCTCCCTCCTCTGCTCCAGACTACCCCTAGCCAGGATGCTGGCAGAAAGCAAGACAGAAGGAATGCAAACGTGATCAAACCAAACACAAAAATGCAGACTCCCGTTTCTTGGAAATGCTTTGCAGTATTAGCTATTTTTTCTCTTCATAGTCATGACCCAAAGCCCTGGACACTGGTCAGATAAATACTAGGCATGATGACATTAACAGCATCAAAAAACTGGGAATATATTCCTCAGTTGTAGTTCTTTACACCAAAAGCTCAAAGGCATATACTGTGTTGTACAGAAGAGGGAAAGAACTAATTAAAGCCACTGAATTTTGTTGGAGCTGCCATGATACTCTTATATAAGTAAAACAGTTTCTTCACAAGAACAAAAAATTATGCTTAGAGGTTTCTGTTTCCATGTTCTCTATTGGTATAGCAGCTAAAAAAGTAGCCGGTTCAACTGAAAGATCTAAGGTGGTACTCCTAGTGCCAGAGGTACCTCCATGAGCGGAAAAAAAAATCATCCCTTGATTTGTAAAGTGAGCAAATTGCATTTGGGCACCGTTGACAGAGATTGAATATGACACCCCACAAGGTAATCTTTACTGCCACTTTTCTGAACCATATTTTAATGCAGAGGTAAAAGGCAAGCAGAAGTCAATACAATAACCAGGACTCTATAGAGATCAGCACTGTTCTGGCTTTGTCTCAAGCTTATCTGAGGGAGCCAGGTACTATTTTCTATTCTCATTTTAAAACTAATCTCCTCTTTGGTATGTATTACAAATGCAGATTAGAAAGCCTTGGCTTCATATAATGTGGCTGGAACAGAGGGAAAAGAAGAGGCCAAAACCATAAAAGAAGAAACCATTAGAAATTGGAAGCTGTTGACACGGGATAAAGAAAGCAAGAGAAAATAGAAACAAATGCTCCAGGAACTTCCAAGTCACATTCTCCAGGGTTTTCCCAAAACTTTTGCTTCAGAGTTTATTTAAGTTCTCATACAGATCCTCCAAAATTACATGTGCTGGGCAAAGAAGGCAGGTTCCCACATACACAGTAATTCAATACAGCAATCAAGCCCTTGTTTCTTAGCACTGTTGAATCTATTCTTTGTTCCTTCACTAGGAACACAGCCCTGAAACAGCATAGGGTTCGGAATGAATCAGAGTACTTGTTTGTGCTTTCAGGGACAGGATGATGCCTAAACATAATCAACGTGTGCCAGTGTGAACCTGGAACACATAGCGAAATTCTAGTCTAGGGCTGTCAAATAACTCTGCTAATGCACTCAGTCTTCAGTTGTATTATCTCCTGTTTTTCTCCAGTCCTGCCTCACTACCCAGCTGCAGTCCTCTCCTATCCCTGCACTCAGTCCCAAGCCCCAGTGGAGCTCTCCGTGATTCATGTAAAAATTCCGCCTCAAAATTAGTTTGGAGTATATGCAAAGGAGAGGATCTCATTCATCAGTTGTGAAATGAAACAAACTCTCTTCCCAGAGTATCTGATGGACCTTGCAATTTAAGAAGAGTACTTCTAAGTTTGTGTAATACTTCATATCTAAGCCTTAGTGAATGACCAGACCCTAGGAAATTTATTATGAGCAGAGGAGGAGCAGCAAGGGAGAGAAAACAGAAATCCATATGAAAAATGTTGTTCTTTTCTTTTTCCTTTCTTCTCTTTTTTCTTTTCTTCTCTCCTCTCCGTCTTTCCTAAGGTTATTCTTTGCTTTAAAACATAAACTTACAAATGTGTCTACTACTTCCCTGGAGGTCTAAAGAATAAGATCGCAAGAAAATGATTTGTCTTTTCTTCCTGTTATCTTCTTATCCCTCTTAACATTCTGCATCTCAGAAATAATTATTATTCTCCATATTGCAGGGAGGACATCAGAGTGCCTTTTGCTCCAAAAAAGATACCAAACATGATTAGATACAACTGTGATGAAAAAATATGAAGGTATTGAAATTTCCTTGCTCAAGACTGCATTCTCTCACACACTGTGCACCTGGGGTCTAATCCAAGCTCACTGAACTCAATAGAAAGATGCATATTATATTCAGTGGGCTCTGGAATAGCCCTTTTCACCTCATGTCCACCTCAGTCTAAGTCTGTATTCACAGAACAATTTTCACCTCTTCAGGTAGACAATAGCATTTAGAAATGGTGGAAGCTCCCGTTCTTCTTTCTACCAATGCAGGTGAGGTGCAGTTCCACTGAACAAGTGTTAAACATGACTGGAAAGAACAAGTCCCTGGGTCACAAAAATCCACCTCAATGAAATCACCCCACATGGCATGAATTAAATACACTTGTCCTCCTTTTATTCTGCAAGTGAAGCAGCCAAAAGCTTTAGGATTTATATCAGAAATTAGGTGCATGGTTTTAAATACAACCACTTTAGTTAAAGATATCAACTGATGTAAGCCAAACTGAGCCCCATATAAAGCTGTGCTTAACATGGCACATACTCACGTTTAAGTTCATACCTTGAGTGAAATAAAGACAGCTTTGTGGGTGGGCAGTCTGGGAGAACTAGAGGTGCTCAGCTGATACTGCACAACTCTCAGGATTTGGCTGCCATTCAACTGCTATGTGTTATCAAAAGTACGGTTGGTGAATACTGGTAAATACCAAGGACCCAAGCTATTGAGTGCCTTAGCTCCCAAAACTTTGATGAGAACCAAGAAATACAAAACCACAATTAATTGCTCAGGGCTCTTCAAGATTAAACTTGAGATTTTAATTAAGAGTTCTTATTAATGAATTTGGAATCCATTATATAAACCTATGCATGAACGATATTTAGCAAGCAGTTTGTCCTTTAAGCCCTCTTATGAACAGTTCTGGTCCAGAAGCCCAAAAGACTCTGGAGCAAAGTGAATGTAGGCATGGTCACCATATACTGCCATATTTCCTTTTTCTTTCAATTTCACCATTTTGTTTATTTATTTCTTTAAGCTCATACCTTCCTTCTGTCTTCCTCTATACTTTCCCCAGCTCAGATAAGGTTGGTCTTCATTTTTCATTGGTGTCTGTCCTGCCATATAAAATTGCACATCATGCTTTCTATCCTGTGGGATATGCACTTTTCAGCAAGCTATAAATCAGTGTAAGCTAGAAGTTGCTGTAATTAGAGGAGACACAGACCCAACAAAGTGCAGCTACAGATTTCAATCTTCAGATAATAAACACCAGGGAAAATTGATAATACGCTCCAAAACACTGAGACATGCACACTCCCACACCTAAACACACCCACCTCCGTATGTACACACGGAGATACTGTCTGCTCTATCCCAGTAAGCCTACGGTCTTTGCAAAAGAAATTTTAAAAGTTTAAACTTCTTGACTGAAAAGTGTTCTAAACCACAGAATTCTTACAGAGTGTCTAAGAAGCCTTCACTAGAGAGAGCAAACAGGTTTTTTGGACATGGGATACTCCCTGACTCATCACTGTTGTAGTCTTTTTACTACAGCTGTTCTCAGAGTATTCAGAGGGGCCAAACACTCAGTGCTCTAGACTTGAGCCCCATTTTCACCAGAAGTAGCACAGAGGGGCATCAGTCTTCCAGTTCCTAGGACAAAGAAGCCTGCTGAGGACAAACCAACTATTGGATAAGAAAGAAGTTAGCTAACGGTCTTTGGAGGCAGGCAAGAGGATCATTCATGAGTAGCATATGAATATGAAGGTGTTACAGCTTTTTCAGAATGGACAGGCAAGGGAATTAGAGACTTGTATGTTAAGGCGTTCATGCCCTTCCTCTGAAATACTGATTAGAGTGGGAAATAGATTTGCTGATGCTTACATGATGATTAAGGACAGTAAGTAAATGAGCACTGTGGCAATACTGATAGCCTATATCACCAATGAGATCAATCATGAGGGCCTGAAGTAAAGCTTCTGGAATTTGAATGTGTCATGTTTTGGCTCTGAGCAGTGTAGAATACCAATAAAATCCTATGAGGAAAATTTCAAAGGTTTACATGACAGAATGAAGAGGTTATTGTAATCAAAAGCTTAGAACGGTAGCCAACAACCCTCGCTACAGCATGAGGTACGAATGGCCAGTAGCAAATGAAATGAAGAATTACCTATACTTCAGTCACAAGGAAAAAAAAAAAACCAACAACTTGCTGACACTGACCAGTGTCAAGGCTAAAACTTACTGGATTCCCCCAGATTCTACAAGGTAAACCAAGGCTACCCAGCATGAAATCTGAAAGTAAATCTTCATGGGCTTAAAGTCAACAGGCATCCAGCTGGTATAATCAGATGATTCAGGAGACCAGTTCTGGGTTATTATAGAGCATCAGCCAGACTAAAGGAGTGTCAATAAGCTGGAGTCTACCTCCAATCTACTTTTAATACCTTCAATAGACCAAAACCTCCTGTCAATATCTTCAAAGAATGAAGAGACTTTGGGAAACAGAACTAGCAGAATGAGAGATAAAGCCAAGGTCTTTAGATAAAATGAGCAAAGGTTTTGCTTGTCATTTTGTAGTGACAAGCATATGATGAAATTTGCAATCTGTGTTTGAGGTACACTTTAACAGAATAATGTGGTTTTATTAATCTTGTAACTTTGACTGAGTACGATTTCCAGGCAAAGCTGACTCTGAACAGGAATTCCGTTTTCTTCAGAGGCAATGAACCCTGATATCTAGCAGATTTTCTCACTTTTGAAGACCTTGCTAACCCAGAAGACATGCAGTTCTCTAGCATTAAAGCACAAATTCGTATTTTCCTTGCAAGCAGTGTCAGAAGAGAAAGACGATATAAATTCCAGAATCATGAAAGGTGCTTCTGTGGAAGAGGTCCACCAAAGCTTAGCAAAAGAGTGAGATCAAGTGGACAAGGCTTTATGTAAATCTTCCACAGCAGGGAACTTAGTGGAGATGGGTGGGGATCCTTAAGAATTTTCTTTCTATAAGAGACTTAAGAAGAACAGTACATTCTTGAGAAAAATAACATAAATGCAAACTGTGTTTTTGCAAAGAAAGATAGCAGAGACCAACCTGGTGATACCACAGCGTCTTAATTGACTTCAAATGTATGGTAAAAGTACAACAGAAGTTAAAAAAAAAGATTTAATATCCATTGGTTAATACTAATGAGTGCAAAAAGTACAGAATGAACAGCTAGGAATAAAGCTTGAAATATGAAGGCAGAAAGTGAGATGAGACTGGCAAAAATATCACACAAAAAAAGATATCATTCTTTAAGTTTATTAGTAGTAAAAGGCAGAATAAATTGTTAGTCCACTTTCCAGAGAAGGAAAACCTATTGACAATAAGGCTGCAAAGAGTGATTTTGCACCAATTTTCATAAAAAGGTCATCTGTGATGAATTAACATTGTTAAGAGCTAACAAAGGAGTAAAGGAGGCCTGGAATACAAAAGGAATAGGTTAGAGAAGTTACATAACTTAGATCTTTCCAAATGAGCTGAAACTGCTATATTCTTTCTGCAGCTCTAAGGAACCAACTCAATCAATCTCAAAGCTGTTAATGATTATTTTTTTAGAACTTAGGAAGGATTGGTGATGAACTAGAAAACTGACACAACATAGTAGCTGTCTTTTGAAGATAGAAAAAAAGGGAAGACAGCGAACAATAGACATGTTAGCTTAAGTCCAATTCCTCAGAACAAAGAAACAATCTGGAAGCACCTAGGAGAAAAGAAGTGGGTATCAGTCAACACAGCTTTGTCAGGAACAAATTATGATGACCCATTCTAATTTGCTTCTGTGAGAAGGTATCAGGGGAATACCCAGTGGACAAGATGTCATATAGTAAAGTTTTTCGAAACTATTTCAAATTCTCAGAGAAAATAAGCAGCATGATGTAGATGAACTACAGCAGAGTAAATATATAAACTGTTTAGAAAGTTGTGCTCAGAGAGCAGTTCTCAGTGTTCCACTGTCAAAATGGATAGATGTGTTGAATGAGCTTTTGCAGGACCCAGTCATGGATTTCGTACAATTCAATATTTTCATTTAAGATTTAGATGAAATAGCAAGTATGTTAATTCAACTTGCAGATGAAACCAAAGTAAGACAAAGATTGTATTAAAATTCAAAATAATTTTGTCAAACTGGAGACGTAGCCTGAAGAAAACAGTTGCAATTCAGTAGGGTCAAGTACAAGTTACTACAATTAGACAGGAATAATCAATGGTACGAACGCAAGAATGAGGAGCAATGACAAGGTAGCATTTCTACTGGAAAAAAACAATTTGCATTATTGAAGATTACAAGCTGAACATGAGCCACTCATTCTGTTACAAAAATGCAAATACAATACTGGGTGGGTATAAAGAATGTAAGCTGGCAAGACATATAAATTAATGCGTTCTCTCTTGATCCAGCACTGTTAAGATCTCTGCTAGTGTTCTGTTTCCAGTTTGGGCAAAACAATTCAAGTAGGAGTTGGCCCAACTGAAGAGGGTCCAGAGGGTACATGGAAAAGCAAATCATCAGTTCTCTATGTCTGGGATGGATAGGGCAAAAAATAACTGGCAAGGACTTCCTGTAGCAAGACAGGGTTCCAAGATACCTGGAAAACATGAGGGTAGGAGGAGATGAAATAGATTATTTGGAGAGAGTCTGGTAATTCCATTATTAGAGCTCTTTAAGAAAAAATTAGACTAACATGACAGGAATGATACAGGTAAAGCTGATCCTCACTGGGGGAAACAGACGACCTGTGGAGATCCCTGCCAACCCTTAAGTTCCCCGATTTTATGCAAACATAAAGGAAGCTAAAAGTTTGTTCCCCACAATGATAATATAGAAGGAATAATTTCCATACTAACTGGCAGAGCAGAGGAAAAGGAGCAGCAGGACTGTAAGAGGTCAGGTCTGCTAGAGTGGTGTGGGATAACTTTCATCACTTTCCACCAACCATAGCAGGAATAGTTGCATATCAGAAATGGGATGCGCTAGTAAGATTGCACATGGCACCCAAGCCAGGAAAATCGATCAGTGCTGGAGACAACAGTATTTAAAAGCAAATCACTGTAAGGTCAAAAGACAGGAAGATGAAGAAGTGCAAGTCTGTATCAACATGCACTGATTGAACGGTGCAGTGTTAAAGTAAAGCTTGAATAAAACTTGCTCATCCTACAGCTAAACCTAGGGAGTATTACAGGTCACTCCTTTCTTGCAAACTCACTCCTTCTCACAAACAGTCCATAGAAGATCAGAAGGAAGGGAATTAGAATGAGTTTTCATCGATGAGCTGTTAGGCACAAATAGATTAATGAAAGCTGTGTACAATGCATCGGCAGCCACCAGGCTTGCCAGGGCTGTTATCACTGGGTATTAGTTTGTAACAGTATAGATGAAGGAGAGAGGTCACTCTGGGCAGAGCTGCCCAGTGAATCATAGTGGATCAGGAGCAGAGGGCTTCTCTTCAGAAGGCTGAGCTGGGAACATGGTGCTGGGAATACTTTTTCTTACCAATTTCATCTAATCTCTCTAAATCTCTTTTCTATTCTAGGCTTTGTTTCTCTGGAGCCACTTGCAACATTCTTTTGTTGTGACTGAAGGAAGAAAACAAAAGAAGCAGCAAAGCATTTTGCTGTATTAAAAGCACAAAGTAGAAATGTTTTGCTCACTGAATGTGTACTCTGCATTCTTAACTGTCCTGATCCAAAGCACAGTAAAGTCTTCAATCACCTTGGGTCACATCCACAGTACAAGCTGACATTTCATAAGTCTGGTATGGATTATACAGGACTGAATTATCACAGCATAAACTCTGGATTTTGTATAATCTGTGGACATGGTATCTCCTTTCATTTTCCCATCTGCATTTTAGCAAGGGCCACTAGTAGATATCTTTCAATAGGGTTTGAGGAGATGCATTTCCAGCTATCACACTCTGATAGGAGGAGGCTTAGACTCTAAAATAGAAAGGAGAACAGATTACAGCCATAGACTATGCCTTCTCTTCTTTTTTTTTTTTTTTTTTCCTTTTTTCGCCACCCTCTGGTGAGATAGCTTTCTCTAGTTAGTTATCCTGCTACTAAATCAAACTGGAACCTATGAAAGGTGTCTAAGATAGATGGGATGAATTGCTCTCGGTGACAGTAAAGAAAGCTTTTGATAACTGATGTGGCCAGATTCTTAACTTCTAGATGGTTAATAAAGTTGATGAATCCCATTCAGTGGGCCTGAAGGACTTTGGTATAGTTTTTCTTTGTGTGTATGTGTGTTTCCCCCCATCCCCATCAACTTCAACTTTAAGTGGAATAAACTTTACCATGACAAGCTACAGGTAGGTAAAAATAAAGTGTGCCTTGTTTTTTCTAGAAATGAATTAGCTCTGGTGCTACAAAATCTCTATAATTTGGATTCAAAGGCAGACTCCTCTAACATTTTATGCACAGCAGATATATGCACTGTTGCTGCTGGGAGATTTATTCGTGTCACAACCAAAGTACTTCACACGTCCAAGAAGAGCGAGCCCTTTGGCTTTTACTTCTTGTGACATCCTCAATGCATTAGCTTTTCCATCCACAGATCAGAGTATATTAGGGATTAATACGGCTCAGCAACTCAACACACACAGATTGTCAGTCTCAGTAATCAGCCTGAAGAATTTTGAGGACAGTTGTTATTTACAGAAAGTAATAAGAGACCCAGCAGAACACTTAACTCTAAATAAACAATGTGGAAACTTCACTACCCAGAAAGTCCTAAGTGGTAAATAGGCAGCTCAGATGTTCCCGAGTACTGTTTGATTGCATTCATGCTGAGAGGTAGCAAAAGCAGAAGATGGGAAAGGGTAAGTCAGAAAGCAGGGGGCCTTTCTCACATGGATTCACTCTCATTTCAACTAGTGTTTATCTCTGGTTTGTTAGTTCATTAAGAACGCGTTACAAAAACCAGGCTCAACAGGCTGATCACCAGCTCCGTTGTGCAGCAGCGTGGCATGTTACAACACACAGCTCAGTTAATAGGGACCTTCTGGCATCTGGGCAGCAGCAGGTCTCATTCCAAAGGCTATGCAGGGTCTGAAGGAGCTGGCAGGGCCTTTCTGCAGCACAGAGTAATGGGTAACTGCAAAGTGAGTTCTCTTTTCTCCTGTGTTTCCTTCATCAGAATGTCCATACTTGGCAACACGAAGGGAGACATTTCACTTGCACAGGAAGCAAGACTGTGGTAAAGTGCAATGAACGAGACAGCATAAATCTTGCTTTAACAAGAACACTGCTGCATGGATCCTAAATTAACCCTGGGTCCAAGCTGCAGCCCAGCCTAAGAGGGGATCATGTAAAGAAGCGTCCCATTAGAAAGGCGAGGAGACTGCAGCCAAACTCCCATCTCCTTAGAAACATGCAATAAGCTACCTCCATGCTGGAAAGAACGCTCTGCAACAAGCTGCTGCTATTCACACAAGGACTTGCAGTTGACCACTAAATATGGCAAGGTGGCACAAAAGAGAGGGCTCCCGCACTTATGGTAACACCGGGAACCAGAGCTTAACGATGTGAAAATAGCTTCTGTCGTTGGGCGCTTTGTGGTGAGACTTTGCCAGCGGCCTAATTCCTTCTGGCAGCTTTTTTGATATACCATTATTACCAGGCAAATGTTGGGCTAAAATAAAACCTGACAGAGTTCAGATATAAAATGGTCTGCCCCTCAAGACCAACCCTTGCTGATCTTTGGACTCGGTTGTTACCTTGAAGGAAACCCTCTTCTGAACTTTGGTATGAATCTAATTAATAAGTTAATTCCCTGCTAATCTATTCTCTTCTTTGTGTCTGTTTGATGATTAATTTAGTTCCAGCGAATTTCCTTTACTGACCGCAGAGTAGAAACATATTTCCTATCCTATTAATCTGCACATCTGACCCATCAGCAGGGACTAAACAAGGGCATATGCCTCCATGTCTTTATTTTCTGAACCGTTACAGAACACAGGCAAATTCTAAAAAAAGCAAGGTGCGAACAAGTAGGGAAATTCTCCAGGCATACTTGTTCCGCTACTGTAGAGGAGATGGAGGTAGGCTGGACACACGGAAGGTGTAAAGGCTGTGAAGTAGTTGAAAACTCTGCCTGATTACATCAGCCACAGATCTAGCTGAGAGGACAATACAGCAAGGCTGCAAACTGCACAGGAACGTCACTCACCGGGCGAAGGATCACAGAAAAGCCCAGGCCCAAACTCTGAGAAGGTAAATCTCTGTTGAGGGAGATGCAGCAGGGATCTGGGCTTCACTACTCGTGAAGATCCAAGGCTCCCTGATATACTTCCAATACTGTTTTCCTAGTGTGGAAAGGAAGGTCTTGTTTGGAGGATAGACAGACTTCTCTGTCTCCCTCCACCTTCAACACTCTTGTTAAAAGAAAGGAAATTTTGGCCTGTTCCCCTTCTACCTATTCAGGTAACAATTACTCTTTCAGCATTTTAAAAATATCTTAGAATGGAGTCCCCACCATTATTTGCTGTTCAAATTAAAAAAAAAAAAAAAAAAAGAAAGAAAAAAAAAAGAAAAAACCTGCAGGAATGGGAAAGGCTACCTTCCTGGGCTAACAGACATACCCTCACAGCTCTTATATGCCCTTCTGGGAAACATTTAAAGAAAAACGAAAACAAAAAAACACAAACCAGCCCCCTTCCCAAAAATTGAAACAAAATGTATAGGGGCTTTCTGTGTAACATCCATGGTAAAACAGTGCTGCCAGCAGTTAACATCAAAAACCTTCCTTCTGATGCCAGTATGTCAAGGACATTTTTAATGATGGATCAAGGGCACCGCTGTTTGTGAGGTGTTTAAGCTGTGTTAACAGCAACCTTCTTAGCACACAAACCCAGCATCCCACAAGGGATGCAGTAAAGGCAGGAAAGCACCACAAGGCGGGGGATCTCTCTATGCAAACAGATATGCTGTTTTCATGGCTGTTTCTGTCATACCTGCAGGGGAAATAATCTCTGGAGATTTCTTAAACATCTTTCTATTGCTTCTTTCTCGGTAGCTGGTTACCTAGAGTCACTCTATAAGTGAATGGAAATGCCAGAAATGAGACATGAGGAAAAATACTCTGAAAAGGGCAGAGACCTCAAGTGATCCTACCCATTATCTCTTTTCAGATAAATTCCAGCCCCTATGCCAGAGTATTCAATTTCTGAGAAATTTAAGGAATTAGTAGATGTTGCATGTCAGAAGAGCCTTACAGACATCTGACACTGCTGAGGACAAACTCCTGATGGACCGTGGCTGCCTGAGGGACCTGAGTTGGCAAAGAGAACAAAGATCAAAAGTTACGTAAGGACATGGAGTACACTGCTCCCTACTTTGCTGTATCACCTGGTGCTGGGTCATGCATGACTAGATTTCCTAAACAGACTAGTATACAGACAGCAGCAGCAGCACTGTGGGCTTAGCCTTCAGGCCTTGCTCTCCAGGGACTTTCTCTGCTCAGAGATGTCTTTGATCCTGAACAGTACATTTGCACAATAAGACTTTGGGTATGATTTTAAAAAGCAAGAGAGAAAAGTGAACAAAAGCCGTGTTTCTGCATCTCACATCTTCAATCTGCTCCTCCTCGAAAGGGGCAAAGACACCTCAGAGACATTGTCAAAGTGCCTAAATCAATTTTTCAGCCTAATCCATTATTTATATTTCCACCCAACCCTTTTTAAATCCTGAGCTCCTGAAACTAAGGCATCAGGTTCTTTGTGGTATTGAGAATCACTTCCATGAGCTGCAGGGGAAGGCAAGGAGAGGGCTTAAGTCTTGGCCTACCCTTACCTTTCCGGATTCCCTGTTACAGGGACGTGCCATCTTTTGCTCCCTGACCTGTACCATGCACAAATTGCTAGCATCACATCCTCATCTATTTGTTTGTCTCTTTTCTACTTGGTCCTTTCTGGGTTATTTAGGTAAGAATAAGCACTGTATTCAGGCCAGACACATAACATTGAAATCTAAAAGGTATAAAAAAAAAAAAAAAAAAAAAAAAGACATGATCTCTTATGGACATGTACTTTCACATGAGAGACTCTCGTTTCCTTCACCAACCCCATTTGTGGCTAGCAATCTTCCAAGATAATTGCTTAAAGATAAAATGGTTTCTGCGATACAGTTCATCAAACCGGGTGAGAATAGAGCTGATTAATCCAGGAACCTACCATCCTTCTTGAAAATACTAAACCTCAATGGCAAGGCACATGGACAACACTGAAAATATTGCAAAACTGTTACTTTAACAAATGCTACACTTGCCCTAGCAAAACCATCTTGAATTTTTGTCTTTCTATATCTTAAAAGATACCACATAAATAAGCAGAGTTCACATAAATAAGCAGAGTTCCAAATAGGGTGGTAAAAGTAGTTAGAGGCATCAGACAACTAAAAAAATTGAGCATTTTTCATGACCAGATGCATAAGAAGGGAGATGATAGTTGTTTACTAAATAACGGGCAATTTGGGCACCGCCAATTATTCTCTCTTAGAGTAGAGGACAAAGGTGCATTTGCAAAGGTGAAAGACCAGTTGATGAAAGAAAATACTTCCTCTTTCTGCACAACACACAGCTATCTGTAAAACTCATGAGATAGCAGGGTGCAGCCAGGAGCAACGTAAGATTCAAAAAGCATTAGGCACTTATATAGAAAATGAGAGCACTGGAACATTTCATTAGATAGGATTATTGTTATAATAATTATTCAGAAAGGCTACAAATTCTCATGTTTCCAAGTATAAATAAATCACTGTGTGAAGATAGAAAGGCATTGCCCCAGACAGTAGGGGAATTCTGTAATTGTCCACGATGGCAGTTTCTTGCATCCCTCTTTGAAATCTCCAATACTGAGCACTGTTAGAAATGACACTTGACTATATTAATGTACTACAGTGGATCCTCTCTTCTTGTGATTCACTTATTCATATATGAAAACACAAGTTGTGTGCTAAACCGAAAAAAAAAGTATTAATATGAGGGAAAACCTGACAAGATAAATCCAGGTAGCAATACTTTACCCAAATTCTTGGCTGCCCCCTGCAGTTCAATGAAAGATGAAACACTGCTTTATTATTTGAAATGGGTGTTTGCTTTCTCTTTGAACTGCATTGGACTTTTATCTTTTAATGAGATGCCAGTGCTTTTTGGAGGATGCTATAAAATGGCATCTTCAGAAGCAATTCTGAAGTACAGAGTGTGATGTAAAAACTTGTAGGGTAGACTAGGCAGAACAAACAGATTAGAGAGAGAAATACGTAGAGAAGAGATGCTTTCTATTCTTCCCCTTATTCTTAATTTCCGATGATACTGGCCTGATAGCAGAATCTTTTTCTGGCATTCAGCTGCTTCTATTACTTATTCTGCCTTCCAAGTCCAAATCCTCAAACTCTAACACATGTTGAAATAGGGATTTAAGGTAGTAAGTAACTGTTAACACTTAAAAGGAAGCCTTTATAGTTTAAATGGTAAATAATGTACCATAGATAAAGCTGCTGATTATGTATTTTTAAATGGTTAGGGATATATTTGAAAGTCTAACCATAAAGCATGCTACTGTTACTTTAAAAATGAAATTCAACCTTCTAGAAATTAACTTTTCCTTCATTTAAAAACTACGAGTTTTAACAGGAACAAATAGAAGTAGGAATGGGAGATGGAGTGGGGGGGGGATATAGAGACACCATCCCCAAATAGATGCTTTTTCTTCTTTCCTCTTACACTCCCGCTTGCTCCAAAAGCAGCCCTTGCGCTGGCATATTGGCTTCACTCAGCACTCATGGTCCAGACAGCAGCTGCCTGAACCCTCAGCATTTACCCACAGGCACGAGGGCAGAAGGAAGCCATAATCTTTCCTTGGGAAATGAAAGTTCACAAGAAACAGGGATGCGTTTCTGTTTGTTTTGACCATTGTATCCCAATCCAACTCTTTCAGAGTTACAATTTTCCATAGAGTTCTGGCAACTTGTCTCAGCATTCTTTCCAACTTCTCTACCAACACCCCCACCTCCATGTGCACACTGAGTCCTTCCAGAACATCACAGGTCCATCTGCACTGTTCCAGGCCAGAATCAGTCCCACATCTCTCATATTGTACTGTGACAATGACGAGAAAGTGGCAGTGCTCTGTCCTGGACTTCTCCCAGAGAAGACCTCTTATCTGGGCTGCATTATTAAGTGCTACAGACTGGCCAGGGCCAAAAAGGGATGGGTCTTCACTTTGTACTTGAAAGTGAACTTTCTGCACATTCATGGGAATTGGATCTGGGATTTTAAGCTCGAGTACATTTCTGCTCTGCAGACAAAAAATAAAAGGCTAAGTATTAATTTCATGTGGATCTTCCCCCTCAGATCCTTCTAGTCTCAGCTCTAGCCTAATTCTCACAAGTTCTTTTTGCCATCACATTTAACCTATACATCCTAATAAATCCATATTGTTTCTGAGAGAATACAATGAATTATCAGAGGCTAGAGGGACTGGCTTTCACATTTGTACCCCTGTGCATAAGCACTCATCCACACTGGTACATGTGTGTAGTGCTGGGCCCTGAAACAACAACCTGCACATATTTATCTCACATCTTGCACAATACCTCTGCCATGTCTCTCTTTACAATATCTAGTGTGGTAGCAAGAGGCAAGGTCTGTGTGTGAGTCACAGCAACGATACACTGCACAGCCAGAGCCTCTGACAGAATATACAATACAGCTGATATGTCAGTGGAGGTGGCTTTGGAGTACTTTAAAATGCTGTTCAAGTGCCAACTTTCACCTCCAAATACGACACTTTGCTCGCCCACCCACTTTCCTTCCAGGCTATGTGCTCCTTTTACTGCAACTCAACAGCTTTAATTATGAATTTCTCTGCCTTCTCTATCCCTTTAACTATTTAATCTCTCATTTGTCTTGCTAAATTTTTTGGTATGCTCCTAGATAGCAGTTGTACACTGTCACCACAGTACAAGAGGCCTGATCAGACTCTCACTTGCAGGCTGGGCACCAGACCAAAAGGACTTGCAATATGCTATTTGCCTCAAAAGCAGAAATCTCTGCTCTTATGTTCCCTTTGCATAGAAAGGATGCAGTGATGGGGACACAATGTGCCTAGGAGCATAGTTATATCAAAACCATTTGGCTCTCCTTAGCTGTTACTGTCTGAATAACTTACACAGGTACAAAATTCTGATCTGGTGAAGAACTGGATCCCAATGGTGGTTTTACAGGAAATTCAGCTCCTTCTAGCCCTATATTTTGCCCATGACAGTGGCAACGTATGCACTACTGTCACCGCCATTACTGTGCAGGATTGTGAGGCTCTAATGCTACTGATGGGTAGGGAGACATTCTGCTCTATACAGTCTCAGACACCACTGGCACTCATTTCAGTTTGCTTCTAAATTCTGTGATGCTTGGACATCCGTGCCCCTACGTTGGATCCAAGAGGCAAGACCTCCACATGGTGAAGCGTTTGTTCTAGATAATCCAGATCAAAAAGTCTCTTGTTCCTGCGATCTACGCTCCATGATTAACTCCCCAATACAGAGGAGAGCAAAGCCTGTTTTGACCTTCAACCAGTCTAATTTTCACCTAGATGAGCGTGTTCCTCAAGAGGCTCTGTTGGGAGCTGTGGACAGATTAATTAGAGGTCACCTCAAGTGACAACTGCAATGAAGAGAACAACTCATCAGAGGCAAAATACACAACTTCCACAAAAATGTGCTTTCTTCTAAAGGACTGGAAGTGCACTTTGCCTAATTACCATCCTACCCACTCATTCCATTGTTTCTCCTGCCTGAAGGAAGGTATTGTACCATGTAACAGCATGAAAGATCTGTCTGTTCTCTGGTTTGCAGAAGTCTCAAGTTCTCTTGGGACTCTGGGAACACCATCTGGAAAAGTTCCACATGGAAACACTAAATCACCAAGGTCCTTGAAATAGCCTTATCATTTATCCATGGTTCCCACCAGTCCAAAGACACAAGCACTCCCACTACAGTTATGCCTCGTTCATCCATACCTTCTTAATATTGTCAAACAGCTGAAAGCAAAGGACAAAAATCATCAGTAGGTTTGCACTGACAAAGTTGTCTCCTCCTGCTGTTGTGCCAGAGCCCCAAATCTAATGCAACTGGTATTTCAGCTAGTGTCGCAGTGTACATATAATCTCTAGAAGGCTACATATAGTCCTCTGAACCTGCCTCCTCAGCACTAGACCTGTGAGATGTTCAGTCTGAAATGCCACCTCTGCCTGCATTCAAGATGACCAATAGTCTAAACAGACTGATCCTCCCATCATCCTTTGTAACCTGTTAGAAGAAACACATCTGTTCCATTCCAGTGTCAGCACTATCCTGGACTATATAAAGGCCACCTCAGAGGAAAGCGTATGCCCCTCACAATGTGTTCCTTTGGGGGACACTTCATAAATGGTAATTGCTTCTGAACCCCTGAGAGCAATCAGCTTTATTTTTCTATCCCAGCATGTGAAGGGTCTGGTGGCTTTCATATTTCAAGTTAGATCTTAAGGGAAAAGAACTGCAGCACAGAAATACAGATGCTCCTAATCAATACGAAAATGTCTAATACCTGACAGTACTATAGCAATATGCCTCACAGAAAGGGCAACGCAGAGCCCATTTGTTCTGCTGGATATATACAAGTTCATTATCTGTAGTCCAGTCAGATCTGTACGTGTATGGTAATTTGAATAGCCTCAGACAGATACAATAGCAAGCAGTGCTTTTCTGCATGCTTGAAGTTCCTTCTATGATCTCTTTCTCTTCCATTTGCTCTTTTCCTCTCTTTCCTTTCTGCTGCTATTTAAATTGCTATTATTAGCTATTAAATGATAAATTAATTACATCCAAAGCAAGCATGAATAACTGTACCCAGCCTGGCATAGCTGGGGCTGGCATTTGATAACAGTCAACAGAAGCTGTGCAGCTCCCAAGGTATTTCATAATAATAAAAACCAATAGGAGGAAAATAGGGACAGCTCCAGAAAGTGTTAATGAAAAGTTGCTGAATTACAGTGGCTCACCTGTGAACAGCTACATGAAAGCCTTCTGAATACCAAATATATTCATTATAGGCTTTATTGCTTGGCTGAACCTCCAAAGAATTCACTGGGCTTGTATTTTTGCAATAACAAAGGAGAGACACTGAAGAGTGCAGGATAAGAAGGATGAAGGGGTGGATGGAAGAAGGTTCGCTTTCTTATGTAGAAAACATTATTATCAAGGCATATAATGACAATAAAATCTAAATCTTGTAATAGATCCAAACTCCAAATCTGAGTTTTTTTCCTCTTAATAGCAGAGGCAGCAATTCTTTAGGTCAGACCGTAGGAGGGCAAGAAGATACCACTCATTTGCAACATCAGTGTGAAAGATCACTGGAGACTGCTACAAGACAGTCAGGAGTTAAGGCATTTCCCGAACTGATCCTACATGGTTACAGCAACATGACACTGCTCCAAAGCCAAAGCCCAGCTTCAGCTACTCATACCCGTCACATTGCATTAACATTAGACTGTGCTCTCACAAGCGTTATACGAAATACATTAGAAACTCCATTTGCCCCATGTTCTGCACCACCAAAGTGACACGGTAGTTTAGCTTAGGTAAATGCATTTCCACAGCACTTTTCTCTCCAGCATCCAAATACAGAAATACCACATCCAGAGATGCTCATAAAGCAGTGGAAATTTCAAATTCCTTTGCCAGTAATAAAATCTGTGACTAAGCTAAAAAGTAGAATCAATAAATGACCTCCTCTTCTGAAAGCTGCCACAAGGTATTTAATGTCTACAGATGATCAAGGTTAGAAATGCACCAAATCTTTATTTAAAGAAAAATGAAGCTTCAATCAAATAGAAATCTAAATCAAAATGTGCAAATAATTCCTGCTGATTTTTTTTCCCCATAGGATTAGATTCACTAAATTATGAAAAAAGGACTTTCATCTTCATCCATATGTCAGAGGATTCCCCAGAGTCTAACTGTATGGCCTGTCTCAGGGGACTGGATGCCACAACTGCTGGTACACCCTAACTGTTAGGTGATGGGGTATTTTGCAGGGTGAGGCACTGCTTTGCACTCAAAGCCTTCAGTTGAAATTTGTTCCAGCTTGTATAATCAAACCAAATATAACATCAAGGAATGACACCCACATTCACCTGTAAGTATAGAAAGACCCAAACCACCAGGCAAGGGAACCGTTTCCCATCACTGCACACAAGTATAATGCCACATTTCTGCTATGCAAAGATGCACTAAAGATACCAGAAATGAAGCAAGCATACTTTGCTCCATCTGCACTATTTTGTTGTTTGAACTTTCCTCTTTCTCATCTGCTTCATCTCCCCACATTCACTTTAGTTTGATCTGAATCACGTTTTGGCCACATAGCTTAAAAGATGAGTGGAACTGCTTGCGCAGCCATAATCAGGGGAAGGTGCATTATAGTGAAAAGATGGGAAATTCAACAGTTCAATACTATCCAGGATCATGATGGTGCATCAATGTGGTATAGAAGAGCCAGCACAGTTCCAAACAATCCGCAAATCCTTCTTGTCAATTCTTGGATTTGCCATCCATACGCTGACCAATCTAACTCTGCTCAGTGTATGGAAGATGAAAAGATTACATCTGGACAAAGGACCAGAGCAGTGATTAAGCCTTTTGCTTTTGATTAATAGCAGAGCTAGATATATTTAACATCTGGGGTGGACAGAGATTTGGCTCTGCTAAAGAAAGGTAAGAAATAATGAAGAAAGAGAGGAGATTAATAATATCTGAGTCAGCAGAAAACATATAATGACTTTGCAAAAGCCTGTCTCAACATATAAGATGTATCTCATGAACAAATGGCTACAATTGCTGCAGTGTATGCAAAACATTTTCTAGCACAACCTGGAGGGCAGAGAAAAAGAAAATGAAGGAACGTGCCATCAGTTCAAACCATGAGGAAGAAGGGGAGGGTACCTATATTGGGGGGTTGCTCTTGCTTAAACCTGCTTTAAGTGAACAGTCACTTCCAATCCTCTTTGTGGTCATAACAAATGTGACGCTACCTGGACAGCGTTGACTTAAAACCTAATTGCTTTTACAGCAAATGAGGCATAAAACTTATTATCAAAAACATGATGTCCGAAGAACAAGCTGGCATTTCGTTTTCCCAGCAGAGAGCTGCTGAATGCCAGAATTGACTGCAAGGCACAGTAGGAGGCTGGAAACACAAAATTAGTGATTCTTCCTGGGGCATGGCAATAGCGTGCTTGTGAGGCCAAGTTTGAGAGAAGGCAGAATAAAGTGCCTGTATGAGCACCTGACACATTGCTTTGTTTTTTGAAGGTGGCCTTTGACCTTGGCAGAGCAGTCCATAAGCCCAACCCTACTCAATGCTGGTGGAAAAAGGGCTATTTGATGCAGAAAAACACCTAAATATCACTTGTTAAAAGAAAAGCCACAAACAACAAAGTCCTTAAGTAGGTCTTGTGCAACATGAGAGTGATAATGCCTGAATAAGTGTAAGAGTGAATATGAAGTGTCCCAGGAGCACAGGTTGCTAAGTAAGAGACCAGCTAATACCTGGAGCAATTTAACCCCTCTTCCTCACCATCACACATTGTAGCTCTAACCTATCTTATGTGTGTACTGCATCTTATATTTTCTCCACCTTTTGGCATGTTCACAAGACAGCTGCCATATAGACGTGTTGAGGACCGGTGACGAAGAGCTGTTAGGCCAACTTCACGATGTCCAAGGATTTCCTGGTTTTAGGGGAAATATGCTACTGTCCTAGCAGTATAGGCCCACGGATGGAAGTTCAGCCCACCCCCCCCAGCCACCTCCCTTGCTTATTCGCAAATGCAGCTACTTTGCTATTCTGCCTCTGCTGCAAATTTATTCCAACAGTTACCCCACTCATGCTTGTAAATGACTGTTTATAGTTCACACTTTAGGGGAAAGATAGACTCCAGACAGGAAGAAATTCTCGCCTGTGTACCAAACTCTATTTGGTTAGGTCTGCTAAAGGTTTCTTACACCTTTCTTTGACTCATTGGAGACAGTACACTGAACACAATGGACCCGATCTGGTGCGAGAAATCCCCCATTCACACAGGACGCCTCCATTAGACCAGTCACTTCCCTGACAGCTATCACCTTGCTCCAATTTGCTAACCACTGATTCTGACAGAGCTATATAAAGTGCACAGCAAATAGTTTATTCCAGGGAAGCAGGCAGGGTCCAGCCTGCTCCTCCATCCCCTTCACAGCAGTGGTGAAAGTATAAGGCTGCAAAATACCCAGAGCAGAGACAGCCTGAAGAAGAAAATTAAAAGACATATACAGTTATAAACCTTGACAGGTGAAAACATTTGCTGTCGGAGGAAGATGCCAAGATGCCAAGGCAGTGCCACACGCACCAGACACCAGGGCAAAGAGTGACAAATGCAGGACATGAACTGCAGGGATTTCACAACAGAAAAGACCTCTGGCTCCACAGCTTTTGATCTATGTACCTTTGCAATGAGACATTTCATCTGGGAGTCAGTTATATCCAGTGCTGGATTAACTTTTTGTTCCATGGCTTGACCTGTCACCCGGAGTGCTACAGAGATGGGCACTCAGAAACACATATTTAGGAAACACATTAGATCGAGACAGATGTATTTAACATAAGCACTGTGCAATACACCACCGTGCTCACAGCTTAATTTCAGCTTGCTTTCCACAAAACAAAACCCTAAGAGCTAAATAAAGCTTGCATTTTCACCAAGGTTGAACAATACTAATTCTTTTCTTTTGATATTGGTGAATACTGTTCTGATAAGAATCACTCATATTTGTACCTTTTTCTAGACATATCAGCAAAACAGTCTTTGGGACACACTTTCCTTTGTCAGGAAACATTAGCTACATCAGAGCCACTGCTTCCCACTTAAATATCTATCATGCATATCATTTCCTGGGACAAGGACAGCGCAGACTTCTGGAATAGCAATAGTCTGCAACCTGTTTAAAGCCACCACTGTTCACAATGTAAAGCATGTAAGAAAAAATTGCACAAGGTAACTGCCCAGGCTTTTCCTGTGTTACACCTGAAGGATTCCCAAGTCTGACTCTGCTTTGGCAAAGGTACACAAAAATTTGGGTGTTTTCATTCACTTCTACTCACATTTTCAGAAACAGAAAGTATAGAAAGCATTCAAGGATGCTGTGCATTTTTGTGGTGGCCACAGAAGACAACAGAGCCAGTTTTAAACTACAAACATTTAATTCTCCTTAAACTCATAAAGAAGGGTCTAGTCTAGGAAGCAGCAGAGTATGATTTCCATTGATGTAAGGATACACCACCACTAAGCTGCAAGGCTCTGGTGACCTCCTTGTGCTACCTAAAGACCTAAATTAGACTTAATATTTACAGAGTAAGATTAGACTGAGTGGTATCCCTCAGCTTCCTCCAGAGAAATGTTTCAGTAGAGAAACTTTTTTTTTCTTTTTCAAAGTCTGTGAGTTGAGAGAGAGGTGAAGAAATAGTTGCTCTCCTGCCCATATCAGTGTGCTCTCTGTACTCTGCATTCTTCCACTGGTTCCAGTAGGGCCCCTATTCCCACTAAAATTGGATCATGCAGTTCCCTTGGATAGACTCACAGAAACCCAGGAGCGAAGTGTTAATTTCTTGAATCAGGGTCAATATACTGCACAATCATTTTCCATGAATTATTTCTTTTATGCTAGCAAACATTTGGTCCCTGTACCTCCCTTCCCCAACCTTCTGAAACAAGCTGCTGCAATATGGTGCATCTAGGTGGGATTAAACTATTCAGCTGTTTACCTGATCTGCAAATGGTAACAAACTGCACCTAAGCTACTAAAATTCCACAAACCTGCAATTATGCCTAGTGGAGTGAAAATGAACAAGTAATTGTCACATTGCCTTTTAGCAGTGACATTACGTGTCTGGATGCCATAGAGGTACTCACTAATGCTAGGCAAACTTGAAGGGATAGAAGGCTTTGCTTTCAGCTACCATGGACACATTTGGAACAATATGGGAGTTTTACAAAGTAAGAGAATTTTTTCTGTTGTTAAGTTCTTTAAAAATACTGGTAATTAGAGAGATTCTTACTATTATTTTGGTACTGATCAACTGCCACACAATATTGGGGAAAATGGAATTAATGACCATTGATATAAAACCAACTAAAGGAAAAAGTAACAGAAGACTACAAAGATCAGGGAAAATGCTCACTGAGTTGCTGTGACCAGATGACTTTTTTTCAGTGTCTGAGGCTAGTCAGGGTTCCATGTTTTTCTTCCCATAAGAGAAGTTATTTTCATGCAAAGGCCTTTCAAGCTCCAGTTCAAAAGTGAGAGTTTGATTTATGTCTCAAAACAATCCACCTAGCCAGGCTTCAGTAGTTCTGTCTAATGATATACCAATGATTTGTTGTATGGCTGTCCACAACATGGACAGTGTTTAGCATACACCTTAATTGCTTCATTTATATATTCACATGTACAAGTGAGCACAGCTAATCCAAAGGAATGTCTCTACCTTTTAGCTCTCTTTTTTCATTATCCTTCATAAATGTTAAAAACTGTGAACAAGCTTGTAAGAATGGTTTTTGGCATGAGGAACAGGTGGTGGTAATGCTGGCTAAGTATTCCTGCGGGGGGAAGCCTGGAAGCCTGCTATAAATTATGGGGGCATTTCTGCAACTGAAAAACTTGCTTATCGTGGGTGAAGCTGAGAGAGCTCTTTGATGACAAAGCCATTAGGGAGCTTCAAATCATATCACATCACTAAGTTTTCTTTCTCCATTTGTCTTGGAAAAACATTATTGCAAGCATATGTGCTTGCATATAGCACTAACAAGTGACGGTGGCCTAGAAAGAATATATATGTTTCTGCTTCATCACAAATTCAAGCTAAAAAGTCCCATACTCTGACACTTATCCAGGTCAGATTCCCCATTTATTTATAACGGGGCAACTTCACCTAAATACATTCCATTGAATGTAGGAAGCAAATAAATTAATTCTGCAATTTGCAAAAACACCTCCTAAATAATTAGTGGGATCATGACTTCTTCCTATGCACCAAAAAGTCATGAATCTATGCTCTAAACGTCTGCAGGACTCAATTTAGGGAGGAAAAGAGGAATTTCTGGGAGTATCCTTCCAGAATAAGGCTTACAGTTTCTAAATCATGCTATCCAATCCTTTTCTGATCTGCAATATTTGTTCCCTACCCTGCAGCTCTTAGAGAACGTCTTCCTTGTAAGAGATCCTCTCCATGGAGGATCTGAGGCAGACAGAGCACCACCTGGCACTCCAGTGAGCAGAAAAATGTTTCCTGCTGATGCATTTTTCTGGGGCAGTACTATCCCTATGCTCCAGTAATCAGTTTTCATAGGAAAATGGAAATTCAATGGAAAATAGAAATCAGGTTCTTTTCTTTCACCTTTTTTATCCACATGGATGGCTGCAGGGCATGGAACCACTGTTTCAGTAATTTCTTTGGGAGTCAATTGTATCTTCATTTCCAATCACTCTCAATACACTCCAGTTCCCAAGATGCAAATCTCAGCCATAAGGAGAGTCCATTTCTTCAGACTTAAACCCAAAACATATCCCCACCAACTTGATTCCCACAGGAGAACCCTGTGAATACTACTATCACTGACCTTTGTGCCCGGTCTGTTATCTCCTCCTCCAAATCTAGTAGGAGTGTTGCCTGAGCCATCACCTTCTTGCTGCAGGGCAGGGATTTGAGGTGCAGAATGAGCAAACCAAGACAAAACTTGCTTCCCATCTCCTCTAGCTCTTGAGTTCCCAGCTGTAGGCCCTGATGGAGAGAGGCAGAAATTTTCAGCGCTGAGTCTGCATTTCACAGGTAGATGGAAAGGGTCAGACTTGTTTTGCAGAATGGCAACTCTTAGCATTCCTCCTTCCATTCTTAATTAGAGGTTCTTTCATGTCTGCTACATATGGAAATTTTCCCCACAGAATCATTTATAAATTAACTGACAGCACTTGGTCCACTGAAGGTATTCTAAAATTGCCTCTATTTTACAAATGGAGAAACAGAGGCAAATATTTTTAACTGCCTCGACTACATTCGCAGAAAAAGTCATTGTAAGAATTAGAGCCAGCCCCCAGGAGGATCTGACTGTAAATCCACATTTACAGATCATTAGGATGCATTTTCTTCTGTCTCTCTGTAGATGAGTCATCTCCCTAAGCAATGGGAAAAAACCCCAGGTCCTATGATTGTAAACACTGGGCAGTGGCAAAAATAAAAAAGGAAATGGGGGCGGGAGCAGCAAGACAGAAGGGAGGAAGAGATCTTTAACAAGTTATGACTTTTTTTTTTAAGAAAATCAATTGCAAAGTAATTGCAAAATAACAAACACCTCTAAGGAATTTCTCAGTCTATTAAAACCTGATGTCTCTCTAGCAGAGACAAAGAAGCACAGAGTTTGGATTATCAACATCATCTTTCAAGGAAGGACTCCTCCAAGCTGTGGATCCTCACTTGGAAGAACCCCAGCTATGAATAGCGTGTGTTTGTTTTTTCACTAATTAAAAAAAATAAAGATCTAGCAAAGAAGGAACACACCAAGGGCCTACATAGGAGGAAGTCAATGTAATCAATGGCAGTTTCATGCAAGTGGTGAGAGGGCAGGAGACAAACAAAGCTCAGATATACTAAAAAGAAACTAAGAAACTGCAAAATCCCTCATCTTTGGCATTTGGTGACCACATCACAGGCACTCCTTAATGCTAACACATCAGGGGCTGAATCAATTGCTGAACAATTGCTGCCTCTGCCAATATCAGCCCTATGCGCTTTTGCAGCACAAAACATCTCTGCAGCCAACCTTCTGAGGAGAGCTCCAGCTCCATTTCCAAGACTGTTTCCTTAGCAACTCTCAGGAGCCCACGATCACAGTCCTGGCACTAGCATTATGCACGGTGTGAGCTCCATGCCAGCATAGCCTGGCACTTGACACTCTACTACATATTTGTTAATGGACATCTTATGGGTAATGAAGCTGTACATGTTCTGTAATCCACAACAGTAGGCTGAGCTCTGATTCCATGTTGAGGTTTTGGGGGTTTTTGTTGTTGGTGGTTTGTTTTTGGGGTTTGGGTTTTTTTTTTCCTCTGTATAAAGTTGTTGCATTTGTAAAGTGCTTTGGGATTCTTGGGTCTGAGCAGCTCTAGAGAGCTAAAAGATTATTTCTGAGCCAAGACCATGCAGGTAGATGGAAGACAGAAGAGATTTCTCACATAAACTTCTGCAGCTGTCTTGCAAAGGTTTTTTTATGCATTTTTGTTAGAGGACACAAACTACTTAGACAGGATGAAAACCACCGCTTCATCTCCAGCATATGCAAATATCATCTAGCATTACAAATACCCTATCTGATAAGAAATACATTTTCCTATAGTAAACATGTTGTAATTCTGTTTTCTTTCTGAGACCCTGTGAGCGCAGCATGAATCTGTAATTATGATGATGAACATGAACAACACAAAATAATACAGAGCTCAAACATATACTGAGTGGCTGGACAACTAGATAAGCACAGGACATGCCCAGAAAAGCACACAGACAGTCTGAGAAAACATAGCCTCAGTGCTAGGCAGGGTCTAGGGTCTCTGGAGAACTGACTTTGCTCTCAAAACAGTCTCTTAAGTATTTTTATCACAGCAAGCAAATCTCTGACACCATTTATTCTCTCCATCCTATTCACCTCCACTGCAAGCTTTGCCAAGCAAGATCCAGGTAATGAACTACAGCGATAATTAATAATAGTAAGAAAACAGAGGGAGAGGCTTGTGGGAACCAAGGATCATTAATGGAAAGCCATGAGAGCACTTAGCAGCTCTGGATAGATTCCTAAATATTTTATTATTTTACTTTAAAAGACTTAAGATAGACTTAAGATAACTGTGGCAGAGTTACAATCGGCACGCAGAAGCGGTGACATTTCTGAGCAAAAACATGTCATTTCCACAGCAAGAGAGTTATTTTCTCAGGGGCAAAAAATACAAAGAACATCTCATGGCTTTCCCTGGGGTGCATCTCAGGGTCTTGCTTCCAAGATCAAGGCAACATACTAAATACCTATCAATCCAGGAGATGCGAATAGTGACTGTGCTAAAATTCAGCCTGTGGCTTTATGATTCCCTGGAGCTTTATTCAGGATATGAAGAGGCCTTAAGAAACTATGAGCAGAGAAATAATAATAATAAAACTATAATATACCTCAGAAGCCTCAGACAGTAATTGCTCATGCACTGAAGTTAGCTGCTGTACGATGGACCCATATTGCTTTGATACCAGACAGCTCAGGAGTAACAGCTGGAAACCTCAGCTAGAGAATTACTTGTTAACACACTTTATTCACTTCAAACACAGACATACTTTTACTTTTTAACTCAGATAATTCTCTCCCTCTCCTTCCTCCCTCCTCAGCTCTCAGCAGAGAGTGGAGCTGGAGGTGCGTAGCGTGACTACCATTAAACTGAAGCTGTTGACAGAACTGACATATCGAACTAACGTTATTGATGGCATCTGCCAGCAACGCCAAGAGCTGGTGTAGTGGTTAACAATCAGTCCCTCTTGCATTGCTGAAAGGGAAGCCTGGTCTCCAGGCATGTCCCTTCTAGCTGTGCAGCACACACAGTTGTAAAAAATTTGAGATTGTGCTTACAACTCAGAGCTGTGAAAATATTCTACAAGAACACAAGAAAGAACAGTAGAAGTAGTGCACCTTGGTTTGGTTAATATACTGGTAGGAAGCACAACTCCATAGCAGCGAAGCTGTCTTGCTTCTACGTATAGTGACAGTATACAGTCTGTTTGCCGCAGCTGCACAGGAGGAAGCTGGTCTGCCTGACAGCACCTCCCCTGCAGTGTCCTGCCAGTCTGGATTCTCACTGACCCCATCTTTCTCTCTAGCACAATGCTTTATGGCTCTGTCCTCCTTTGGACACATCTATGTGAGCAGTGGAGCATGGTGCAAAGTCTTCCAAGCCAGCAGAATCTAAGCAAATTCTGAAGCAGGAAACAGTATCTCTGCACCAGAAAGCTGCAGACAGGCTCATCAGTCCTAATTAGTCCAGCCTCAGAAACATGCTAACAAAGCTATCCTACTTTGATGAGCAGCTCGCATCTCTGCATAGTTTCTGTTCTCTGTTACATGGAAGTATGAGTCTGGACCAGCATCAGCTTGGTGCATCATGCTCCACTATGCAATACAAATACATCCATTGGTCCCATGGGTCCTGTCATGCAGTCTTTTGCAGGCATCATGTTAAGGTGTAACAGGTTAATTGTTTCCTGGCTATTAGAGAATAATGGAGCTAAACAACTTTTCCCAAACCATTTCCACCTTCTCATACTGCAACAGACAGCATAGGAGGAGGTGACACTTAATAACAGTCCAAATTTTGAATATATTTATTTTTCATGGAAAGAAACAAATTTCAGAGGTAGGCGACATGGCCAATCAGGTGAATGAAACAGACACTTAGCCTATTAACTCTTGGTCTAGTTAGAGCAATTCATTTCTTGCCTTTTCTGGCAAAACTGCTGCTAGCATAACAGCTGGGGCAGTAGGATACTCACCTACACCTCTTAATTGACACTATCATAGTAACAGGAAACTGGGGAGCAGAAAAAAAAAAAGCTTTGACTTATCATCAGGACAGGACATTGTCAATACAAATTTTCCTTAGCAAAATTGATCAAATCATACTGGAAAAACAGTTCATTCATACTCAGGACTGATGCATCAAATAAATATCCTCAACTAAATGTTTTCTATCTCTCTTAACTTGCTCTGAAAATGGTTCACGATCTAAATGACAAAGCAGTGGAAAAACTTTGTTATTCATTACTCATATGATTGAAACATTCCTGCTGCCAAAGGCAGCAACAGTTTCATAACACAGATATTGTTGAAGAAGGTGGAAGGACTCCAGAAGTTAAATTAGAATTTTTTTCAGAAGGGTAACTAGAGCTACAGTAAAATTAGAGTTAGAAGATACTAATAAACACAAGTAGACAAAAGATTTCAGAGTGATAAATTGTTTCTGTGCTCAGAGAAAAGGGATCTCTGGCATGGAGCATGACCACTTCAGCGGCCTCTCCCGCTTCTGGTCACTGTTCAGTCCTTGGGGTAAGAGCTTTCCCGTGCAAACTCACTTCCAGTCAATACATGTACATACACACTTAAAGAATATTCTCTGCATCTCAATAGCTTTACACATGCACAATGGTTATGCCCTAAGGCTGGGTATAAATAAATTGACAGTCTGGTTTTGCACTAATTCAATCAGTGAGCTCTCCCTCGGAATACTAATAGAAACCTTTTGGAGGCTCTAGAGGATAAAACAAGGAACTGAATGAAACATTTGGTTCCTGGTGTCTGCAGCCTTAATTTTAGCTTGGGCCAGCCCTGAAAGATACTGTCCTTTCAACCCCTATGAATGAAAATACGCAGACACACACTGGGGAGCTGGCAATTTAGACAACTAGGACAGTAGGGAATAAGCCAGGTTTTCTCATGCCCCAGAGATCCCTAAGCAGCAGGTATGACATGCAAAACCGAAGAAGTAAAGGGGATGGGGACAGGAATTTGGGCCAAAAGATTTCAAGAGGATTAATTGAGAAAAAAAAGGTGAAGATGCAAGAAAAAAATAGGCTAGCAGGAATTTCTAGAAAGAAAGATGAGAGAGGTTGGAGTTAGAGACAGAAGATAAAAGAATAAGAGAGATAAAAGGATGAGAAAGGAGGAGGGGTTGTTGAGGTCAGTGGGCACTGATACAGAGGAATGATAACAAGAGGAAAGCTAATGGAAACCTCTACCCCCTTCTCACCCTTGGAGAGGTGTGCCTTGCTCTGAACATCTGTCCTCATTACATCTGGTACTTTGGCCACATGGCAAGGAAACAAGGCCTAGCTTGCCTTGAATCCTCTCACAAAACTTTTGTTGAACTCAGCTGGTATTTTGCCTGAGTTGGGGCTGACCAAACTTCTTGGGTACAGAAACAAAGAAGTGATTATTTTTAATCATTCTAATGGACTCTTTCCCTGGTTAAAAATACGTATATTACAGGCAACGCTGTTCAAAGAATGCAGTGAATGGGAAGATGAAATACCTTCTCCCTCTGATCTGCTCAAGAAAGAGTCCTGAACAACCTGCTCATAGGAGAACTCGTGATTTAGCAAACAGAAAAACTTGTGGCCAAGTTCTCCAGCAAAACAACTATTTAGATTATGATTCCTCCAGGTCTACTGCAGGGAGGGGTTTTCTCCTCCTTTCCACTGTGCTGACTTGCTATTTGTCTGAAATTCCCATCTCCACACCTTTCTCTCACAGTATTTCCACAGCTGTCTCCCTGTCCTTTCCCTCCATCCTTCTCTCCCTTCCCAACTTCTCCTTCTCTGCTCCTCCCTCAGCATCCTTTCTCCCTTCCTTGATCAGCTCCCATGAATTACTCCATCCTCAACATATGGCAAGCTCCTCACATGTTGGAAGAGCCAAAGAAATTACATCGGTATTGCAGTTGCCAACCTTAGGTGACCACTTTGCTTGACTGCTCTATTCCACACACTATCTCATGTTTTATGTCAACAAACTGCAAATTATCCAGGATGTAGACAGGGGTGGCTTTAACTTCCCACATCCCCAAAGTCTGCACACTCATAGAGAGAGGAACTAGTTAGGGAATGTTTCCACATCCACTGGATGCTGTTATACCTGTTCTGCATTGCTGTGTGAGACTGAAGGTGGTGCACGGTACCAGAAAGCTCAGCTTTGACACACTGCTTCTTGAATAGCAGAGGGACAGACTATGGGGGTTTTGGGGGTTTTGTTGTGGGGTTTTTTTTCCCCTAATGTGGGCCATAATTGTGAAGGGTGGCCATGTCCAGAATAAATAATGAACAAAAAGAGAAAGAGAAACAAGGATATTTTCGCCTATGCAGATAAACCATATAGGAAGATTCTATTCTTTGTAGAGTTCTTGCTTTCCAATAAAGTTGAGTAGTACATTGGTTTTCTGTCTCATTCATTACTGTGTGACACGCTAAGGACCTATTTTTAGGCTTTAGATGGACCTGAACTAGCATCAACAGATTATCCCTCTCTTTGCAGACACTAAACAATCTTTCACTTCATCCCACAGTGTCTTTTCAAACAGAACTGAAGAGGCTGAGTGAACGATAATACCAGGCCAGAACCAAGCACTTTGGAGGAATCTGCATTGTTTCACAGTGACAGTGTCGGGAGTGTCTCAAGTTTTGATCTAAGGACTGTGGACAGTTCTGGGGGGAAGAAGCCTGCCTGCACCATCCAATAAAGAAGAGTGGTCTTGGAAGCGACAGTCTGGAGAGCAAGCTTTTGATAGCAGAGCTAACAAAAACAATGAAATAATGGGCATTTTTATTTTAAATTAAAAAAAAAAGAAAAACAAAAAATCAACAAAACAAAACCCAAACCCAACATGCTAATTCATAAAGGGGAAAAAAAAAAAATGCTCCTCCAGGATACTTAAACCTCCTACTTGGCAGACAGGGAATAGAACTAGGGAACTGTTCAAAGTCACATAGGGATTCTGGGGCAGTGTGAGGAAAGAAAGTGGTTACCTTACATTGGTGACAATCCAGTCCTTTATTCAAGAAAGCACCTTTCTTCCCCATGCTCTCAGTATTTGCAACAGGTTAACTGGTATCACCCTATCTGACGGTGCCTTGAAAATTCATCAGTAGTCTATCCATGACTCTCTCTCACATACATACTTTTTCCTGCTATCTGAACACTGTGGAACCTGGAACAAGTCAGACATGTTATAGCCTGAGGTATCTGAAGATTAAGTGTGAGGTGGGGCTTTAAGTATGTCTGAGAATCTGTGTCAAATGAATTAGCTCTTAAAAGCAGCCTGGGAAAGCAAGAAGCTGAAATTTTGCAAGTCCTAAATTGGAAGCCTAATCCCTGGATCACTTTTCCTCCCTCTCTACTTCCACTTTAAAGTTTGCCTGTATAAATAACTTCAGTGAACAAAATAAGTGACCAGACTCTTGGCCCACCCAAGTCTTATTTCAGCTATGACTTTACCCAGTTTGGACATATTTCACCATGGGAGTAAAATATTTTTCTAATCCTGGCTGGTGATCACCACATGCCTTGGAACAAAAGGATTTATGAGACTTATAACTTTATGCTGGCTAATGTAAATGCAGATGCTGTTCATAAAGTGTCTAACCTTGCTTTAAAAATTCTTAATAAGGTATTTGTCTTCATAATGCCATCCAGCATGGGGATCCCCAGATTAATTATGTGTTACATAAAGAATCAATTGTTGCATCTTAATTTCATGAAATGGCCTCATATCCTTGTATTATATTACACAACACCTTGTTATTTGTGTGTCGTTAAAGTATTTGAAGCAACAATACTGGGAACTTCCAAAGTAGTTTCTATCTTAAAACTCACTGTGCTATAAACTGCAATGGAAGAAACCTTACAGCCTTTCCCTCTCATCCCAATAAAATATGTGCTATTCTTCCCATCACAGAGGTGACGAAAAAATGTATTGGCCACAATGACACATCAAGGCTAGTACGCTATACTTCCCCATCCAAAATGAGGCCCCAGGATCACGATACCTCTCACTGTTGCACCTACACAGGGCCTGAGGCACTAGAGTAGATTTAGTGAGAAGCCAACACAGCATGATCCGGACATCGCCCCCGTTGCTCCAGCCTGATTACGCTCTGCCCCACACTATCTCCGGTGCTCTGCTCCCATATCAGCACATTACGGAGACTGGTAGGCCAGTGAAACTGTGTCTTGGCCTGGCAGCAATGGTATGCAGAGGAGAATCCAGGGGGACAGCGAGCCTGCTTCCTGGAATGCTGCTGCCAGGCATGCACACCACTGCACAGCCTCTCCACGGCGCAGCGCTCAGCGCTACCTGCACACTGCCGCGCTCTGCGCTGCAACGCTTTATTCCTTCCCGTTGTAGCTCAGTAGCTCTAGTATCCCTAATGCTTTCCCCCGTGTTGAAGCTGTCTTCCAGGCCACAAAACACTTCCATGTGCTCCCTCTAGCCCCTCTTTATCACTGCTTTGTCTCTAACAAAAGAAATGACCCATAATAATCACAGTACTCCACAGAGGGTATTGCCATTCACGTCTATAGGGATATTATAACATCTTCCAAGTCTACCTCTTTCTTCACAGATGCAGGCATCTTACTTTTTTCTTTATTGTTACTGCTGCACATGGCAGAGACATCTTTATCAAGCTGTCTTTATAATAGCTACTTATGTTTTCCTGAATGGTTAGAGCTAATTCAGAGCCAAATCATGTGTCTGAATGCTTTAATCTATTCCTTCAAATATGCTTTACCCTGCCATTGCCTATGTTTCATCTTCCATTCTGGTACCCCCAGTCTTTCAGTCCTCCTTCCTACTGTAAAATTTGTATCAGCTGCAAACAGTAAATCTTATTATCTTACTGTTTTCCTTCCCTTGCAGTCATTAAAATTATAAATATTGACCAGCACCAATTCACAGAGTGGTAGCTGGAATCAACTTACTATCAACTTATTTCCATGCCAAGGATGCCTTATCTATCCTACCTATTTTTTCCAGCTTTTTTCAATAGTTTTTGACTACACAGTCCTTTTGTGTCTCACTCCATTACTCCCAAAATTTCTTTATGCCTTTTTTTGTGGGAAGCTCTCTTTTTATCAGCTCTGACTCATCTGGGATTCCCAGCCATCCAATCTGCATGAAAATTATTCTTGGTTCACTCTTGAAAGCCACAGGCAAAACTTTATATACTATTTCTCCTTCATGCTCCAATCCCCACACCTCTTTCAGAAAAAAATCCGCCATATTATCAAGGCACTATTAACACTCTCAGTCATTGTATTTCCTTATCCCTGTGTTACTCCCATGCTTGTGGTCCTGTTATCTGTGGTTTTCTCATCCCATGGAGTAAGTTTTTAAACATGAAGAATCATAATTAGCACTTTGTTAAACATGTTGTAGACAGTCTGCTATCTAGTCAGCTGACCATTTTTAATGATTTCTTTTTAGTAGTTCAAATCCTCCGTTCCTTAGTTTCCTTACAACCCCTACAGGAACAAAACCTGGGCTTCATCTGACTCTGAGTTTTAACCTTAGCCAAATATAAAATAACACAGCAGACAACAAGCAAGCATTGTCTTCATGTATAAACCAGCCAGTGTGGTCCCACAGCATCCCGCTCTGTTCCTGTCCTGGCTGCCTACCAGCTCTGCCAATGTACTTGTAGCTCCAGGGCAGCACAAATAGCTCCAGAATGCATCCAAATCTCAGCCTACATAATCCTTTATTATTCCAGCCCTGAGGGTCCCATATTTTTTTCCAGAGACTTTTGATAATGGATTGAAGCATACTTCTTTTTTCCAGATCTAACCCTGCTCTCCACAAAATCACTAATTTCCTCTGAGATCTTCTGCCAATGGCCTTAGAGCAGAACTTCCACCTGGTGGTGGTTTTCTGCCCAGACCACATCATTTGCAACATGCCAGCTTCCATGGTGGAATAACTACGTGCGTGTGCTCAGAAGAGATTATCCTGAGACTCCCTGTGTGTTGGTCTCCTTAAAAACTTACTTCAAATAGGTCCTCACACAGAGATCCACAGGTGAGAGGTAAGGACATAGGGCCATCTACAGCTCTGCATCTTCCTGTCCCATTTCAATTTTCATTACTCTAACCTTTCATGCACTGTATGTCTATACCCTTATCCTGATACAACTCAAGAGCTACCTGAGACTTTTTTCCTAAATTATAAATGACTCCCCCCAGGCTAATTTCTTTTTTCCTATCACAGATTCTCTTTGGTCATCTTCGGCAAACACCATCAAAGCTGGCCTCCCCACCTGTCACTCCCTATAACCTCAGGATCAGTGACAGGAAGCAACTATGATTCTACAATTTATTGTATTAGCACTTCTGAAACAACAAAAGAGTAATTGATTTTCCAAGCCAAAGGCACATGGGAAAGCACAAAAAGCACCTATGCCCAACTCAGATCAGAGAGGAAAGAGACACTGCATAGGAGAGGGCTTCCCCCAGCCTGGTAACTGCTCCCTTTGAAGGCAAATGATGGGACTGCAAGCAAGGAGCTTGTTGGCTGTTTTCTTACAGGTGTCAGCATAATCATTCTGACACAGGACCCTTCTTGCTGCTTGTCACATTTAACAGAAAAATTGACAATAAAGGTGAAAATGTGACCGTTTCTTTTTTCTCTTTCTTTTGAATACTCTGTACTAGCCTCCTAGAGAATGACTGATAACACTGCGAGTAATTCAGGCAAAAGTACTGCAGGACCCTCTTTGATGTCTGCTCTGATTTAATATAGGTTCATGTAACCAATGTCTAATACAATAATGCTATATAAAGAGTTAAAGAATACATGAGAAAGCTAGGTGAAAGGGAGATTTTACCAGATGACCCAAGTGCAAGTCACTGATCTCTTCATTAAGAGGCTGGGTTAGGAAGGACATCTTGCAGTCAGTCTCTGGAACGTGGACTCCACAGCCAGAAATCAAACATCAGGAAAATTCTTTCAGATGAAACAGCTGCCATTAACTGCTAACCATGGTTTACAGGTCAGCAGAGTCCAAAGGTTCATTTTATCACCAGCCTACATGTCCAGGGGTACAAAGTAAACTGACAGCCACTAAGATGGCTGATGGATATTTTTACTTTAATATTGGCTGGAAAAAATATTATTAAAAGGAAAACAAAAATGAAGATCAAAACCGAAGCTTCTCCTTGATTACAGGAGAGATGAACCTGTGGTGCTTGTTCATGAGGAACTGACCAGCTGCATGCAAATGACATTTGGACCTATTTACCAAGGAGGAGTACCAGTTAGACCTGGCAGTTGGGTGCAGACTTTTGCAAACCACCTATGAGCCTTTTCCCCTATTCAATCCCACCAGCACAGGCTTAGTTTAACATCTCCACTTACTGTGCTTTTGGAGAGAAAGAGAAAAAGAAATCAGGTCTTTGAAGACTGCAAGGAACAGACTGAAGAAAGGGAGACAAGATCAGAGAGACAGAGCTAGGGTGAGGGGGAGGCAGCTATCTCTAGCAAGTGTGATAACTGATGCGACTCACACAAAAGCAGCTTATGTTTCCCCTTGTTCTGCCATGGATATTTCCACATTGGCTTTTTCAGAGATGGAGACCAGTGGGAAGCAAATGCACAGCAGCTGATGAATGCTTCACCTCCTAGAGCATCAGGTGAGAAGCATATAGGCCTTGTAAAAATAAACTACAAGTCTCCGAGTCTTTGAAAACCTACTGACCATTCACAGCAAAGCAGGCAACACTTTATCAGCAGAGAAGATGCTGACTCCAGATTACAGGCTTTCATGATTTCTCATCTTGCAGCCATACCACCTGAGAAAATTTGCATAAGAACAAGCTGCCTTTTTCTTAGGAATCCTTTTCAACATGCTTTTATGACTTCTACTGAAAATGATAATCCTCTGTTTGTGACACTGCAATCATTTCTACTACAATCAAATTTTCTGTCCAAAAAGAGGATTACTGCTTCAGTTTGGAGAAGTATACAGACTTTCGGAGGAACAAAGCAGCCAGTTTCCAAGCAAATGACCTTGGTAATAGAGAACAAAAGACGACAAAGATACAAAACCAGCACTACATATGATCAGATCTGCCACTTCCAAGAGGCATCCGATGCCCTTTAAGTTTATAAAAGCTGACGTTTGCTATAGATGTTTGTACAATGGAGTTGGAAAAAGTGGCAAGAGACATTTTTCTTTGCTGTGCCACTCCAACATTCACTCATATTTTTCCTTTGACAAGCTAGCAACGTTTTAAAACTAAGTATCAGAGACACATATATAGAAAACCCATTGCAGTGCACAACTCCATCCTTTTAGCAGTGTCCTGTGAGGAGAAGCATCACTGCACATGGTCCTGAATGTCAAACAACTAGCTTAAACCTGTGCCTCTGGCAGCTGCTCCGAAATCCAAAGAACAAACAGTTCAAAAAAAAAAACCAAAACCCACAAAAAAACCCTTTATTTTTCTGCCTTTTTTTTTTTTTTTGGCAAGAATATAATTTAGCATGACTCTCCACAGAACAATTTGCATGGGATTACCCACAATGCACTGCAGTATGGTGATACACTTCAACCTCTGGTGCATATTAGACTGACAGTGTTAAAAATCTGTCAAAGGAAAAATAAATGATACAGGAAAATGATGATGTAAGACAGGACAGTAAACATTCTGCACTTGTGTAATCTGCCAAAATTCAGTCTAAAATTGGCCTGGGAAGGAGAATGAGAGTATTATGCACTCAGAACAGCTTTAGGAAACATTCCCAATTCAAGCAGAAAACAATACCTGACTGAGACATGGATGTAATCACGAAGGAATGGAAAGTACAACAAACCAGAACTAAGAGCTGAATAGGAGACAAGGAGAGATTTTCTTCATTTCTTTGATTTCCCACCAGGTAGCAACCTGGAGGGAATATTCCCTCTTGCTCATCCAAGGACGGTTCAGTTCGCTGCGCTTCACCAGATGCATTCGCTCACTCTGTCTTCTGCTCCTCTCCAAGGCCTGCTGCATCTTCTGATGCTGGTAGCAATCCCTAATATATCCTGGACATAAAAGCAGCTGTCCCGAAACACTGAGCCCCAGGGCTATGTCAGTCACAGAATCCAAACTACCTGCATCTCTTTCCTGCAGTCATGGATGGCTACTCAACCCTTCAGCAGGCTTCACCAAGGGAACAAAGACTCCCTAACATTTTCTAGCTTTGGTCTTGTACTTTCCAATAGGAAATAGCCACAGGAAAATAGTATTAAACGTAACTCTCCCCTTCAGTCAATTCCACACACTGTTTTCCTAGTAATTTAAGTGACCAGATATCATTCCTCAAATCCCTAATCGAGGGGTAAGTCTGTTTTGGTATCCAGTGAGTAGTCACTTAACTGGCCAGGGCTTTCTGCAAAGCCTTCAGACGAAAAAGGGCAAAGGATGCCAAAGGGGGAGCAAGGCATAGAGCTGGGTGAGGGCAGGGGGTACGGTGAGAGGCAGTATTTACCACCTAGGTCTTTTCATCAGTTGCCTCAAAGCTAAGTCACAGAAGAATGAACAAAACAAGGGATGAGGCCAAACTATATTTGCTGAAGAGGAGTTAAAGAGATTAGTATATTAATTAATCAACACAACGATGTCAGCAAGGGCCTAACCTTTATTGCTGCCCTAGTAACAGCTTTGTCCCTGGTGACTTTCAGCTTGCATGCTAAAGCCATTTAGATACATCCCTCAATTAATCGCAGGATACCCTCTGGGAGATAGGAGAGCAGTACTGCAAGCAGGGATGCTGAATCAGAGGAGTAGCAGCCTAGGCAAAGGCACCTCATCAAGGGCATTGGCAGAGCTATGGAGAGAGCCCACAATTCTCTTTACCTCTCACATTTCACCTCTTGCTGCTAGGAACAAAACTGTTTGAAGCTATTAATCTGGAATTCTGCCATACTTTAAAAAAATAAAATTGGAAACTAACAAGAAAAAAAAGATTGAGTTTCAAAAAAACCCCACCCTAAAAACAAAGAAAAGAGTCTATTTTTAAAAGAACTTGTATCTTTTTTGTAATAAAACAAAAGCAATACATGAAACTCCTCAGACAAAATGACAGATGGCTACTAACAGCAGGACAGCAGTCAAATCTGCAGTTATCCCTGCTTCTCCCCTTTCTCCTAAGTCCTTCAGACAGGTCCAGGCAAGCCTCTGAGCACCACTGTCACTCTAACAAAGAATCTCCAATCTCTGTAGGTGCAGTTGGGTGGCAGAATACAACGTGGATAGGGAGCTGCTGCTGTCCCCACACGGCAGGGACAGACAGGGGTGGAATCTGGACAGCCTCGGGAAGATGACATAAGACCACAGGCTTTCAGGCAATAGGAGGACTAAAAAGCTGCATTAGTTCAGGAGAGAGTGGTGATGCTCAAGGATGGCAGCAGATGGATGCAACACTGGAAGATGTCTGCTTCTATCAGAGTAGCAGTTATTACAGCAACTGAGAACCTGAATCTGTTTTTGCCTCCCAAGCAAAAGCAACAAACAGGCCCAGACTTTGATCCAGGGACTGACATCCCGGCTTCACATTGGGCCTGCCTTGTCACTATGGACCCACCAGGTGATTGCTAGGTTGACCCCAGTCACCGTCACTGGACCTGACCCTGATTCACTGGCTTGTATTCCTGGCTTGACCTTGGACCTGCTGCATCACCATGGACTTGTCTGGTGACCAGGGCTCTTGGTTGAACCTGCGTATCCTGCTCACCTTGCTAAGCAGCAGCGGGATGGGGCCTTGGCTGACAAGGAGACACATCTAGTATTAACTCCATTTCTCCCATTGCTATCACTGGCCTTAATTCTCTTCTCAGCACAGGCACTCCAAACTGTCCATCTCAACCCCAGATGAGCAATACTGCCGAAGTTGTAGCTTGAACAAGAGAAATTGGCCCCTCAACCTGTCTATCTAACAGTAGCTGAGCTGAACCTGCCTGTTCCTTCCACTTCAGCTCTACAGTCCTTCACATTCAGTCTTTATATTGGGGAAATCTCAGACAAGAAGGGCCATGACATTGATGGAGGCTGCATTGGCACATACTCAGCTTTCTCCCACACTCCTCAATATAGAGGTTACAACATCCTAAACCACAGCTATACTAAGACTAACTTCACATCACTCACTTGTCTGACACCTTCCTATCTGTAAGTAGCTAACACACATCACCTTTCAACCATTGTATTTGAAGTATTTGAATTTGGTCAAAAAGCTTTCCAGTACAAATAAACCTTTTAACTTTAGGTGCCAAATTAATTTTTGTTAAAGCCAACAAGGTTACCTCATGTTAGAATCCATCTACAAAAATAGATTTCTTTTCCTCTTCCCTAGCTATTGTTGGCAAACATTAGTTCTAGTGAGAGAAGCTATTTATGAACTATTATTGGCATGTCTTATGTTCAGAGACTAGAGGAAGGAACTGGCTGACAGTGGAAAAGATGTTAGACATTACTTTCAAGAAATGCCAGTTTCTGCCAAGCTCTTATGCACATTTTTCTGAGAAAAAAAAAAAAAAAAGAAACAAAACCCCAACAACAAAAAAACCCAAAGGCTTTGTTAACTGCTGCTACTAGTATAGGTCACATCTGTGAAGATCAGCAAGAAAAAAAAGGCACGTATAGAAAGTTCTCTGTCCCAGACTGATAATCAACCGCATGGTCACTGCCATAGATGCCCACTTATTTCCTTTGTGCCTCTTCTTTCACAGAGGAAAATCCCTTGCTTCTTAGTACAAAATGACTGCTAAACATGACTGAGGTGGAGTTTATGGAGATTTTTGTACAGCATATTATATCCAGCTTGGGCTGATGTGCAGTCATCAAGCATGCTCATACATCTGTTCACAGACACACACACGCAATCACAGATGCACAAGGACACATTTCTAAGACACAGGTACCATACAAGCAGCACCCATTCATAAGTAAACAATTCAAATAATATTTTCATCAGACACACCAGTGCACATTTGCACACTTGGAGGCCTGAGAGAACATGTTTTGGACTAGTTACCACACTCAGATGCATGTACCCACATTGAGTTGTAGTTTTCCACCAACACGATTCCAAGTTTGCACTTACAAATATTCACTGTACATAAACACCCCACCAGCACAAACACTCACCTGATGTGTGATTCAGAAAAGTACAGGCAGTTAGCTAAATGGAAACACACAGAGATTCATATCTGTTTCTCTCATAAATTGTGCACATGGCCTTCATGCATTTATTAACACCATGCTAATAATTCATAGTAATTAGTGTTATAATAGGAAAACACAAGAATGCAGATCTTGGTCCTTTATACGTGAATTAATTACACCAGCAATACCTGTCACCCCCAATACATACAAAAGTATAGCACAGAATCATTTTTCTATTTTCCAGGCATTTGCTTCAGTGTAACCAGGATTTATTCATCACTGAGCTAAGAAACAACACAATAAAAATGACTAAATGAAAACATAAAAATTAAGCCCTTTTACACAGAGCCAAGCTGAGCAGTACTACCACCCAGACTCCTAATGAAAACCAAAAATGATTGGCAAGTAATTTGGGAAAAATATACCCTGTTCTTTTTCACTTCTTTGTATGTGAGCATAGTACACTTGTCAGCAAGCAATGGATTATGCGGGCTCTACTCATGTATAAGCATAAACCTGTGCTGTGCTTTCTGTGACTCAGTGCCACTAACCCTGCCCTACTCATGCTCCTCCACCCTGTAGTCTCCGCCATTCCAGTTTCAGACTGGAAAACGCAACAGATCTCACCTTCAGCAAGTCCAGCTCCACCATTTATGAATTTCCCCCTGCAGTTCCCCTAAAGCCACTACAAAGCACCTTAGTCTGGTGTCAGTCTTAAGCCAAGGAATGAAAATACAAATATTCAGCTACTGCAAACATTCAAATCCACCTGTGATTGAACATCTCCTCCCCTTTTGGTCTGTCCAACTCTGCAGCCTCTCTTCTGCATGCAAAACCAACCAGTAAAGCTGAAGCCTTAATTCAGTTCCTACAGGTTCTCTTACCAGGTCTGTAAGAGCTGTGGGCACATCTATTCACAGGGGCAAAACATCCACCCATAGGCAAATAGTAAGCTTACAGAGGCAGGTTGCATGAGTTATATGTGGAATTAGCCTCTCCACGTACACTATTGATGATTTTGCCTCCAAATGGAAAGCAAATTCTATACAATCTTATAGACTAAGTTGCCTATATATAAAAAGTAATTTTGTGCTGTTGCACACAAAAGTGCCATGTGCAAAGGAGGAAAAAGACCTTAAGGCTTTGGTTTTTTTCTTTTTATTTTTTTTTCTCCCTTTCCTTTTAAATTCAAGCACATATACATAAATGAGACATATTTTGGGGTTATGCCAAGCCTCTATAGTATTGACACAGAAATATTACAGATAAACACTTCTGGTTGTCTTGGAAGCATTCTGGCTGTCTCAAAGAGAAGGCCTTCAATTGCTGATTCTGCCTTTTTGAAAGCTCTTTAACATTTAGATTCTGGATGAGGAGTTATGAGATCTCACATTTAATTCAGTTTATCATAGCTGTACACTCTCAAATGAAATCAGTTGAACGGACTGGAAAGAGTAGGATATTTAATGAAGCACCTTGGGGATTGAAATATCTATTATTCAATGTTCATGAAATAAGCCTCTCTTCAAAATTTTAGCCTCCCTTATTTCAACCAGTCAGGATGTCCAGCAATGCCAGCCTGACCGTAAATGCCATCTGGACTGTACTTATGCATTCTGAGCAGGCCTAGAAGAGCCACATGCTTCTTGTTGGGATTTATGAGCAGATAATAAGCCAAATCTGTACCACAATGAATTTGATCTTTCTTTAGGCTGTCTCTCTTTTAAGAACCTTTTCACATGAATTCATAAATCTACCTGAGCTTTTTCTCTGCCAGAGAACGTCACAAAAGATTATTCCAAAGAGACATAGAAAATACTAGTAAGATTTCTTCTGCTTTCTAGCAATGAACTCATGGAAGATGTCATTCATGCTGCACCAGTCAACAGCAGACATTAAAATGTTAGCTGAATACTTTGATGTCAAACATCTACCCTTGTAATTAGTATCAAAGGCATGAATAACAAATCACCCTTTACACACCTATAGGACACCGAGTATCTCTTAATCAACAGTTTGAGGGTAGTTAAATGGGCTCTGACTCCACATCTCCAGTTGAAATGGTCTTGCTTTGTCCTGCCCTCCTCTGCCACAAAACTCATCCATGTTGTTTTAATTCCCAAAATGTTTATTCCGAGAAAGAAATTTCTAAAGAGCTCTAGAAGACCCTAAAGAAAGACAAGAAGAGTTAAGGAAGATATGGTGCGTTCTTTTCAACCATTTGATAAACACTGGATGAAAGGTAAGGAGAAAACATTACAAGGGATAAACTGTTTCCCCTTCCTCTACAATGCAGCAGGTAACATCAGCTTAAAGAAGCAGTACTGACAGGCATTGCCTGTGCTGTTTTGCTTTCCACCACCTTGGCACTCTCACGTCAATAGAGTCATTGAACTGGACTGCACAGTGTAGAGGCTGCCCTATCCTTCTGGTCCAATCTTGGCTGGAAGAAGGAATGGGATAGGACCTCAGAAGGCATTCTTCTCCTTTGCTGTCCTGTGAGCTACCATATGCAAGCAACGTATATGAGCGTGCTGTCCTTCAGCAGGCTTCATTGCAATCCTATACACCGCACCCCACACTTCCACTCTAATTAGTTATAAATGTAAAGGAACTGAAAGACAGATTTCCCCCCCTAGCTTTGTATTTACTAAAAAGTCACAAGAAAGTGTGAATTTTTTCCTGTGAACAGAGATATCAGAAGCTAATGAAATCTGAACTGCATCACTGCTGGGTGCATTTTCTTTTCAGTCTTCATTTAGAAATGAGCTCCCTTTCCCCTTCACAGGCTACTACAGGCTCCCACATGTGCTGTGCCAGAAAGATTTAGCAGGAAGGCTGAGGGTTATGCATCTCTGCCTTCTCCCTGCCCTACCAGCACTAGCAACTCTGACGGTGTCACACGACAGCAGAATGCCACACAGTCCACCATCATTTTAGCTGCACCTAGCCTAATATAGACCCACAAGTAGCCCCATATACTATTACACATATACACACAAGATACACGCACTCATATATTTCAAGCAATACTTATGCCAGTTACATATATTTCGTGTTCTGCCTACAAGCAAAGATAAATGCGCACTCACATGCATACACACACCCTGGTGCACAACTTCCAATTATAACGTACAAATGCATCCCCTAGTGTGCATACAAGCACACAACTAGCTACAGCATATACAAATCCACTTGAAAAGCAAAATCATGTACATCCTATTACTCACTGGTGCTAACACACCATTACAAACTTGCATGCTCATGTCTGTACTCAAACACACACCCTTCCTGACCCCCAACCTTTAGGAATGCAAGAAGTCTGTGAATCAATAACCACTTACAGCCCTTCAATCCAACACTGTCAACTTTGTTCCCCCCTGTTTACAGTGACAGACAAGCAGACTAAAGATATGGGGCATCAGTATGCAGAGGAGGAGAGGTGGGCACTGTGTCAGCATAAGAAGCAGGCAGATGTGGCTGAATCCAGTAGAGGCTGTTCTTGCCTCCTGCAATCAAACCACTGTCCCAGAAACCTTCTGCTTTGTTCCCAGGACATCAGTGTAACCAGACAGAACAGGGCAATAACCATGGGCCATTTTCCTGAAATAATGTAATTGTATATAGGAATATTCAGAAAGAATCCAATTCTTATCTTCCTCAAATTCATTAAAAATAATCATTCTCACTGTTGCTTTGTATGAATCTCTGAAGCCTAAACAACGATCTTGTCCACATAAAGACGTGCAACGTGATCAACATCACACCAAAACAACTTGATACCATATCCTGCAGAGGTGACAGCATGAAACTAAATACACTTCAGGCAGAGCAGGCCACCTTTAAAATTGTCAGGGTGCTTTGCTGACCTTTTAAAGTGAATGAGCACGCAAATGCAGTGCACCTGAAGGCAGTCAATATCCATGCCAATGAATTTTAACAAACTTTGCAGCATCCAGAAAAACCAAAAAGCTGTTGGTATTCCCAAAGTCTGACATGAGCTCTAATTGTGTACCTTTGTCACAGCCTCACCTGTACAACCAGCATGTGAATATCCCAGAGCTACTCAGTCTCAGCCCACAACACGGCCTCATTCTCACAATCCTGAGTTTCTCACTGTATCTATATTCAGAGATCTCACTTCCACATTACGAACAAATCCTATTATGCCAGACCTGAATCTCTCCTGGGCAGAGACCAGCATTAATATAAATATAATTATGGCTGTTTAATAAATGCACAATGTCTGCCGATCTAGCTCGTTAAATTAACCACAGGAGTACATTTTGCATTAGTCGTGACAAGGCCCATTTTCAAAGCTGACATTTAATACCAAGCCCCAGCACAAATCATACTTCAGGGTACACAAATCAAAGGATTTGGTGAGTATCTGTGAGGACTAAACGTGTGAAACCATAGAAGCAGTTTTGGTGGCTTGCCACAGGTATCCAGTCTATGTAATACATTTACCTAGAGCTGATCAATCAGATAAAAAATTCAAGTCATTTTGGTGTACGTGGGGGTTAGCAGGATTGTGCTTGACCCAGAAAAAGCTTCAATGCTTTGACCCCTGGAAGCCCTTCCAATCACTAAACATAGTGGCTTGATCAGAAAAGCGACCTTTCTGTCACTCTTTCAAAGCCAGCTTGAGCTCTGCTTTCAAATCCCATTTATTTCATTCTCCCTCACTGGAAAAGACAAAAGGGCTGCTTTTAAAAGGTCATTGCAAAATTGGCGTTCAGCTGCCTACTGCAAAATCCATATGGGCCATCAGAGTGCAGGGAACATAGATCCCATCACATAGCACATTCATTGCTTTCATCTTTGGTGGAAACGTTCCTTCTATAGCATAGGCTACAGTATTGACTTCGAGTGCCTGTTCACCTGGGTGCAGGACAGCTGAAGACTGCGAGGAAGGTACCAAGTTACTCAGGCTGGTTTATGTTATATTATAGGGTTGTCTTCCTTATTCCCCAGCATTGCCAACCAGTGAGGCACATATGCTCCGGGCCATCATGACATGGTTATACAGCCCTTCTCTCAGACAATAGCCAGATCCAAGCCTATTACTTCTCAAGGTTAGGAAGAAAAACACTGGGAAGGCAATGAAAACAGATTGAAGGTATAATATAATGGAAAAAGAAAGTGGCAAAGTAAATACCTTCAGAAGTTCTAGATTCCTCTTCCACTGGTTTTGTGTAGAGATAACATTTCAAACCAAATATTCTTCTCTCAAATTTCAATTACCTTGCAAGATAAAATCTTCCTTCCCCTCCAAATCAGAACAAGTCTCTGCACTTGCAATCTGCTAACCAACAGCTTTTAAAGGAATGACTACAAAAACCCCAGTACCTTCCACTGAAATGCAAACTGCCCTTCTGATCCTGTGGCAAAAGCAAATCCATATATCTATTTAAAACTATATTTCATACAATACATAAGTGATCTCTGGCAGGAACAAGATACTCTAAAAGGGACAAAATTTCCAGGCTTCTTTAGCCTCTGTTGCACATAGCTGTACTTCTCTCTCAAACTCATTTGAAGTATCTTCCTCAAACTCATTAAGAATAATCATTCTCATTGTTGCTTTGTATGAATCTCTGATTCAATTTTATCATGGAGTTCATTCATTATTTCCAGCACCCCCAAAGGAAACGTTCTGCTTTATTCCAAAAACTAAGAAGAGGTGGGACACAGTAAGAGATTCAGTTAGAAATGTTTTGAGAAAGCTGGTTTTTTATCTAAACCAGAATTTCTTTGTGAGAGTATGACAGTTTAAAGGTGACTTTTCTCAGGAAGAGCTGCTCAGCTCTTGGGTGACATTTTTTGATCAGACCCCACAAGAAAGAAAGATACACTTTCCAGTTGAGCTCCACTCTTACCTGTGAGCAATTAAACATTAATTGGAGCAGCTGTTTAGGCCAGGGCTGTTCCATTTCAGGTGAGTACTGTCACTACTGAGTTACAGAATTAGTCTCTCTCTGGCTCAAGGAATATGTCATTATTTACACAATATAGAACAATTCTTACATGAGAAGCAGGGACAAGTTCAACACAGAGCCTTCTGGTAATCTAAGTCCTTGTTTTGAATTAGGCAGACTGGAATCTGACTTTTCTTTAGCCCCGAAGAGGGTAATGATCTGTTCTGTGATCAGCTGTTTTCAATTTTTACAAATTACTTTAAAAGGCTATTTTTACCCAGTGCAAAATGGGAACATTGGCTTGAAATATCAGAAGGTTTCGAAGACACCTGTTTTCCACGACTTTATATTGATATTTTTCTCTCCTGAGGTGAAAAGTGCTGAGGAAGCATTGACTATGGTGATGATAACAAGAGAAAATGAGGTAAACCATCTTTGGAGGTGTGTGTAAGTCCTAGCATTAGCCTGGTAAGACTTTGATCTCTTTAAATCTGAAGCCTAAAGCAAAAAAAGTTGCTAGAACTAAGTGGCCAGTCAACAGGGTAGAAGGTTTCCTATTTCTGGGGCAGAGGGAACAAACTGAATCTTACTGAACAATCTTACAGATGCCAATCCATGGCAGATACAAAGAGTCCTGAAAAGGAACAGTGTGTTCCCTCTGCATCTAGTCCAGTGACCTAACAAATCCCAGAGGAAGACGTGATAAGAGGAATGATAATCAGTGTTTAGCACCATCATTATTGAGAACGCCCAGACTATAACATACCACAATCTTTGGAAAGACTAACAATATCACGGGTAGAAAAAGAAACACCTCTAACAAATTAAAGGTACTACTTTAAGAAGTATATCTATTTTACAATATTATCAATGCAATAATTCTTATAATAGCGTTCCAGAGCTTATTTTCTAGTTATGGTACCAACTGCTTTCTTACTGTTCTTACTGATTGACATGAATATTTACTTTTTTAGCTTATCTCCATTTCCTACATTACATTAGCTGCTATGCATTTTCCCCGTTTTCTTTGTTCAGTGACAATAAATCTATGCTATTATCCCTCAGAAGATTATTTTCATGAGCCACATTTAGGAAAATGACCTCTACTGTTGTTTACTCATTACATTCAGAAATACTAGCAAACAATTAGTACTAACAAACAAGAAACTGAGACTGAAATAACAGAAATCTGTCTTACTATAATCAATTTATCATGTAGATTTTTCATCAATATTATGATTCACTGTCCTCTACACTCTAATTATTGCTTTCTCTTTGCTACTAAACCAGGGTTGGATTTAACTGAATATATCCTCAATTCTTAGAGAATTGTGCCTTTTTAGATATATAACAAAATCCTTTCAAAAAAGGACTCAATTTTTATTCATAATACTTCTGTATATTTTTTATCCCGTGGTTTCCTTTACCTTTAATATTTTCCCAGCTCTGGAAGATCAGCCCTTATTAAGGAAAAAAAAAAAAACAAACACAGGAACACATGTTAATAGGAACAGTGTCCTCTGCCCATATTAAATGTAATTGGGTCATGATCACTGGTGTCTAGGTAACCACAAACTCCCACACCAAAGATTAATTCATCCTGTCCTGTTATAATGTAGTCCAAAATAGAGTTACACTGGATACTACATCTTTTGTGTTAGAAAATAGTAATCTGTAATGTTTGGAATCTTTAATAGTATTTACTGCTGCCTCATGAAATCTCAGTTATATCTCCCCTAAGCTGAAATCCATGGCTATAAATTTACTTTTTCTGTACGGAATACAAGTACTTATGAGGTAACTTATCCCATTTTCTAGTTTGATTCAGTGTTCCAAGCAGGCTCATTTCCTAGACTTTGTCAAAATACCTGCAATATGTAGACCTGAATTATCAGTAAATAAAGATGTAACACACTGCCATTCCCCCCCCATCCCAGCCAGACATGCTTACCACCCTTTCTGTCCTCCCTAAGCAGGGCACAGACCAGTATCTGGAGATTCTGACATTCCAAAAATTAAATTCCAAAATTTTCCTAGCAGGTTTCAGTACTACCAATTACACTACACTTCACCAGCAAGATCTTTCAATTGATCTTGCTCATTACTCAGATGCTTAGCAGTAGTATGTAGACATCTGAGAAATACATTCCTTCTGCAGTTTTTCCCACACTGGTTCAATTTCTTTATGACAAGCTATCTGAGTTTGAACTGCATTTGTTTTCATAGAGCTTGCCCCCACCCCAGTATTATTTTGTTTTGCTTCACGAAAGATTAGTTCTCTTCCTCCAAAGTGCAAGGGTCCCCTTGCACTTGTGATCCCCATGACCATTGGAACATGAGTCACTTCTCCGAAAAAGGTCTTCAGCTTCACGTCAGTTATGGAACCAATGGTTATCTTTTCATCTTTCCTTCCTTCTTCTATTTGCAGCTTTAAAAAGCTCTCTGACAAATTCACCAAGATTTTTGTCTTTCCTTTTCATCAGGAGCATTGAAGAATCTTATGATATACCACTCCATATATCTCTCTGCCATGTGTTCCTAACATGCATCATCCAAATCTGCCTTTGCATCTTATTCTTTTGCTCTAGGTAGACAACACACTGCCGTGTTAAATTTTTGTTTACTGCTCTATCTACTTTTCCTAAATAAGGCTCATTTATGACAACTACTTGGTTGAAAATATCTCAGCTGTTTTTTGTTTTACACCAAAAGACATTCAGAGATATCCTTCTAATTCTCTATAAGGCGGTAGCTGTCTTAATGAGTATCTGAGAGAATATCATACATCATCAGCACTGAACATCTCCAAATTCTCTTTCTTCTCTTGGCTATGAGCAACCAACACCTTTTTTTGATTTCCACCATCTTCAGCTTCCTCATGTCTGATCCTTCCCCACTTATGGCAGGTATGTAAATGATATCTGAATTGTCCCCAATATCCGCATTTCCAGAGATTGTATGCTGTGCTGAAATGTCTCTTTCTAGACCACGCATCTTCACTTGTAGATCTACCACCATCTGGCATCACATGCACCAAAAATTTATTTCTTAGACAAAAATTAGAATATAGCACATCCAAGGCAGATCACAGCAGTTTTTTTCTTCATCAACCATATGAAGTATGCAATATAGGGTCTTACCTAAAGATAAACCATAAAACTCCAAATTCCATCCAAAACCCTCCTGCTAGGCATATCAACCTCTGTCTCAGAGTTCATCTGTCATAAGCATAGCCTTACTTTACAAGTTTATCACATACAGACACACATAATTCTGCTCTGTTATTCAGAATTAAAGTGTTTGCAATTCAGTATGGCTTAATTTACTTTAGAAATGAGTTAAGCCAAATTTAATTAAGGCCACCTTTATTCTGCTTCAGACTGTTGACATGAAGCTTAATGTGGTTTAGCACAGGACTTTCCACTCACACCTTTAGCTAATTCAAAGGCATTTTCCTGCATGTTCTGATATAGACAAACTATTAAAGAATTCAGCCTGCTTAATTAATTATCCAAAAAGATTGAAAGGTGACTTGGTTGCATGGCGTAAGTACCTTTAAGTGAACAAACCACAAGTTACTAAAGGTCTCTCTAAACTAGCAGAGAAAAACAACAAGAGTGCAGCTGAAAACAGCAGGAAGATTAATTCAAACTAGAATAAGGCAATAATATTTTATAGTTACTGACCCCTGGAACAAAATACCAGAGGACCAGATGGATTTCCAATCATGTAATGTTCTCAAATCCAGTCTGAATGTTTTTCTACAAAACCTGTTTACACAAACACAAGTTATCAGGCTTTGTACAAAGATGCCTGGGTGAAGCCCAAAGGCTTATGATGTATAAGAGGTCAACCAAAAGCACTAATGGTCCCTTCTGACTATTAAAACTCCACAAATTTGTTATTAAGATTCTGTTTTCAGTGCCTAATACCTTTCCCAGCAACTGCAGCCTTCCCTGCTACTGGACATGGCAGACAAGACCAGGAGAACAGAGCTTCCTTTGCTTTTACTATGACACTGGAGTATTTGTCAAGTCTTCATTCCAGGCTTGAGATTTCTGCTTCTGGGTCCTGCTTCGTATGCCACCACATGCATATATCATACACATGCAGTGCAGCATGTTGGCCTCTGCTACTACTGATTTGGGATCCCCTACCACCTCCTTCCAGTGTCTCAAGTCACACAAAGGGAAAGAGGCAGTGGAGTTCTGCTATGGACACTATTATCATACTCAAGGAGCTGTGACAGAAGCAGAATCTCCAAGTGTGGGCTCATGCAATACCCACCTTCTCCAGCTGGAAGACCTGACCCTATTCAAGGACAAACCCACCACGTGGTACAGTCTGCAGACATGAATGCATGTATTATTTATGATAATTTAGTTTAGTGTACCAGGCAAAGGCACATATTGTGATTTAAGTAAAAAGAAATATCAGTACTCTGTCAGCGAGGAAGGAATTTAGTACTTTCAATGCAGAGGAATAACAGCTAGTCCTGGTATATTGGGTAATACGAAACAAATTTTGCGGTAGAAAGAAAAACAGAGAGAAAAGATAACATAAGTAGTACAAGAGTTTAGCACACGTGAAAAAAATCAATCTGGATTAGAAACAAAACAAAGAAATTGACCAAAAAGGCAAGAGCTGGGTGGAACCAAGATGTTTCTACAGATTTCGAGACTGGAGAGAATGAATAGACCATCTAATTTGATTTTAGAGGAGATCGGACCAGGGGACCTGGGAGCAGATAACAGAGGCATAAGGCAGTGAACATAGATAGAGAGCCAACAGACAAAACAGATTGGGAACTACTGCAGCTATGGGAAGTGCATCTTACAAGGATACAGAAAGCAGCAAAAGGACAGAAGAGAGAAAGAAGGGGGATTGGATTTCAATATACAGTTTACATTTAATGATAGACACCATATACATATTATAGGCATCAACTAGTGGAATTCAGGGCTGCAGGAAGCCCTGTCCGAGAAAACATTATGAAAGGCGATGAAAAAGTGTCATAATTATTCACAGAGAATGTAGCTTGTTATTTCAAGGTTTTGATAATGATAACCAGGCCTCATGCTGCAGTGTATGAAGTGGAGGAAAGGCAGGTCAGGCTGGTAGGATTATTTCCTTTCCATGTCTTAGTGTAATTCAATCAGTTGCATTACAGACTGGTTTTGTTTTCTTCTGAGCCATGAGGAGCCAGCCTCTCTATGAGGCAGGATACCCGATTATATGGACCAATGGTCTGATCCGGCATGGCAAATGTTACCATCCTAAGAGGAACAAAATCAATCTTTGCAGAAAATCCTGTGTGTGAAAGACTTTGAAATTTAGATGCTTCCAAAAATCCATGCAGAGTGAAAGACAAACATGGCTCTTTTAGCCTGTGCTTTTGCCACCACCCCATTCTTATTTTTCATGCCTGAGGAGTTCTTGATTAGACTAGGAGCTTCATCAAAGGGCAATTTTCAGCTGCCAAATAGATTTGTACAATAAATCCACACGGGGCCAGATTAACAAGCAAGAGAGACATCAGAAATCAAAAAGCTAGCTGCTGTAATTCCACAGAAAACTTGAAAGGATGATGTGCAATGCTATTTGGACTTTTAAAGGGACACCATTGAAATACTACAGTTAGTTTTTGTTAGGAATGTTGCTTTTCTATCCCTTATCCTTCCCAAGAGTTTTTTTCTTTAGCAGACTGAAACCCCATGGGCATTCAAGGTCATGCCATTCAGGATTGCTTAGTGGGCTTCAAATAAAACAGTAACATTTCATCCCCAAAAAACACATACCGTGTGTGTGTGTGACTGATTTGTCACACCACTATAATATTTATAATAGAAAATTAAAAATAATCTTTGAACATCTAGTTTGCTTCACTTCTGTAGTTTTCTGTTTGCTCTAATAATTTGTACTGTGAATGTAGCTAAGGCTCTACCAGATCCACATCTCAAGTCCAACCAGGTCCTCAGCTATACCCACAAACTGAATAAATACAATTCAGAGATTAGCCTAACCACAAATTGCTAGTTGTTTTAAGCCTTCTGGCACTACAAAAGACTGTTTGACTTCTAAGCATGGCAGCATTGATTTTAATACTAGGAGAGTTTGTTCCCCCTTACAGCACATGGAAGGACCCACTCCCTCAGTCACAAGGTGACAGCATTTGTTGTCTCTATGTCTCCACATGAGTACACTGGTTTTGTTCATTTTCATATGGGGCCACAATACCAGTATCTTGTCAGCGGGGTGAAAATATGGAGGTCAGACATTGATTAATACCTTGTTCCCTCACAAAATGCAATCTCTTCTCCATGCAACCGCAAGTGCAATCGCCAACAGTTTTTTTGCTGCAAGCATCTAGGTTGCCCAGATCTGTAATATCAAAATCTGTGTAATATCAAAATCTGGGATTCTTCCATCTAATCCATCTCTCTCAAATTCTGGAAGATAGGTGTGACAGGATACACACACTTCTGTTTCTGTGTGGTCTTGTTACTCACTCCCTTTGTAGAGAAACAGTTTGACAACCCCTATCTGTACCTATCACCTCCTTTCTTCCAGTACAGCACTGGAATATGGAAAGACTGGGTTGCAACCAAGTATCTACGGAAGTGCAAAAGCAGCTGAGGGAGAAAGATCCCATAAACAAAGCAGAAACACCAGCTGTTTACAATACACTGGGGAAAAAAGTAATCTAAAGGAACATCAGCATTCAAGACAGGAAAGAATCAAGATAATGCCTGTTTTCCACTCCTCAGCCCCAAAGAGTTTGCTATGTCCCTTGCTTTAATAAAAAGCAAACTGCCAACTAGGAAATGCTAACATAATTAAAACGTGAAAGGAATGTAGGAGATTGCGGGGATTTGTTGGAACAAGGACTCCAAGGCTGAGTCCCAAACAGAAGGGGTAAAGAGCAGTGCTAAGACAACTGTTTCAATTATTTGATGGTGGAAAAGGGTAGACCAAGAAGGAGGTACATGATTGCTCTGCTTTGCTATTCTGCATGCCAGCCATGTCCACTGAACCTCAACAGAACTGGATACCTCCCAGCTTTGAGGAGTTAGATCTATTATGATCTCACCCCTATCGTCATTTTTTATTGTGCCATAATTTAACCATATGGCATGGAAACTATTCTCCAGTTATGCAGCCAGTCAGCACCCAATAATCTATCAACAGTAGAGAAAAAGGAGTTGATTTAAGATACTACTTCTGCCAAAGGGCTGCAGATTGGGCCAGGCTGTCTGCTTAGGAACTGGAGAAGCAGACATCCTCTTAGTGTCAACTTTGAAATTTGTTCCAAAAGGCGTAGAAGCTAGAAAATTTTTCACTTCTTTGTGGTTCAGGACCATATTTTTCTCCTGTTGTGACATGTTTTTACTAACAAAATCTGGGTTAGGATATAGCACCTATATTTTTTGCCAAGCCATAATTTGCATCCTATTTCTTAGCCTGAATGACTAAGTAGGAGAGGCAGAGAAATGTGATTTGCATGACTAAAGTCCTAAAATTTAGGGGACCTAAGATCCCATTTTCTTCTATCTACAGCCTTTTGTTTATTCCATTTTATGATGATGTTATCTTTAGCACTCTTGTTTCTGCAGATATATAATGGGGTGTCTTTATATCGAAGGAGAAGGAAACTAGGGAAACGTGCATGCACATGAAATGGCATGAGGACAACACTCTAGAGCTACAAGTTATCTTAGCTGCTAGGACTGCTCCATGACAGCTTGCAGCATCACCCCTGGGTACCTGTGGAGAGTTCTCATCCAGGACTAACTCATTGGACTCAGTACAGCCTAACAGGACCAGAAAACAGGTTATGTGGCTACAAACCAAAAGACATGTAATTTCAGCCTAATCACTACGTTGCTCCAGCAATTAAATATCATAAATGACACATTTTGGCACTGTTAATAGGGCTGCCCAGTTCTATACTGCAAAGATGCATCACTCCTGTGTGAAAATGCTGTGTCAAAAGCTAAGTTTGAGACTAAAATATCTGGAAATGCCAGAGACGAGTACTAACCTACGCTACACTAACCTCGGTGGAAAAGTTTAGAAGAGGATCACACCAGCACGCTTGAAAGACTAGTGCTGTGGGAGTAGGCTGTGATATGACTTCCCTGTGGCTCATTTCCACTAGACATGCCTCAAACTCTGAGGTGTGTTAAAGTTACTACTGTGACAGTCCTTCCATACAGACTTTCCCATTTTCTTTAACCAAAGGTCTGCAGCTAGAATAACTTACTGACCAGTACATGACTAAGGATAAAATCTGGTGCCTCTCACGGCTTTCATCAGTAATGAAGCTGGCAGAGGCACTTTTGTTTCCTTCCAGACAGGGTCTAAGAGGGAGGGAACACATTCACAAGCTATTCCCAGTGCATTGTTAACACATCCTTCCTTCCAAGACTGTCAAGGTCTTTGTAATGTCTCTCCAAAGCTAATTATCCAAATCTACCTTGATGTAACACCACTGAACTTAACAAGTCAGGGATACAGCTGGCTCAACTTCTCTGGAGAAATAATAAAAATAAACATAACAGTTTAAATTAGTATCTTCATCCATGATCCAGCTAGCATCAGGGATCATCTTTCATCATATGTATAAAAAAATTCCAATATATCATTCCTTGGGTACACACCAATAATGAGAAAGACTAAAATACTGTTGCCCACTGCACCCTAACAATTCTTGTGTTGGATTTTAGTGCTTCCTGAGTGCTTTGGGGACAGGGAGGCTAAAGAAAGCTACATGTCCGTTCTTCTCCATTAAATCATAGAGTCATTTAGGTTGGAAAAGACCTTCAAGATCATCGAGTCCAACCATCATCCGTGCCCACTAAACCATGTTATGGAGTACCTTGTCTATGTGCTTTTTGAATACCTCCAGGGATGGTGACTCAACCACTTCCCTGGGCAGCGTATTCCAATGTCCGACAACCCTCTCAGTAAAGAAATTTTTCCTAGTATCTAACCTAAATCTCCCCTGCCACAACCTGAGGCCATATTTCGTGTCTAACTGCAGCGGCAGGAGCATTTTCCTCGGTTTGAGATGCCGAGGTCCGCCCGTTCACAGCAGCCGCCGAGAGGCCGGGCAGCTTCGCTCCCGCCTCCCGCCGGGGTCCCCTTCCCGCCTCGGGGTGAGACTGGGCTGGGCAGCGGCGGCCTCGGAGCATTTTGAAGCTCAGGGCAAGTTAAACGCGGCATTACCGGTGAGAACCACCGTGCCCGGCCTCGCTCCCCGCTGCCGGCGGGTGCGGCCCCTCCTCCCCGGAACGATGGCTCCGCGGCGCGGGCGGCAGCCGGGAGGGGGGTGGCGGCGCACCGGGGCGGAAGAAGGCTGGCCCCGGCGTTTCCGGCGTCTGGGCCGGGCGGGAGGCGCGGGCAGGGTTCCCCTCAGCCCTCCCAGTGGCCGGCGGCCCGCCTGGAGCCGGTCCCGCCTCGCAGCCCCTTCTCCCGCTGTGTGGTACCGTAACGGGGCTTCCCTTCAGGCGGGAGTTGCGCTTCCCCAGCTGGGGCCAGCGGCTTTCGGTGTAGCGAGGAGCGCGGCCGTCGCTGCACTCCGCAGTGGCAGAGCCAAGCTGCGGAGATGGATGAGGAACCCGAACGGACCAAGCGCTGGGAGGGAGGCTACGAAAGGACATGGTAGGCTTTCCCTTTCCCTCCTCAGCTTCTTGTTGGTGAAAGACGGCAAAAACCTGCCTTCGGCTCAATTACAGTCTCTTTTGCGTAGGGAAATTCTTAAAGAAGATGAATCCGGATCGCTGAAAGCCACCATCGACGACATTCTTTTCAAGGCGAAGAGGAAAAGGTACTGTGCGTGACCAGGAGCCTGCACATAATACTGGTTGGGTCAGGTGTAAGAATTCAATCGTTCTGAAACTGGGTCCTCTAGGTTGAGTAAGCATGTCGGCACACCTGCAGTATATTTTTGTGTCCTTAGCTCTTCAAAGCTCCAGGTGCATGCTTCTTGCCTACTAGTTATTAATTGTGCCAGAAAAAATAGTAAAGTTTATTCTTATCTTTAATCCCAAGGCTGAATGCATACAGGCTAGATAGCCTAGATGTAGGCTAGCTAAAGAGGTGAGGTCTTGATCTGATGAAGCACAGTGCAGAGCACCGCAATTGCAATTCGTACTGCTTAGAGAAAAATCCTTCAACGCTTTTTTGATACAGAAATCGTGCTTCAAGCTGGGTTTTGGTATCATGGCACCAGATTTGTATTTCAAGATGTCAGAAAAATTTCTAGATAAAATCTAGATTAGTTTTATTTCAGATTATGTTAAAATATTCAAATTTGGATACAATTTTAAAGTTCCATTGAACCCGGTAGTAAGAAATAGTTTTTGTTTGTTTTCTGTGAGGCATGAAATCTGTTTGTAATTAAATTGTCTTTTTTTTCAGTGTAAATAAGTGTCTGTGGTTTGTTACTGCTTCATATTTGCTGGTAGTGTATTTGTTCCAGACTTCTGCTTTAGGAACCATTCATTCATTTACATCTTACTTAAATCTTTTTGTGTTTTATTAGACTCTATGAACACCATGGACAAGTTCGACTTGGAATGGTATGTTCATGTCTTAACCCTCTGTCTTGAGTCCAGAACTACTTGAATAGAGGTGGTATGCCTAATCTGAAATACACTTTAGCTGACTCAATGTGCATGAGACCAAAGCTTGCATTTTCCACCAAACTTTTTTTTTTCTTTTTTTTTAATCATTCTTTGTTTATTGCCAGTGTGGGATGTGAAGCATGAGTATTCAGTGGTGGAGGTTTGGCATGTTCTCTGTATCAGGGTGTATTTTACTACAGCAGTCAGATCACCCACACTTGCATTGTCAGTTTTTCTTCATGTGAAAAATGGGCATAATTTAAATGAGTAGTAAATGACAACATTACTTTATACAAAGCTGAGGTCTTCAGGTGAAGAGGTAAAGGTAAAAATTATGCGTATTTTGTAGCTTATGAGCGGAAAAGAACAGTGTGCATTTTTCAAGAGAGTCTTTTTTTTTCATTTTGAAGGAGAAGTGGAAAAAATGCACTACTTTTTCAGTTTCTGTTGATTGCATAGCTCAGTATACTGAATTTTCCCTGTTTGAGGGAGGAAGTGGTTGCTTTTTTAAGTAAATGGAATAATGAACAGTTCATTTAAATACTTGTTCTGTGAGTGATTGTCACTTACGGTGAAAATGCAGATGCGTCACCTTTACGTGGTTGTTGATGGATCAAGAACTATGGAGGACCAAGATTTAAAACCGAACAGACTTACTTGCACTTTGAAGGTATTTCTGTACTCAGAAGTTTTCTCTTAGTAATCCACTGTTTCTCTGTAAACCAGTTCCATTTTGCTTTTAAAAGAATTGCAGTCTCCTGTGACTAGGTTATGTGCATAGCCTCATCTCTCCTCTCATCCCTACTTTTTTTCCCTTGTTTGTGTTGCTAGTCTGTAATTTTCCTGGTTTTTTAATAGTAAAATCTGTGTGATATTAGTTTGCCTTGCACGAGTACTTCTGTAGAGTAAAAACATTTTCTAAGGACATATGGAAAGACACAATACAAAATGTATGTGGAAATTAAGCTGAAGTGTTGTCCATAATAAGGGATGAAAGAAGAACAAACATGCTTTCATTACACTTCTTTTTTTTTTTTTCTTACAGTTGTGTTTTGATGAATTTGGGTTTGAATGGATGCTAGACAGGGGTTGAATTGGATTGCTGCTTCAGGCTGTGGAGAACTTGAACTGTACATCTTGTACTGTATGGTCTTTAATAACACTAAGCATTGAAATCCTGGGGTTTGATAATTTTGTACAGATTAATGCTTTTAGTATTTTTAGTATTGCAAACTTTGATTTGAACCAACAGTAATCTAGAACTTTACCATATATGAAGTGAATAAAATAAGCGGTGGCTAGCTTCTGAAATTTACCTTGCATTGGTAACATGGGAGGAAGGAGAAGGATTGAAGGGGTAGGGTGAAAGGAGAATAGAAAGGAAGGGTTCATTGCCCCTTTTTTTCCCAACTTTTTTTTTTTTTTTTTAATGATACGGGATGTTTTGCAAGTACCACCTGCTTATTGCATGTGAAATAAAACCGTATGTAGTTTTTAACTGTCTTAACTTTTCTTTGTAGTTATTGGAATATTTTGTTGAAGAGTACTTTGACCAAAATCCTATTAGTCAGGTATGTAGAACCATGCAAGAAACAAGTAACTGAAGACAATTTTAAAAGTTTTAGTTTTAACACTATCTAATAAACTGTTTTCAGTTGATGTGTCCCTTCCTCATCAGTTTGGTGAACTTCCTGTTTCTGCCTGAACTAATGAAACTAAGAACCCATCTATTCCCTTTTTCCAAAACATAAATTTGAACACAGAAGACTAATTATATTGTTTTCAGGCATTTAGAATTTTAGAAGATTTCTTCTCATACCTCCTGGCAAAACTACAGGAAATACAGGAATGTATGTTAACTGATGCATAGTGATTGTGCTCCTGTTGTTACACTTACAAGAAAACTTGTATAGTTAAGTAATTCTGATCCCTAAAGAAGTATTAGGCAAAATTTAGCAAAAATGGATATCAACTTATTTTTAAACTTGCTAAGAAAAGTTTTGGCTATGTTTTTTTTCTTTTTCCCCCTTCTCCAGATTGGCTTAATTGTAACCAAGAGTAAAAGAGCTGAAAAAATGACAGAACTTTCAGGTAGGGAGGTAGTCTATTCTTTTTTAAATTGGAGATGGTTTTATCTCTTGTGTTGATGTTACAAGTTCTACCTGGATGACACTGCTGAAAGTGAAGTAGCATTAACATAGTATTTTTAATTTAAAAGAGAAGTTACTGCAAGTTATCTGAAACCAGAGTCTTTACTTTGATCTGTTTTCATCTAGAATTGTCATCGCATGCTTGTTCATGATCAAGTCTTATCCAGATTGCAACTAAAACATGTTTTGTTTCCCCTAAAGTCAATTTCTCACCCTCTTTGTTAATTTTGTATTTTATGACATCTGTGTGCTCTGTGAGATCTGATCAGATGTTAAGAAGCAAGGTTTCTTTGGTTCATGCCTTCTGTCACTAGCAATCTGTGTGGCTTCAGAGATGAAATCTTAATTTTTTCTTTTTATTCACCTGTAAAACTGGAGCAACTTTATTGAGGAATTTGAGGATCAATCCTTGAACAGTACTTTGAGGATAATGGAGGAAATTAAACTCTGTTTCTGCTGAAACACTTTGTGAGATACTTCACACTCAAGTGCTTAATGATATGCAACAGTTATTTTATTCATTTTGACTTTTTAAAGTTTCTAACAATTGAGTGCCTGTAGAGTAAATGTCTTTCTGTTAATGTATTGTTTTATTGTTTTCTACATTCTGATCAAGAGGTCCGTTTCTAAGGAGAAGCATAGAGTTACAAGTTACAGTTTGAAAGTGGTGGTTGTACAAGCACGCTTCTTTAAATATATAGTTTAATGATTTCAATTCTCTTAACTTGTTTTTTCAGGTCAATTTTTTTTTTTTTTTCACTTACAGGCAACTCAAAAAAGCATGTAACTGCTCTGAAGAAAGCAGTGGATATGAACTGCAGTGGAGAGCCATCTCTATATAACTCCCTAAATTTGGCCATGCAGACTTTAAAGTTAGTATATATATGGAATTTTTTTTTTCTTTGTTTTCCATAATCAGTATAATGCTGATTGTGAATTTTTGGAGGGGCAGAGACGGTATTTTTTACAAGTAGCATCTTGCATAGTCCTGACCTGAGTCTTTAAAAGGCAGCTCTTTGTCCTCTTACAAAACAAACTGTTAAAAAGATAAACATGCTAGTAGTGCAGAAGTTAATTTTCTAAGACAAGATGCTTCTGTTTAGAGGTATGCTGCTTCTAAAAAGCAACAGTATTTTAAAGTAGGTGATTTTATGTCGTGTATGAATATGGTGATGAAAGATGATGCAGTTATTTTTTACTAGAGGGCTAAGGTATGAGAAAGGCCAGAGTTAGGGGTTAATAATGATAAGAGAACAGGAAAAGAAACAGCACTAAATCACAATAATCTGGTGGGAGTTTTGGCATACTTTAGAAAGGTAAATTTTGGGGTAGGACAGATTTTAAAAAACTTTTTGCTGTGTGAAGTATTGAGATGGGATAAACATTTGTGGAAGACTTTTAAATTATAGCTAGAAACACTTGACAGAACAAGCTAGTAGTCAATGTCATAAAAGTATTTGAATGACTAGTTGAAAGAGAGTTTTGCATTAATAACTAAAAGACAGTAGTTAAAAGTAATGGATTTACACCTATAAACTGATTAGATTTTTATTTTAAGAAGTCAGGAAGACTTACTGCAGTGTTCCTATTTTGAAGGTGAATTTTGCCTATGAGGGTACAGAGAAGGTATGGGAATAACTTAAGCATTAGAGTAAACAATCAGATAACAACTACACAAATACTGTATTTTAGATACTGGAAAGCTTTGGCTTTTGGAAGGTGAAATTCTGGTGTTCTGAGAAGGATCTTACCACAGTCTTTTATAATTTGTAGGGGACTTCATATCATGTCATCTTCTAACTTCAGTACGTTGAAGTCCTTGGAAACTTCAGCATACAAGTAGCTTCGCATACAGAAGTAAATTAACTATATACTTTCTTAGGCACGTGCCAGGACATACAAGCAGAGAGGTTTTGATAGTCTTCAGCAGTCTGACGACATGTGATCCAGCCAACATCTATGATCTAATTAAGGTATAGAAGTGAAGTTTGACTACTGCATTGAACATCCAAGCTATTAGACTAAAATCAGACAGTTGCAGTGTCATCACCAATTATTTTTCATTTAAAACTTTGAACCTTTTCACTGTTTTCTGTTCTGCATATGAATTTGAGTATGCTTTCTTTTTCCATTTGAAGTGCTTAAAAGCAGTTAAGATCAGAGTATCTATCATCGGCTTAAGTGCTGAAGTTCGAGTTTGTACAGTACTTGCCCGAGAAACTGGTGGTATGTATCTGAAATTCAGTAGTTATACTACTAATATAAGTTTAAAGTTAAAATTAAGTAACTAATTTTGTCATATATTCATCTATGCATTTTGATATTTAGGATAATATATTCAGTTGTGCTGGCAGAAGATTTAAGGGTTTCCCAAATCTACAAAATACACAGTATTTCGTGAAATTATTATGAGCTGGTAGCTGCATCTCTAGAGAGAAGAAACACTTATTCTTTAAAACCTAGTGTTCCACATAAAAAGCTATGTGATGCAGAACTTAATTGTGACATGTTAATATCAATTACAACAGTGGTAACTTTTACAATGTAATTACTATAGTTTAATGTTGGATAAAAAGCTATGGGCCTTCATAACTAACTGAATGTTCTGGTGTTACTAATTTTAAAACTTGTCATCTTCAGTAGCATTAACTGGACCGTTTTTTAAGAACAGGGTTGGCTATATTTTTTTTACTTAAGTTGTTTTCTGTCATTTGGAGAATGTTTCTGTTCTTATCTGCTCATAATCTGAGAGTAAGGCATTTTTCTTTCTTCATGACAGGAACATACCATGTTATATTAGATGAAAGTCATTATAAGGAACTGCTGATGTATCATGTTAGTCCTCCACCTGCGAGTTCAAGCTCTGAGTGCTCCCTTATTCGAATGGGTAGGATATGGTTTTGTTAAAGTCCTGGTACAAGATTTGTGAATCTTGTCTTTTTTCTTTCTTTGCATTTTCTGTGTTAAAGCCATACAAATATTTAGAATGGGTTTTTTATTTTAACTTTTACTTTGCTAAATAGATATAAATTTTCCTGATGCTGTTCCTGCAAAATAGTCAGCTTTTAAATATAGTTAAGAATTAAAACAAATAAGACAAATTACTACTCTACTGCAGTTGGAAACAATAAAGTGGAATGATATTGCTTGTACAGTAATAGGTATAAATGTAATACTTAGAAATGAAGGATGAAAAACTATTTTGTTTCTCCCTCTGTTTTTTTCCCTGCAGAAGGCAACTATTATAAGCTGAATTGACTGTAAGAGCCATCTGTTTGGCCATGTAGTACATGTTTGTTAGGAGCAATGTTGTGGTGTTCTTTCAACACATGGATTAGGTACCTTTTATTCTCCTGATGTATTTCTCAATAAATTTAAAGCCTGGAGTTAAACCAGAATAGGAACTCTAATGCCACAAATTAGAGCATTGATTTCTCACTTTCATCCACACGTTTTCACAGATAAGAATGTATGTATTTTTGTGTGTAGGTTATACCGAAGAGATTCACTTGTTATAGGTAAAGCCTGAGTAGCAGTTGGAAGAATTAACTGCCCACTTGACATGTAAAAAATAAGTGGTAGAAAGAATGGTATCTGTTACAGCCTCTGTAACGTGCTATAGTCTCATCTGTAATATACTGCACTTGGAAGGTGAATATACGCTTCGTGTGCATATAAAAATATTTTCCCCTTAATTAGAAAGCATTGTTCAAGTGAACATTCGTGTAGTGCTCTTTCTGCTTTCCTACCATTGCACATAATTTTCTTTTTAGCTGTTCTGCAAAAAGGGGGTTCCAGTGAGCTTCGGTTAATGTGAGGTCTATGAAGAGATTTTTTTCACTTGGGGGAAATACAATAAGGGATTTGTTGGTTAATGTAGGTAGACACCTCCAGGAAGAATTTGATACCTAGTAAGAGTGTATTACTTCTCCTGTAATAACAAACAAACAGAGAAAGAGATAGGCCTTAATCTTTAGAATAATCTTTGAACTTCACTGAAGTAAGACACTGAAAGATTACTTGCATGTTTGAAATTTGTAATATGGGATGTTTTTGTCTCCAGGTTTTCCTCAGCATACTATTGCTTCTCTATCTGATCAAGATGCAAAGCCATCCTTTAGTATGGCGTAAGTAGAGGTGATTAGAATTCAGTGAGCTGATTAGAACTCAGTAATAATTAATCATGTTTAGGAAATCTGCTTCCCAGTGAAAATACTGCAAAATAACATGAAAAAAAATAGTGAGTATGTCTTGTGACTTCTCAGTAGAAATTTTGTTTCCATCCAGTATGTGGCCATAGTTACCTCTGCTAAATATGCTTTTTAAAATTTACATTTAAAATTTTTTGTATGTAGTAAGTGGCATTTAGTTGTGTTCTGCAGTAATTAGAACACAAGGGTGGTACAAGGTATTAAAGTACTTACTACCAATTTTGCTTGTATTTCTTGATTCAAGTATTGTTATCACTGTAAAGATAATGATGAGTATTGTAATGATGGGTATTATCTGGAGTAAAGTATTTTTTATCCGTTTACTAATGTGACTTTAAAAGGAAGTTTAAAATAGAGCCTGATTTGATTAGGGTACCAGTGCTCTTCTCAATGAAAGGAAGCATAGTTTTCAGTAATGATAAGGGAGTCTGAATTTTCAGAAGGAAACAGTGTCAGCTGTTTGAAAGAATAGGTATTAACATGCATCTTAAAGTCTATACAGAATATTTGTGAGTGTGTAAGTAGAAATACTAATGCTGTTATCTTTCAAAACTATTTTTTAAAGATATATGGGCTCCTTTTGTGGGAAAATTTGTTCTTTGTTTCTGTGGGAAAATGTGGTTACTGATATCTCACCCTATCAATTGCTTTCTCACGCTTCTGTACATGTGGAACTGTTGCATGGAAGCTACTGAAACTTTTAAACCTATTTGTTGTGAGAATTATGTAGTATTTCTAGTTATGTGGTAGTATGGTGTTATCTCTTCAGTATTAAATTGTCTCTCTTTGCTCTAGGCAATTGGAAAACAACAGCGACCCGGGTCTTACGCTGGGAGGGTATTTCTGTCCCCAGTGCAGAGCCAAATACTGTGAACTTCCTGTGGAATGCAAAATCTGTGGTGAGTAGCAAGAAAAGGTGAGCAGATGAATTATGAGTTAGTGGTAAGAGAGTTAAGGGGTAGAAAAATTCAACTATACTTAGGAATTAAAAGCCAACTCTGCTTTAAGAAGCCTGCATTCCTGTGTCCTGGGATGTCAGCTTCATACAAGGGACTTTCAGGACTATACCTGTAACAGTAAAGCTGTATCGTATTCCCCAGTATGATGTTATAAATGAAAAAGCCCTAAAACAAAGGAGGGAAGAAGGTGATTCAGATATAAATGGTAATAATTTCCTCAAGAATCTTGATTTAACAGACTCACCAGTGTTTCAGACTCCTCAGTGCCAGGCCATGAAGATAAAGAGTGCTTTGGAGTAAAAGGACAGAAGTACCCCCTCACCTATGGGAGTATGTAGGTGAAAGGTTTTAAAGTTGAACTCAAGGGCAGGCTGCACAGGGACACGTGAAAGGCTATAGAGTTGTAAATGGAAGCCCTTCGGTCTTGCAGATGTGAATGGACTGTGCAATCAATGGTACCTCTCTCCCACACCCCCTTAATGAGGGCACGAGGGAGGATTAGCATTTTTTATAGTATTAATATTGTGTGAGCGACAGCTATCCTCCTGTTAGCTTCTACAGGCATATGACTAAAATGTGATGGATATTATCAAGATGCATGTATTTGGCAAGAGGATGAAGTAATTCTAGTTTTGGGTCACCTTGTCCTAGTTTCGTGTCAAGGTTTCCACATCAGCTTGAGTTTCATTTCAGCAAAGTAATAGTGTAACTGGAGAAACGCTATGTGTCAGCAACAGGTTCTCTACAGCTGCAGCTGCCAGCAGAACAAGAGCTTGGAAGTTTACATGGCATGTGAGTGAGCGATGAAGAAGTTTGTGCTAGCCTGTTCCCCAGCTAACCTGTTGTCATATTTTAACCCCAGCTGGCAACTACGCCCAACACAGTTGCTCCTTCACTGTTCCCCAGTGGGATGGGGGGAGTGTCATCTATGAGTGTTTTAGATCATTTAAAGAATCTGTGAAAGTGCGACTTAACAGAGTTCGATGGCAAGGTTCACTCTATTGCTTACTACATGGGAGAAACATGCTAAGGAAAATTGAGTTAGAATCGATTTTCCATTATTTACACAGAGATCAGAGATGCAAAAAGGTAAGGGAGACCCTCCCGTTGAGTCCCAAGGTTCAGAATGGACCCCCTTGCTTTCTAAACTCAGAGAGGAGTCTAGGTGTGGCTGAATCCAAACTTAGTCTCAGACTTGGTTGGTGCTTTATGTCTTAAAGGTTATATGTGCACAATCAAACCTTTATATGACTTGGTTAGGATTTCAAAGTTTAGCATGCTATTAATCACTGATCCATCAAGGCAACTGGTGTTAGTTCGCTCCGAAGTTCAAGCCCTCAATTTCCTGAAACAGACTCTCAGGCATGGAGTCTTATAAAAATAAATAATTTAATAGAGTGGTACAACAGCAGGATCAGCTCCAGCTGGGTGCTGCCAGGGAGGGACAGATGGAAGGAAGGGGAGAAGGAGATGAAGGAAGAACCTGAACAAAGATCCCTGGTCAGTTGTACCCTTACAGACTATTCAACCACCTCTCACACACTCTTCACACTCACTTCACACGTCTTCCATACACCCTTTGCTCCAATAGTGATTCTGGCCTGACGCTTTCTGAGTCATTGGATTCCTTCACTGTCTCCAGACAGGCCTTTCGTTATCTTGTCCAGTTGCAGGTGCTTTTGGTGGTTATAGCCTTGAAGCCTCCTTGTCTCCTGATTTACGCTGTCTGTGGAGGCCCCTGTTTTGACTAAGTAGGTACATGTTCGGTAAATCTAAGTGAAAGTTTACAACTTGCAGCCTAAATGTAGGCTTGCAGCTTGCAGTAGCAAATCTAGCTACTCATGCTAAGTATGTAAAGCTAAGCAAATGGCATACTAAATGACACAACATTGTAACTCTAATTCATTATATTTAAAACCTACTTATTTAAGCTAAACAACTGATATTTCGTGCTATCGAGAGGCATCCCTGGTCAAGGGGAGAGTTGCCTGGTGTCCAGTCCAGTTGCCATGCAGGGAGAATTCAAATTGGGCTCATCCAACAATCTGTCGTTGGTAAAAGATCTCTTTGCTGAAGATCACCGCCATGGTGCCTAGCAGGGGTAGCTCAGAGAAGGCTCACTTAGGCTATCATATTTATGGGATTTATGGGATTTATGGGAAACGGTTGGCTCATATTCAAATTGCATACAATGGGAGAGGTATGCATGAGACTCCTTGTACCCACAACTTTCACTGTGTCACTCTGCTCCTTTGTGGGTTTCCTAGAGGAGTTCTTGGCCCAGCTACAGCTCAGGCCTTTACCCCTTTTGGAGCCTGTACCAAACTGCTGCTGGTTTGGTTGAGTGCATCTGTCACAGGGAGAATTGGAAGGGTAAAAGAAAATTTAACAAGTTGAGATACAGACAGGTAAAGCAAAAGCCATGTGCACAAGCCAAGCAAAATAAGGAATTCATTCACTACTTCCCATCAGCAGCCATCTCCAGGAAAGCAGGACTCTATCATGCCTGACAGTTACTTGGGAGGACATATGCCATCACTCTGAATGTCCCCCCTCCCATCTTCTTTCCCCAGCTTTTATTGCTGAGCATGACATCATATGGTACAGGATATCCCTGTGGTCAGTTGAGGTCAGCTGTCCCGGCTGTGTCCCTTCCCAACTTCTTGTGCCCCCCAGCCTACTTGCTGGTGGGGTGTGCTGAGAAGCAGAAGAGGCTTGGACTCTGTGTAAGCACTCCTCAGCAATAACTAAAACAACCGTGTATTATCAACACTGCTTTTAGCCCAAATCCAAAACATAGCCCCATACAAGCTACTCTGAAGAAAATTATCCCAACCAAAACCATCATACCTGTGTTAGCTGAAACAGGAGTGTGGTCTGGCTTTGGCTATATTATAGCAGGCTGCAGTAGAGCTTTCTAGTTGGGCACCATTTTAACTGGTAATGTGAAACAGCAGAACTGTCATTGCCAGAGAGGAGTTGTGCATTTAGATTTACTTGGAAGGTTCTTCTATGGTTGCATTTTTTTTATGGCATGAGGATGAAAAACTTGCTAAATTTAAAACTTTGCATTGTAATTGTACTTCTAAAGACTGAGTTAAACCCTTTAATTAGAAATTCAGGTGATTTGCTTGTTCTTTATATTTGGATTTAATTCTGCAAAGGATTACAGGTTTGGATTATGGAAGCTAACAAATAATTTTATGTCTTTTAATTCTTAAAAGCTTGGATCCACTGAGTAATTAAAAAATCTTTTTTCCTTTTTGCTTTGTTTAATACAGAAAATCTTTTTAGTAAGTCTTCTCTTGTAATAATTTTGAGGTCTCTTTATTCACAGGTCTAACGTTAGTGTCTGCACCTCACCTGGCTCGGTCTTACCATCACTTGTTTCCTTTGGATGCCTTTCAGGAAGTTCCCCTGGCAGAATATCAGGGGGAACGGTATGCAAATCATATTTGTGATAATAAGTGTACTTGTGGACCCTGTAATTTTTTTGTCACAAAAGTAAGAATAGCCGGCAGCAGCTTCTTTGCTGCTGGAGACACTGCGGAATGTTTTGGCATTTGGGGGCACCTCTGGCAATAAGAAATATTTGTAGTTCCCATTAACAGTTACCCTGTGTGTTCAGTTGAATAGCTGAAAAAATTGCCATAAATTGTTAACTATGTATGAGACGTTTTTTAAACACCGTTTTACACAATCTTGACTTTTTCTTTTTCAGTTAAAATACACAATTTTGCTTTTAGGTATTGTCAAGGCTGCCAGGGAGAAATGAAAGATCAGAGTGTAAGTATGTTGAACTGCATTGGAATTTGTGTTGAGTGGTGTCGGAAGTAGAGATGATCCTTTGGTATGTCTTCTAAAGACCAGAAAAATATTTGTGGAAGTTTATTTCATGGTTAACTAGAGTTGTCTGGTAGTCATGCCTTTTAGACTGCAAAGTCTATAAAAGTGTGGGAAGGGATTTCCTAGAGAGTTGCATAAATAAGTTTCCACTCTTAGCCATTTGGAAACATCTACAGTGACTTGAGCTCAGCCCTTTGGACATACTTGCTGTTACAAACTTCAATTCAGTTGGGTTTCTGTGATGTTAGCAATATAGTCTATGCTGTCTTGATGACACAACTGTTGCCCTACTGTAGTGCTATGATGGTGATAATTTTTTTCTAATTTGACTTGGTTTTCTATCTTTTCCACACAGGTTTTCATATGTAAAGTGTGTCAGAATGCATTTTGTGTGGAATGCGATTTGTTTGTTCATGATTCTCTGCACTGCTGTCCTGGCTGTATTCACGAGCACCCTGCTCCGATACCTGTATGAAGTAATCTCTTTTTAGAAATTGACATACCTATGTCATTCTTGCATAAATCCATTTTGTTTATTCAGACATAGCTTTCACTGAGGCATCTCAAAACAAGAAAGATGTAGATGATTACAGAAGAATGAACACTGGCTTGGGAGCAAACTTTAATTTTTACCTAATGTATTAATGATTTTGTTTACTGTTAATATATTCTTGAACTACATGTATCTGATTTATTTTCTTTGTTCTTGTCTGAAAAGCTCTGGCTTTTTCTGAATGCTATTGTGAGTAACATGTATATTTGTAAATGTGAAAGTGATAAAACTGGTTTGTATGATAATGTGGTGATTCATCTTTGTTTCATTTTTTTGTTCAAAAAACAAGCCCTGAAAATATATTTTATATATCGATTGCTATAAGCTCTGGGTTTTGGTGGATGGTGGAGTTCTATAGATCAAAATATTTTTTTGTAAGAATTTAACAAAAGATGTTTTTGAGGAATTAGTTGGGGGACATTTCAAATATTTATTTAAGGTATTTGGGCTATTCACCTTGGCCTTCAGTAAGGCAACTCAAATACAGCTCTTAGAAATTATACAAACTATTGTTTGATGGTGATAGTATTGAAGACAGTGGGTTTGGTTTTGAGGCTAGAATGAATTGCCAGAACTGCAAGTCATCTTCTCTCCGTGGCTAAACCCCCAGAGCAACAGACAATAAGGTGGGGGGAGAAGGGGAAGCATTTGTCCTTACCTGAACATTGAAGAATGAAAACTGAGGCAAGTGCAAGACACTCTTTGCCATTTTACAGCATCTCTTCAAAGTGTGATTGCAGTTTGAATTTGTGAGAAGGTAACATCCTACACCTCAGTAAGAGGAGGTTGTGATGGTGCAGTGTTTAAAGCAGTATGTCACATCTGGTCTTCTGAAGTCCTCTTGTGACATTCATAATACATCCAGAGTAACTCAGACACTGATGCATCTGACTTAATTTTTAAAATTGTGAGCTTTGTTGTCAGATTAGCAACAGCAATAATCTAATCTAACCTAACCACTGAATCTTAAAAGTGCAAACAAACAAAAAAAGCAAACTCCTGTCTTAAGTTAGTTCCCTGTTTTTCACGCTCGCCACATACAAACAATACATGCTACTTTTCAGTTTTCACAGGTAGTTTTCATTTCAAGTCCTTTAACAACTGAGAATTTTCATATTTCATGTAGCTCATTCTGTGCTTTTTCTACTACTTATGCCTGCAGGCTGGCTAGAATGCAGTAATTTTACTGCGTTGTCAGAAAAATTACTGGTTTGGCATCTGTGTTTCATTTTGTGCAGAGTCAAACAGTGCCTATAAACCCTTTGTGCTACCAGGTGATTGCCATGCCTGGTACTTTAAGGGTATCCTAAAAATTAGCAGAAAAAGGACATATTCATGGGGTTTGTTGTGGTATAGTAGGCTATTCCAAGCCAAAGGAATGCCCTAAGTATCTGTCTCTTAGATATTCTGATGCTGGTGACAGCATCTTGATATGATGTTTTCTGATAATATTTTCATCTTTACAATCAGCATTTCCTAATGGAAAAAAAGGTTTTGTCAAAACACTTTAAATCTGTTCTAGCTTTTTGTCTTTCTAGATACCAAAATAACATCCTTGGAGGTAGAGGCTGTGTAGAAGTTGTGGCCATATACTCCATTATCTGCATGTGGTCTGAGTAATAATTTGGCTTGTACTTTTCCACCCTTCTCATTGGATAGGAAGAGCAGTTCGAATTAGGTCCTGAAAAATTGGTATTGGGGCAATGTTTCTCTGATGTGTAAAGAATTTCAGCTGTGGCCTTTGTATTTAAAGCAGCATGGAGGAAATGCTTCGTTCATCTGTACTCTTTGTGATTCACTGGATCTCAGGTTTCCTTTGCTTGTGGGAAGCTACAACCTGTTTAATTCTTGTTCCTGTATTTTCTTATTTACGGATCTGCCACAAGATAAGTCAATCAGTGAGGTTATTAGCAGGCCAGTGAGAAATTCTGCTTCCTGAAGATGTTGCATAATACTATTTGGACATAAAGTGTTGAGGGAAGAGATGAAAAGACAAACATCCTGTGGTGGGTGCCACAACTATAGCAAGAAGTTTGAGGCTGAAAGGCACAGTGAGACTAGAGAGCACACTGCCATGTTGAGTGAAGGGGATTTCAGAAAGGTGAGTTCCTTTGCTTTCTTTGTACTTTATACTTTCCTTGCAGGAATAAAAGTTATCATCTGTATTAACAGTCATAGCTAGTTTCCAAGACTGGAAGTGCTGAAAATATGTTAATTAAAATATGAGTAAAAGAAGTGTCTGGTTTTAGTTTGGCATAAGAACCACAACTCCTGAAGAACTTTGATGGCATCCTGGTCTTTCTCATGGAATATGAGGAACAGTTTTAATTCTAGATTCTGATGTAGCTAATGGGTGAAAAAACACCATATGGTACTAACTCTGAAGCATTACTGGATTGTGCTGACTCCTGGCTGAGGGAATGAGAGTAGATTATTTTTTTTAAAATGTCATCAAATTTGAATGAGAATCACGTTTCCATGTTTAGGAAAAATAAATGTGCTGCCCATAGGGCAATTCCTGAAAGTAATTTTTCAAAATATGATAGAACTTGAAGACTTATACAATTTTTGCAGCAGTTTTTGCCTTGGAATTTGAAAGCAATTAAATTGTTGAACACACATTTTCCTATGAGAGGGGAATGTGATTTTTGTAGCCAGTGAAAAAATGAAAACTACAGGTTGGAGATTATGGATTTAGAATCACTTTCTTAAGGATGAATTTGTTTGGTAAATGTTGTAAATCTCTTAAGATCCCTCAGTTATGTGAGAAAACAAAACAAAGCAAAGCTCTTTGGAGGTGGAGGGAACAGAATTTGACTATAGGGAGCTGAACTGTGGACATGTTTGCTGTGTTCTGAACCATCACGTAGCAAAGTATTTCCTATGGTTGTCTTACCACAGTACTAGTAACAACAAAAAGTTACTACTTCTTCTCAAATATAGCTTATCTTGTAGACTAGTGTAAATACCAGACATTTAATAATACCATTTTATTGGAGAGAAGTATTGATGGTTATGAGTTTGGCAATAAATTTCATTGCCAAATTAATTTCATTTTGTGATGATGAGATCCCAGTTTGTTTTCATGAAGGATTATCTAATTCCTGCTAGTCACTACTTACATTGAAAACACTTGAAACTTAAAAATATTGCAATAAAACAATTGATTTTTTTTTCTATTTCTCATTTCTAATTCCCACCTTCCATTGCCACCTGTTTTTTTTCTTAATTTAAGGAGAAATTCAAAATGTGCTAGCAACGTTCAGTGATGGCTTTGAGATGGAAGAATTGAGATGATGGAGGCATGTTGATTTACTGAGGCCATTCTAGGTTTTAAGCTACAGGATGAAATGTTTAGGATTTGCCAATCACCTGTACCATCTTGCTCAAATCTCACTTATGTCTCTTCTTTGCCTCCATTTTGGTTGTAAAGGCTTCAGGATACTGGCTATTTATAACCTGTAGAACCTGTAGAAACCATGTTATTAAGGTAATGGAGCTGATGACTGAGTGTGTATTGGTTTTGTGCGGCAAGGTTTTGGTAATTGGGGGGGGAGCGGTTACAGGGGTGGCTTCTGTGGGAAGCTCCTAGA
>JAVJGG010000002.1:16289362-16315892 GCA_035590195.1 Aviceda cuculoides
CATCATTTGTACATTCCAATCCTTTCATTATTACTGTTGTCATTTTATTAGTGTTATCATTATGGTTATTAGTTTCTCCTGTTCTGTTAAACCATTCTTATCCCAACCCACGAGTTTTACTTCTTTTCCTGATTTCCTCCCCCATCCCACTGGGGGGAGGGGAGGGGGGGGAGTGAGGGAGCAGCTGTGTGGTGCTTAGTTGCTGTCTGGGGTTAAACCACGACAGTATGTAAAATAACTTGAAAGCCTTGAAGGAAAGAACGACTTCCCTGGGTACCCTGATTCAGTGAGCTGAATTGAAGATTATTCCAAAACATGTTTCCCATCATTGCAAAGGGACATTTGAGTCAACTATATTCTCAAAGTATTATTTACATCCACTTCCCAGGATTTCATCAAATGCAAAATGATTGAATAGACACAGCCCCTTAATCGCATTCAAAGAGAGCTGCTTGAATTTTATTTATTTATTTACTTACTGATTTATTATTATTATTATTACTACTATTTAGGTGTCTGCTTGCAACTGCAAATATGCTTTCACTGCTCCATTAACCTGATCACTTATCTAGGTTTCAAACTCAGCCCAGAATGTCCACACAGGAAATATCTATGCAATAGATTTGCTGTGTTTGGAGAAGCTGTGCCTTGCATTTATGGCTGAGGTTGTGGGGTACATTTTTAATAAATACCTGTGCAGGTTTCCTGCACAGTAAATATATATTCTCTAAGAGAGTGTGTGTATGTATACACATCAGGTCCTGGCAAGAGTTGCAATGGGGAGGAAGCATCAGTATATATCTTCTTTTTGCTGTTCCCAAAGGAAATGGGGTTTCCTTGCCATCGCAACCCTAACATACTGAGATTGCTACTTGTTGGTAGAGATGCAAATTGCATTTCCTCTGCCAGCAGATGTTTGAGCCAGATGTTTCACCGCCAGATTCTGATTGGTTGACTGATAGCGTTGACAGTTTGTTCATAAGACAGAGGAATAAAAAAAGAAAACAGGAGCAATTTACACAGCACAATTGGTTATGCTTCTAGTTACACTGTCAGACCGCGAAATAACTTCACTTACTCCAGCAGAGCAATTGTTTATCTACAGTGGGGTGTAGGAAAACAGAATCCAACCATAAACCAAGGTACCTATGTTGACCAATTTGCCCTTCAAGCTAAAGGCTGCAGAATTGCTTCACACAATGCTACTCAAAAGACCGTCTAGCCATCTATTTACCATTTCCTGAAACAGAGGGAACAATAAAATTAATGAAATCACTGTTTTCCTATTTTGTATGACTAGCTGGCAGAATACACATTTTCAGGACATTCGTAGGCTCAGATTCTAATGCCAAAGATATCACTGTTTGCATTCAGTGCATTATGCTACACAACAACAACAAAAGTAATGTGTACTAATAACAGGAACACATGAAAGTAAACTCTTCAGAACAAAGTCATAAGGATTCTTATTCCTTCTGTTCCTGGCCATAAGACTACCTCAGCAAACAGATCAAAAAGAAAGTCTTTCCTTACCACCCACCACCATTATAATGGCATGCTCAGAACTCAGCATTGACACTTGGTGTCACCTATTGAATATGATGACGAGAAATGTCAGGTTTTGTCCTGTTGGACCAGGATTGCTATGCGATACCTGTCAATTCTTTACTATGCTTTTCTACCTTCCTTTTAACTTCTATTACATTGTATGGTATGAAGGAAAAGATGCTTTCTTTCCATCAACTTCAAATATCTTCATTATATTCCAAAGTTGCAGTGGTGAAACAGTTACAAATGGTGAAAAATATTGCTCAAAAAAAGAAAAAAAAAAATCAGGAAAAAAGAGAATCCTTATCTTTAGTGGGTTGATCCATCAGTGACCTTCATATATTCAGATGCACCACAGATATGTCACAGATCATTCTAAGTAAATAAGATTATCTTCCTCTCAAATGTATCTGCTAGCAAACCTATGGCAGAATATTAAAAAAAAAAAAAAGAATAATCCAGAAGTTATATATGAACACTTCTTTTCTCTTCCCTACTGGACCTCTATCTTTTTTTACCTCCAGGTATGACAGTATATAAAAACAACTCCCTTCCCAAATGCCTACTGGAAGCAACAGGAACATTACATTACAATCAGCTCCACACAGGCAAATGTTTTATTCATATCACACAACTAAAAAAAGCATATACTAGTTAATTTTATGTAAATATAAAACACAATGTAGCTTTTAAATGATTTCAAGTTCTTTTCCTACCCTGCTGAGGTACATTTTACGTATTTGGGATGAGTGGCATCAAATGCAGATACTGAGAGTGAAACCCCAGAGATGTTTACAGTAAGTCATGGAATCCAGGGCCCCTTCCATGTATCCCGCAGATAAATGGATTATTACTAACATGGTTTTTAAAACACGTGATCAAACCCAATCCCACTTCACATAGCCAAATGAATTTCAAGGAGCAGAAACAGAGATATCTGCTGCCGTTTTCAAGGTTGGTAGTGCTCTCTCGCACCACCGCCGCCTGTTCTGCACAATACATCATTAATAATGTAATCACTGAATTATTAGCCAGAGAATTTACAAGCACTGCTTGTTATTTCTTAGTGATGAAGGAAAATTGCCACAGAAATGAAAGCTATGGTTTGGAAGGTATAAATCCAGGAATCTTTTTAATGGGATTTGAACTTGCTCCAGATCTGAGGAGAGTTTAAGCTACACTAAAGATGTCTGAATGCTAATAATGAGACCATTTAACACACTCTATTATTTAATATAAAACTGTTCTACATAAGTAATAGGGAAAAATATTGTAATACCGCAAGCCAACAGGGAGCAAGTCTACTTAAGGAGTATGATATAGCCCATCTTGTTGAATAGGAAGGGAAGAATTATTTTACAAATGCGGGAGAACTACTAGGCCAGAGTTTCCTCAGATGACGGCATGGATGGATTCCACAGTGACACAACTATGTCTACAGGTTGATATTGAGGTATATTGGCAGAGCAACAGAGAGGGGGGCCACAAAGAGAAACAAGACATATTGCACATCAGAATATGGTACGCTGAAGATAGCTGACACTAAAAACATACCTTTTCAACTAGCACTACAACTCCTGAAACTCATAATACCATAAATAATTCCTAGGATCTTGGATACCAAATCTATATAATAATTTGTCTACCTGAGAACAGCTAGAGACATTTATAAACTTTTCTATATGCTGCATGGAAACTGGCCTCTCTAACTTACAGTATTCTGTGATGTCCTTTGAAGCCATCTGACAAAAAATCAACAATTTTCAAACAGTCTCTCTACTGACAGGAAACAACAGTAAATAGCGGTCTCTGAATGTTCCCTACCAGTAATGACACATGGTGCTTTTGAGCTTCCATTGACCTTGATCCACATCATGCTAAACAGAAACTCTATATAATTCCAGTGGATTACCATAACAAAAATAAATAAAAAAAGAAGAATGAGAGAGCAGCAGACAAAAGGCAGAAGCAGAATTGCATGGGGAGAGAAAGACATTCACAGAGAAGAAAGGGCAAAAGTGAACAGCAGAGGCAGATTCTGAACTGAGAGGAAATTAGTATCTACCTCACTATGGGGGTAAAGCAAGGAAAAAAACACTGTATGCTGAGATAGCAAGGAAAAACAACCAAAATATTTACATTTCTATTCACATAACTGAAAAGGTATAAAGCATAAGAAAAAAACCTGACTTAGTCCTCAGGGGGTTTCTCAGTGTTGTTTTGTTTACACACAGAAACCCACGACTTTGCTTAGAGCATCTTCCATTAGCTCTATGGCAGAGAATTACAAATGAGGAATCAGGTCATCCACTGGAAAAGATGTTAATATCAGTCTCCTATGGCTAAGAAGCTTCTGCATTGTGGTGATTCTGGCTGAATGTTCATGGTGCAAATCCAAGTAGCACTGGGTGAACATCTGATTGCAATCCTGGAAAAATGCCAGACAAGTTCTTGCTCACATAAAAAATCCAGAAAGATGAGAACAGCACACTTTCATCATTTGACAATGTTTCTTTTCCTTCCCTGTCTTCTACAAAGCGACACAAATACTGAAAAGAATCTTATTTTCAGTACACTCCTTGTTACCAAGAATCCTAACACGATTTAAGGACTATAATTATAAACCAGACAGTGAAACATACAGGAACTGAAGACAACAGCTGTTCTCAGATCCAGGGCTAACACTACAACATTATCAGTCCCAAGAAGCAATTACAACCTACAGGACCTTTAAACCAGAAAAAACTGAAAATCAAAGACAAAGGCAGATAAAGGCAGTGCCTTGGTAGCCTCCCAGAGATGCCAGCCCATCATTTGTGACTGTAAACTATTGACAACCTGCTCTACCAAGTTATAAGGTACTGCTATCATTTACCTGTTACTGAAGTGCAGTTAAAACATTCAAATATGATAAAGCAACACCTCTACATCATGTTGAAAAGTAAGCAAGCAGCACGGCTATCAACTGAAACTAGTGCTCCACAGGAAGGAACAGCACAAGTGTTTGACGTATCATCAAGGATTACTGCCCTATTTAACAAGGTTTCTCTGGTTATAGGTAATGACAACAGTGATAGCTAGTAGCCTAGACTATAGCTTTTGAAGACGAAAGCAGAAGATGCCACATGGCAGTCCTACTCATCTTCTGAACCCAGTGCATGGGGGCTCAAATTTTTTAGTTTTCTCCAAATCTAGAGGGAATTCACAGCCAAAACAGAACAAGTCAACAGATGACATAACTGGAGTAAACATTAATCTTATAACATCTGAAGAGATATCTTCTTGTCAGAGCTGCTTTGGATTTAATTTTTATTTTTCTTTAACCTATTTTGTCTTAAGCATATACACTGAAAACCGAATTCAGTGCTAGCATGCTAATCAATGTTCATTGGAGTAAGAACACTAAAAGAGCATAGAAAGATCCATGGAGAGTGTAGAGATGCTTTTCTTTACTGTGTTGAGTGATTCTTACTACTTCCTATATTAAATAGGAAACTGGAATTTAGAATTTCTCCCTGCTCTTCTTGTTCATCTTTTCTCCCAGCTTGACTTTTCTTTTTTAGCCTTACCCTTAGGATTTCTTACCCCTGGCTCTGCCATTCCAAGCACTTCTTTTCTCTGTACTCAGCCAGGTCTCCCTCACACTGTGACTTCAGCTGTAGGCGTTAGCAAAATTGGCTGCTTTGATTAGAAATGTGCGAGTGGAAGGCAGATAATAGCCTGGTTCTCTACACCTGATCTCCCAGTGAGGGGTCATTGATGGGGTCAACAGCTGAAATAAGTGTCTCATCACATGAAGAGTTTGTAAGGGAAAAGCTGTACTGTCAAATAAAGTGGAGCACAGCAGCACTGGGAGTTGGAGGGGGCTGAGTTATCTGTATATTTAGGTTGGTTTGTGTTTAGCAAATTTTGTTCTGGGCAGGAGCTTCCAGCTCAACAGCCATGGAACCTGAAGTCCTGTATTGAACTACAGAACAGTTGCACCTGAGGGACTCCATCATCCCAGGAATGGGTTTGTTATAGAAGTTGTAGCCACTGTTCTACCAAGACTATGCTCTTGTCTCATCTCCTATGCAATAAGGCTGCAGTAATAATCTGGAAACAAGGGGATTTTCTTAAACCAGTTTGCTGATGGGCTCTGATTAAATTATCTCCAGAGTAATCCATTTGTTGATTGACACTTGTAACATGAAGACCATCCCAGATCATTTAACACTGGCCACTGGTGAATCATCAAGTTAAAGCCTTTACTTTAAATGTTACTGTTACGAATGAAATGTCAAATGGTGACATTTGATATTCTGCACGAATTACTACTGTGCACATGGGCACATAAACACCACTTAAGCAGAGTCAGAATAAGGCTTTTAGGAGTCCAGGGATCAAAAGAGACAAGCCTACTTGTCTTGTCTAGGTTTATAGACTACATAGCTCTTGAGGGTCCATTAATCAAGTAGGGAAAAAAACCAGTCATTATGGCTGATGAAAAAATGAGATGGGCTAAAGGAGGTTGAAATGGACAGGTGCCTATATTACGCCACACATCCCTTGCTCCTCTTGAACAGCCGCTGCTGCATATGTCAACCTGAAATGAATGAAAAAAATAAACAGGTACTACTGGGTTGAAGGTGACAGAGAGAGAAGAAATCCGAGATAAAATGCTAACAAACTTTCCAACAGTGGAAGGCACAGAGCTGTGAAAGCCTGCCCCATTACTTCTTAACTTGGTCAACAATAGTACAAAGTGTCCTACAGAGGATAGCCCTGTATCAGGTGTGTTGAGAGTCGAAGCCCTGTTCCTTCCCTCAAAACTATTTTCCATCCCTTACATTCATAACAGCAACTGTACCACCCTGCTACTATGTTTGCCTGTCTTTCCTATGCTTCTCGTGTATATAGGAAAGTATAGATCATGAGTTTCACTCCACTGCATTTCGGACTCAAACTACAAGAGGTGAAAGGAAGGGAGAGGGAAGGTCTGGGGATATATCAGGGGACTGAACCAAGCTTTCAGTCCAAAACTTGATGCTAAATGGCCTTTCTTTAGAATAAGCTTAGCTCTTCAGCACTGAGAACTTGGTGGGGTTTTGAGGCCTTTTAATTGAACAACTTTTGAGACAACTGTTGAAGCTAAAGTTCATTCTTGACAAAGATGTAAAACTGGGGCACCTCAGATGTTTAAACAAAAATTGACCTTAAAATTCGGAACTCAAAACTCAGGGTTTATTAATTCCCATGTGAACATGCACTTTCCAGCTTTTATTTTCTCTTTTGAACACACCATTGACCCTACCTACAGCATCCCCCAGCTGTTTGTGTAACTACTTCTCTTTTTAGTGAGAGTGTGTTCAGAGGAAGCCAGCATGATGGATAACAGAAGTCCTTTGACATACTGTGTCATTTATCATGTAACAGCCTCAATCCTGCTAAGAGGGCCTTCTCCATATGTCACTGTCAGCTCCTGCACCACCCCAATGCATCAAAAAGAAAAGTTTGAATATGAAGCACTGTAATTCCTAAGTCACAGCTCATTGCAGCTTTCCAGACATGAAGAACCATTCTGTCTATCTGCCAGCTTGTTTGTTTAATTTTCACCCTGTCTCACATATGTGAGAAATTAAGTCTTCAGTGTAGAAGAAAACCAGAAAAAAGTCAGAGGTCTAGCAGAGAGAAAGAAGATAAAAATCTCTAATTCTATTAGAAATCCAATGTGACATTTTGAAGTGGAAAAAGGAAAGTCAGCCTATGAGCACTAAGTATTAGAGAGTTACTAAGAGTCCCATCTCCTTCCCAGTCTGGGAAAGAGGTTCTCTAATGGTCTGATGTTTAAAGCAATGCAGATAAGCTCCTGAACTTGGCTGCCTAATGGAGACCTATCTCATCTCTTCCACCCCTTCAAGGGTACAAAACAGAGCTAAGGCTTCCAGGAAAGCCTCTTGAGATTATCCAGCAGGTCCTGCTTTGGGCTACCTAAAGTAATCAGAAATCGCTCCCTAATGCAAAATTCCAGCAAGTCTGTTCCCAGGTGACACCTGAAAACACAAACAAGAGGAGACTGGAGCCACTGCTTGGGCCTCAGCTCTGTTCTGTTACACAAACCCAAATCCACAAGTCTCTGTGCTGTCTCCCACGTGTTAGCAGAGATGGCAATCAAACCATGATCCATCCAGGCTCTTTTGCCATTAGCCTGCAGGAACGTAGCCTGACCATGGTACCGACTCAGATTAATTGATCATGTTTGGGCTGCCTGAGCACAGACAGAAGCAGCCTGTAGCACTCGCACCTCTTTCTTTCCTTACTACGTGCTGAATTACCTTCCCCTCTTCAGTGTGAAATAGCCAAAGCCATGACTGTCCACCCACTCTTCTAGTCTCCAAAATATTAATGCAACAGGGTCAGACCCTCTTTCTCCACTTGCTCTTACAAATCTCATCCTGCCCCACTCAGAGCCCAGTTTCTACAGAGCATGCCCAGCACCACCTGGCCACCCATGACTCTCCAGATGAGCCCAGAATAGGTTCTTTTTAGTCAAATTGTCCTTGAAGCACCCACAATTGAGCATAGCTCCCACATCTAACCAGGCAAATTGTCATACCATCCACCCTGCATGTCTATGAATCACCATTTAGAGAGTCAAAGTTATAACCTTCTTTTCATGTTCTTTTAGCAATTTACAAAGCTTCCCACCATCATTCCTGGCCCAAACTTACATGAATCATTTCGAAGATGCATTTTGTATTTGTTAGCATTTCCCAGGTTAGACAAATGTCCATATTACTTCGAATAATTTGCAGACTCGATCAGTGTGAATGGTGCTAAATTCCGAGAATTAAGATGTGCATTTGGATCACAATGAGTGATTTTAAAAATACGGTTTGCTACTTCATTAGGTCATTGTCATGCAGTCTTTGTATATTTCCATTTCATAGAAATAGAATTTTCTTTCAAAAGAATCACAGGCAAATTACATCTTGAAAATTAATCAATAAACCTTTATTATGCTAACCCTTAATAGGATTATTAACATGAAGGAACTTAAAAATTAATTTCTTCCTCAGCAAAGATTTACTGACAAAACTTCATACTTGTGCGGCATTCACATTGCTACTGTCCTTTCCTGATGTCTACTCTTTCTTAAAGGAGGATCACAGAAGGTATATTAAACACAATCTTCTTTATAAGTGTTATTTCTGTAAGCTGAATCATAAGTCAGCTGACTCAAAGGTGCCTAATTTTAGTGCAAATTTCAGTGTTCTCAAGGCCTTTGAGAAGCAGTTTATCATCAGCCCAAGCAGTGTTCCTGTCCCAAGTCAGATTGGGCCTCTTTATCCTCTCTGTTAAGTACTTGCAGTAGATGCTCTATCTAGATATATTAAAGATGTGACAGAATAAGAGCCTGGTGAGCCTCCAGAAAGCCTATGGGCCAAGTCACTACAAAGCCCTTCAAAGGCCTTCATACCCCCGTAAGTGGTTCTCTCCCTGCAGCTGCCAGGATGGAGCTCTGAATCAACAACATCGCTTCTGATTGCCTTTGTATTTCAGAGTTTGGCATAAAGACAGACTTGTTTATGTGTATGAAGGGAAAGTTAGAAGCAAAAGAACGATAATTCAGCTAGGGGCAAGCCTTGGTCATTATTTGGACCACTAGGCAACAGGGTTGAATTACATCTTGCCATGACAGTACCCTAAATAACTGTTAGCTGGAAATACCAGCTTACATTACAGTAACAATTACAAGAGTTAACCATTTGGAAAAGGAAAACATGCTGCTGAAGAACTGCCGTTCAGCCACCGCAGCTCATATTCCCTAAATTAGAATAGAAATTTCAAGGGGTGGGGGGTGGAGATAAATCAATCCAAGTTTATGTCCAAGTAAGAGAACGTGTTTTCAGGACAGCTCGCAACAAAACATATGTATATTTTTGTTGCTGATTTCCTCAAACCCATTCCTGCACGATGAACATAATCGAAAATGAGAGCACAAATGGCCACTTAAACGCCTAAACCCCAACTTGAGTAATTGTGCATGCAAATGCATATGTATTTTGCAAGCACAACTGCATCCTTTCTATTCTGACAATCTGGATCAAAATGGCTTCTATTACCATGATTGCATATGCATTTACACACATAGAATACTGTATCATTCGGACTACGAAGTTTTTGGCAAACCTCAAAGCAAACTCTTTATTTAGGCTTATGTCAGGTTTAAGCAAGAATTAGTGATGACAGAATCATACATGCACCACAGCTAGTTTGTTAGCTAGTTGGTGCTTGCTAGATATATGCTCTTTAGGGACCAACCATCCCATCTGAGACTGCGCAAGTAAAATTATGGTTTCAGAGCTGCCACGTGTGTTTCTCAAACATTAATAAAATGCTTAGGGAAAACCACAAAACAGAAGGGGTTTGACTGCACTTAAGTAATTTCTTTTCAAGTCACTCTGTAGTTTGCAACATCTGCTACAGACCTAGTTGCCACAACTTCTGCCCAGTGGCTTAAAACCAGCAACACCCAGCATTCAGAGGTAACAGGTTCACAGGTTACAAAAGAGCTACTCTGCACCAGTCCAGAGGTGGTACTGTAAGCAATGCCTGAAAGCAAGTAGTTTGTTATGGCACTTTGAGACCCTTTGGGGCAAAAGATTAAACAAATAAATTGCTGTCATCCGTACACACGATCAGAACCAATACATCCCAGTTAGAAAAAAGGAGAGGTATGAACACTAGCAAAGCCAGTTTATTATAAATAACAGCCCTGAGCTGGGCTTTTGTTTTGGTAAGAAACTGTGTAATAGAAAGATATACTTGATTATGATTATTTCTGCTGTTTACAGCAACAGAGGCTTTTTCTTCATATTCTCCTTTTTATTTACATTCCCAGCTGCATTAGTGTTAGGAGTCTGAAAGCTCAAAGCTATTGATATGGACGCTATTTGGTTTTGAGCAGACTATGTGCTGGATGGGATTACATACCGTTCACATCTGTCTAAAGATAGAGAAGTTGCACAGTTCAAGGGTGCCCTCACCTGCATGTCAGGGAAAGAGACAGAAATTACTGTGACTTAAAACACTTAGCTCTCCTCCACTTGAAAACTAGCACTTGCGCAAGACCAGACTATGTATTGCCCAAACATGATGTTATTCCAAATCTAACTCTCTTTGTGTAACATGAATGTTCTGGAGTGGGGAAAACAACTATACTCCCACTGCCCTCACTCTTGGGATTCCCACGTTAAACCTTTACGCATGTTTACAGTGAGACACTGGACAGGTACATCAGCAGAATGTTTGGCTGTTCCATGCAGATGGTTCAACCCACACAGTGTCAGCTGCCTTTCCAGAGATCACAGCCTAACCCAAAGGTGTTATTCTTGTCACCCAAAAATATCCAAGCTTAGTCTTAATCTCTCATAGCTCCTTCTCTTCATAGGTTCTTCACTTTCAGACCTTGCATTACTGCTCTGTTATCATGGGTATAATCCAGATCTGCTTTGCCTAATATTATATCCATCTAAGCACAGAATTCACTGCTAGCTCAAGCGCAGTACTAGAGATTTCTATGACATAGACCAAGATCTATTAGAGATTTGGATGAGACACCACCAATTTTTTTCACGTCATTGGAGCAAGGATTTAAAACCATGATAGTGCTCTGTAGAAGTGACTGATTAGTGCAATAAGCTACATTGCTACACAAGCCTCTTCCCCTGCTTCTTCTTGTTTCTAAATGGTATTAAAATAGTTTATAAGTGTTCAGCTGCTCTGCACTTTATATTCTCTTATGTGCCATAACTGTTACAGGGAAGACCGAAAAATCATCACTTCTTTTTAATCTTTGCCGTTTGTTTTTATGTTAATGACCTTTTGTTAGCAAACAGACAAAGAATACAGGAAATGTTCCTCAAGAAGTAAGTTTTCATTAGTGTTGTTACTGTTACTGCTGGTAGAAGACACCATGGACCAGAGCTAGAACTGGGAAGCAAATCGTAGGCAGTGCTCAGTGTGAGCAAGTGTCCCTGGGAAAACTGGTACTTCCCTCTCCTTCAAAAGCTGAGCTTTTGAACATTTTGGAAGAAAAATGGGGGAACATAGAGGACAGAGAGGGAAACCCTACTACTAGAGATGCTGTCATGAGATGCACATGGAAAGAATCCTTGCGCTCACACCTTGTTATTGCCTGCTAACTTTACAAAAAAATCCGAAACAACAAAAACAGCATTACATGAAGATACTGGCCTGAATTTGGATTGTTATGTGTACATATTTAGAAATAAATCATTTTCCCTCTTTGCATTCTATAATATATATACACAGTATAATATAGCAGCTTTTCTCCAACTATTATAATAATTATGCCTTAAGTTCTTGTCATTTGTGGCAGACAAATGAAAACAACCAAAAATGTGAATTAGAATATAGACTATATTGTTCACTAGCACTTCTTCTCTGTGTTCTGCTTCCCTAGACATGGAGGAGTCCTATGGGATATACTGGAACTTATAACCATTTTATATAAGGACACATCCACTTGTGAAATTCAACAAGCCAGTTCTAAAAGGCCGTAGAAAAGTTGTTCAGCTCTAGACAATTCTGGACATAGCATAATTTCTATAGAATCTTTGAGCATAAATCATCACTATTCCCATGCAGTAAAATATCAGTTACCTGAGAATCCCTATTAGGGTTATGGTATCACTAAGCTAGGGTGTGTTCAAATACTAACTTCAGAGTTTTGCAGTAAGCATAGACTCAAGGTGCACTATTACTGGAGCTTTCTTCCCTGTCAGTCTCACCCTCTGCTTCCCCCCCAGCTCAAACCTGGCCTATATGACTTCAGAAGCTCTTCAGTTTTTCTACCCCTTCAAGACTCAGAGCTGCTTTGCAGCATTGAAACTGTGCTGCCTTCCCCCCGCCCCCCCCCACTCCACCAGCGCTGCCTGTTATGTTGCAGAAGAGGTTTTGATTTCTCACTCTGTCATTCCAACATTCACTCAATCTTCTGGTTTTCATTTTCTTGATGCTTCTATGGGACATTCAGCTGGATTTATAAATTAGGGTGGCAATTTGATAAAATCACTGGAGCAAAATTTGCCCATGTAATTACCCCAAATGCATGTGCAATCATATTGAACCACGTGCACAGGTGAACAATTCAACTTCAGCTGGTCCTCTGTAGGCACATTTTTGCACAAGCAATTTTGAAAACATAAGCTTTCAAATTAAGCTTATTTTTGTGCATAAGCCTCTTCACCCCATTTCTACAAACACTATTTTCTATGGCCAGTCCATTTCTCCAACCCAAGGCAATTATATATCTCCTCTCCTATCATAGTACTTCGTCAGCTTTTATTGTTACATTTGAATAACAGATCCCAATGAAAGGGGAAGGAAAGTCAGAGAGAAATACAGAAATAAGTAAAAATGTTGAAGAACAACATTAGCCCAAACTCGAAGCTAACCCAACACAAAATTTTTTACAGCAAACTCATGGAAAAGCAGCGTTACACTTGCATAACTAAGCTCCAGATTTTTTTGTTCATAGGCTTTCAAAAAGAATTTCTGTGCATATTTCACAAAAAATTATGTGTTTTAATACTTAAAGGAACTGAATGGTCATATAAAATGTGAAATGTCACTTGGAACTCCAGGGATGTCCAGTTTTCAGGGCAAAAGAAATACTGCCTGATTTATTACACAGTATAATATACGAAGGTATATTACAAGAGACAATAACCTTCATTCCCAGGCAATTTCAGCTTTCCAGGTAGTGTGGATATTGCAGTAAAGTATTGGACATTCTTCACTGCATCTATAAAAGTGAAGTTTTTACAATTTCATTTTGTGGACTTCTCTTTTCCCATCCTATGAATAACAACTCCATCCCTGAATCTGTAGCTTCCAATAGGCATTAACTTGGATAAGCAGATTTGATCTTGAGATGGGTGACCAAAACAGCCCCTTTACTCATGACATTAGTTCATCTCTGAAATATTCAACTTTGATGTCAGTATTTGATGCCTACCACAATCAGGTAAGAAGTAAAATCCAAGTTCAGCAGTAATTATAATACTTCTCAGTGTAGATTTACCTATGCAGCCATCTGGGTCAAGGTTTCCAGATACCTCCTGCAAATTCCAAGAAGGTATAAAAAGACTCATGATTTTTAATGCAATTCTTCAACTCCCGCATTAATGATACTGAGGTATGTTTCACCAGCCTTCATCAGGTGTTTGCAGAAGTCATTGCAGCAGGATGCTTTTCCTATCCCAGGATGTAATACTGAGGGAGAGCTGTAACTACAAAGCTCACACCTCCTTGAAGTGCATCATGTAGCCAGGGCTGAGAAGATGGATCAGGCTGCATGAGAGCCAACAGCCCAATATCCTTTTCAGGCTCACCAATCCTATTGCATAGGCTGTGCCACTAACGTATCAGTTCCTAACAAGGGGGCAGCTGCTCCTTGCCTGTCTCTATACAGAGCCTAGCACAGGCACAATTGTTACGGGAATAATATACCACAAAGGAGACTCAAATAAGCATAATAACAAACAAAAGGGATAATGATACACAATCAAGCTAACAAGAATAATAAGATAATTCAATCATCTCATTAACTTTACTAAAAGGTAGCTTTGTACACCAGTCTCCTGGCTCCTGAAAATGTCTTCAAAGGAGTGCACACATCTGATTATGAGCTACGATCATCAGTCAGGAAAGTAGACACAAATGCAGAACACAATAATTCCTTTCTGAGCCCGCGGAACATCACGTTCATATCTAATATTCATGCCAACTTGAAAATACAAGGTAGTATCTATCTAAAATGAAATAATTTCCAAGGCTAAAAGCTGAAGTGTTTAGTAGTCCAAGACAGTAATATTACTGAGCCCACATTAAGTGATTTTTGTACTGAAATTCCCAGATGATCTTGCATCACCAGCATAAATTAGGTATGAACGAGCCAAGGGAGATGCAGTCAACTCATGGGGTACCTTTTCTGTTTAAGAGCTTTACAAAGACTGCACGTGCTTTTGCAATTGGCAGCTGGAAGACTAATGAAACAAGGGACAATGCATTAGATCCTTCCAGTTCTTAATATGGCCATTAACTAATTAGTTTTCATGGCCATTTAGAAGACAGACAATACTGTAATCATTCTATTGGCAAGCAACAATATGGTACTTTCATAAGAAACCTGCAAGCAGCAGAAAGAGATCCCAAACTAGAGTTTAACAAACCCTAGACCCTGTCCATACCAGACTTTCTACTGCTAGGTCTTTTTTGTTCTCTACCAAGGCATGCAGACAGTGGTGCAGTTCTCTGGGCAATTTGTCAAAAACTAGCAGTTGTGTTGGTCCGTTATTAGGCTGGACACTGGGAGAAGCACTTATAATGCAATAGATTGAGTGTACTCTCTGGCCCAAACTCCTGGAAGCACATGGGATATGCTAGAAGATAAGAGAAATGACAGCAAAGCACTCAAAATTTCAGCTATTCAGCTTCTGGGAAACAAAAGCACCAAGCAAGACAACCACTGACACAAGGCTGGTGCCAAGTCCTACAGACAATATCACACAGGCTCCTGTTTTAGAGAGTCAGCCACACTATAAATTAGGTGAGGGTGTTGGAACAACAGCTGGCTGCTAATTAGTCACAGCCCCCCCTCAGCAGGGTATCAACAAAGTGGCAGAGAACATCTCGAGTAAATTAAATTTTAAAAAATCCTACTGCAATCACTCCCCCGACAGACCCTTCCTTCATCTCCCCTCTCGGCTTTTTATTTATTGTAATTACTTTAGTAATAAGATTTGTTTCCTTGTTATTATATATATTACCATGCAGGGCAACAACAACAACAAAAAATAATAGCTGGGAAGAGTTATGTAGCTTATTTATCTCCTTGGCTGTTATTGGGCCACTGGGTAGAGAGAGCGATGAGGAGGTGGGGGCCTGGGAAAAGCAGTAAATAGAAGAGAAAGCATATTCCTCAGGAGCAGAGACGTATGGGGGCATATTTACGAAGGAGGAAACACTGACAATGAGTGAATAGAGCTAATAACTCAGGGGGCCCAGCAGCTCCGGCTGATAAAGGAAGGAATAAACAATACTGCATTGGAAGCGCTGTCAGAAGGGAGAGTCCTGGGGTGCAGCCGTCTGCAGACGGATGTTTATCACAGAAGGAGAACCAAGGATGGGCTGTCACATCAGCACAGCCCAAAGGGCTTTGGTTGAAATTGGGGCATCTCCCGCAGCACAGAGAGGTACTCGGAGAAGGGCATGGTGCAGGGCCAGACCCCACTTCTGGCTCCACCAAGGAGCAGCTGGCAGAGGTGAGAGGCAAGGAATACTGCAGCTCATATTTTATCTCATGCTGTGTACGCACTAGCCACATTTGCTACCCTATGCTCCCAAATCCATCACTGCCCTCTCGGTGGAGGGCAACAGAAGCAACACCTGAGGCAGTAAAACAGCAAATAGCTGAGAAAACTTCTACTCCGCTTGGGGAAAGTTAACCCACGCTTCATATGCACTTCCCAGAGCTGCATACCAAGCCAGTACAGGTGCTCCCAGAACTGGCATCTTCACCCCCTCTGAGGCCTGAAGGAAAGTGTCAGTGCATGCAAATATGTCACCTTATAATGTGCAACTCAGGGCACAGCTATTATAAACAAGTAAGGGTTGAATTTTTTACAAAATGCTCTTTTATCCAAGTATACCTTGGTTTACACATATGTCTACCCAACTACTTTTGGCACGGTGGTGCCCATTTAGATGCAGCACACTAATCCTGCAGTACCTCTCTCTCCTAAAGACAAACTCTCCCACTGCATTAATTTGAAAACACTCCTTTCCCAGCCTTCCCACATTTCAGCACTGTCCTTAGAGAAACACACACATCGTAGATTAGCTAGACTGGAGAGAGCCTTTGGAGTGTTTCCAGAGTGCATGGCACCAATTTAGTTATGCAAGGCCAGATTCTGAGAGTTAAACTCCTCTTCAATCCTCTGACCACAGAGAAGCAATAAAGAGAAGGAGGGGGAGGAAAGGAAGGATGTCTGCAGCTGTACAGCTTTGTCTGACACCACCTCAAGATTTAATCCTTGAGGATGTAGTTCTGGATCATAAACTGACTCCTTAGACTGGCCATTAGTTTTTCTTCCTGTTCCTGATCAGTTCTGCCTCTCATTGTCGGGAGAATACAATGTCTCAATGCAGGAAAGTAAGCATTAATATAGGAGAGAAAAAAAGCCATATATACAAATAGTGCATTTTGGGTATAGAGACAAATGTGCTTCTGTTCCTCCTCTTAAGAGTGTCCTTCAAAAAAACCCAAAGGACCAGATTCCAAAGAATAAGCGGGAGCAGACTTATTTTTCCCTTTGTAACTTCTGAGAGTGTGCAGAGGAAACTTGTTCTAGAAAGAATTTTAGTGGACATTTCTATCTCTCCATTTCAGTAATTGTCAAAGCAAAGTTTTTCTCTGCTGGATTTGAGGAGGTAATGAACAAAGCCTCATAAGTAAAACAGGATGGAATAAACAGCCTAAATAAAGTGTGAGCGAATATCAACGGAGAGACAAGAAACACAGCACCTCACCTGCCTTACCTCTGAGCAGCAGAAAAGCTTACTCAGCCTGTGTTGTAGGAGGGCAGGTGCAGGAGAGAACAGGGTGTTTTTAAACCAGATAAAGAATAGTCCATGGCTATAATCCAAAATGCAAATCAGGATTCCCTCTTCCTAACTGCTACTATGGTTACCCCATGGCTTTGAAGAAATCATGCAGCTTCCAAAAAATTCATCTTCCTTTACCAAAAAAAGACTCGCCAGCTCCCATCTCCACTGATTAGTTCAATTCATTTATAAAATGCACCAAGTTCTTTTCAATGAAAAGCTTCTTTGATTCAATAGGAGGGAGGGGAGAGCGAGAAAAGGGCAGAGAGAAGAAAAGAGGAAACGTTAAAAGGAAGTAAAGGAAGAGGAAGAAGGTGGCAATGTAGGAGTGAGACATGAACTCGGAGAACTATGATATTGGCCAGTTAGGGATTTGTCAGTGGGAAGAGAATTTCTGAATACACAAAATACATAGACATTCCATGAGCAGTCTGCACGTGAAGTATTTTTTAAAGCAAAATCACTTCCCCAGGAGCTTCCACTTTGTGCTTGATCGATGATCTTCCAAGGCCAATCATTTTTAATTTAATACTTCTGGGAACCGGGGGGGAAAAACCCTCATCAAACAGGCACAGTTGGCAAGCATCAAGTGTTAGCATTTGGCATCATTTATTACTGCTGTTTATGGTGATATAAATTAGGTTATACTGATATAATTAATAACCATAAATTTAAGTGTAATAAATAGCAATATTTGTCTAGAACCGCAGTGTCTGGAGAAGTCCAGCCAAAACCACAAAATGTTGACTACCCTGTCGTGACCGAGCACACGTGGGAAGGCCAGGTGTGGGGGGGTGCGCAGAGGGCTTGCAGCCCTGAGCAGCTGCTGGGGAACAGCTGCCTGGCCAGGCTGCTGGCAGGAGGGTGCGCAGCCGGTGCGCACCCAAGGCAGCGCGAGCGCGGCACGAGTCAGCCTGCAACTGCGCAGGCGCGCGCCGGCACACCCCCCCCTCGGTGCTCAAACGTGTGATAACGAGTTTACGTGGAACGGCATGGACAGCGGTGTTGTGTTTCTTTACAAAAGCCTCTTCTCGTGCTGCTATAATTAGACTTTTTACAAGTTGCCTTACTGAACCCTGCTTTCTGGATTTTACACAACTGTGACTATAACTGATCTAGTTTCGGGGTACAACGATTTCACTTGAACAGATGAACTTTTTTTAAAGCAATCCAGAAAGTTTCACCAAAGGCTACTCTGCACCATTCCTCATAAATCTAGGATTTTCTGAAAACAGTATTTTCCACACTCTACAAGTTAAAAACAAGCTTAATAGTTAAAACAGTAGTAGATCTAAATTGAAGAGAAAATGCTCCCAATATGCATACTTCAGTCTTCATTTCAAACTGCTCAAAGGTTATGGTATGTCATCTCACTCTCTAAGGAAGAAAACTCAGCAAAAAGGAGGGGGTAGTGACCAAGGTCTCATAGTCCACCGGTAGCAGAGCCAGGAACAAAGCACAGGTCTTTTGCTCACCCGCTGCATTTTTATATCACTTTCCCAATGAAAGTGATACTCTTCTTCATGGATTCTCCAACACTTAATAGAGATTAATTACTTTTAAAGCTTTCCTATTTTGCTATGATCTAGTTTAAAAAGGGGCTAGAGGTATGGGTGAAGGTAGCGAGCCATAAGACCAAACAACGCTTTGGATTCTCACACAACAACTTGTACAAAATAGTCAGGCTGCAAGGATGCTTTCTCTTAAGTATACAGCTGTCACTTCAGACTGACTTACACTTCTGGTCTTGGAGATTAAGACTATTTTTTCCTTGTAATTTATATAGAAAGAAACGAAATTAAAACACACAAATAACCATATCAGGTCAGACCACAGGTCTGTATGAGGCAGCATCCTGTTGCCAGCAGTGGCCAAAACCAGCGTCTGGCAGAAAGTGCAAGATGAACTTTATGAAAAGCAGTGTCTATTATTTAATCTAAATATATAGCCATTATCAGATCAGCTGAATATTATTTGACAAACCCTACACCTGAGTGCTGTTCAGGATGGAGCAAAACACTCAGCCACATACCACAACACAATTGCTCACTGATTCTCTCTGTACTGAACAAAGGCAAATTAGCTGCAATATTTGGTAGCGTTCTATATTTTTATGTGATGACAACCCCACTTGTACACGCACACTTGCATCTCAACTACCTCCATTTAGCGTCAGTGACAGAGCTGCAAGTCTCTCCATCGCTGACAGGCAGGAACAGATCCTCAGAGCGCTGACTGAAGCAAAAGGGAGGGCGGAGAGCTGCTTCCCAGCTCAGCCACACGCAGCCAGAGCGTAATTGCATTACCGCAGCCCTATCTGTGTTAGAGGAACATTCTCCGCATGTAACTTTCAGATCACATTAACCAGAGCAAATACCAAGGCCCTGATCATGTTGTTGCTGCACGAGGCTCCCAAGGTGGGACGGTGCGGTACCCTGCTGGGATGAGCACTCTGCCGCTGAGCTGTGCCTGCGGCAGGGAGCCAGCTGGGAAGGGGCACAGCTGGGCTGCTGGAAAAAATCCTTTGTAACCACACACTGGCGTTCGGCTCTGCGGTGGGCAGCAAAGCGTTATGCACACCCCCAGCACACAGGGCTGGGGAAGAGGGAGAGTGAGGAGATTCAAAGAACTGCCAACAGAAAAAGATTCCAACTCTTTCTTAAAGACACCAAGATGCCAAGACAAAAGCAACAGAGGCACCAAAGCAGAAGAAATCCTTGTTTCACAATGAGAGATAAGATCACTGGTTACCACATGTAGGTATTCCCAGTGTCCAGCACAGAGCCAAGATACTTGTTGGCCTGGATAGTGGATTTGATGCATTCAGTATGTCCAGCCCTCATGGGGGGAAGGTGTGAGAGCACAGCAACTTGTATAAAACTAGAAAAGAACAGCAGGTTGGTGTGTTGGCAGAGGGAATGCCAGGCACTCTAGCAGCCTGTTCGGGGATGCCTGGTGCGACTTCCACAACAGGGATTGTGGATCCCAAGCCAAACAAGTAGCTTCATGAAATGGGTTGTAAATTGGGTTTTAGAGATGTAAAAAATATTTAGCAAGTATCTTCTTACAAGTACTATGTTTGATGATGGGCTATAGACCAGCTTCCTCAGAAAACACTTTCCCTCTTAACATTGACTTGAAAGACAAGTTTACTAGAGCATTTAATCCTGGACAAGGTGGAACATTAAGTAGCCAAATAAATCTGCATGTGCACATAGAGACATTAAGGGCCTGAAAGATATTTGCCTTTTCCAGCGTGCATGGTTATCTCCAGCAGACCACCAGTAAACCTGAGGCCCAGAACAGAAGCATTTCTTTCAGTGTAGGAGGACCCAAGTCTACTAAAAAAAGCACATGGGAAGAAACAAGAAGAATATCTGGGCCACAAGAGGCTTCACAGGATACAAGTATTTAAATTAAAGTATAAAGGAATGGTTCTCTCCCTTCCCCAGGCCTCACAACCAGAAGCACGGCCAAGTCCCTGTTCCCCTGCTCCTACCCCACATGCAAGGCTTACCAAACTTTTAAACTCATCACCAGATTTAACTACAGTTTAAGCTCATCTGCACCAGGGAAGGCAAAACACCTTCCTGTGTGATACAAGCTCAGGCAGTACACTTCATATAGGTGTCACCAAGAGCCACGTCCTCGCTCCTGAGGGCCCCTTCTCTGCTACACTCACTCCTGACAGCTGGAGAAAAAAGGTCAGACATTCCCTCCAGTCCTCCATCTGCTGGAAACTTTAATTAAATGCAGTGAAAGGAAAAAAAGAAAGGGGGGGGGAAAGCCACAACCTTTCTTTTTTGCTTCTGCTGTCTGGAAGAATCAAGGAAAGATTTGGTGCCAGCAGAGGATTTGAATACTCTGGGGCAGTATCCAGCTACTCTGAACAACCCTCCCAGACTACTGATATGCTCAGCTCCTGGGGAGCGTAGCAGCACAAAAGCTGTGACTGTTCATAGTCACAGAGTGGAGACTGCCAGAAAAGCCCAAGCTGCTCTCTGCTGAACCCCTTACCCCAAACTGAAATTAATTAGTTTGGAACCAAACAAACTCAACTTGGTTGTTACTCAGGATTGGTTTTCTGTTTCTGCAGCACTGGATCTGCACAACCTGACACAAAAGCAGATGGGAGAACCTAGCTTAAGATAAGTTGTTCCTCCATACTCCACTACATGTTTCAGGGCTTGTCTAAGCCCATCTTTCATCTTCAAGATTTGTTGTGCATTCCATTGCAACAAGCCAGGGGACACAGATGTTGCCAAAACCTGCAAGTCCTTCTCACCAAAATGCACAACTCACCAGCTACCAGTGGGATGTGATCATAATGTCCTGCATCAGAGACAGGACTGACAGTTATTAACCTACAGCCACTCCACAAACACCCAGTAAAATGACCAAATTCCACCATCCACAGAGACACCAGAGATTTTTTTCCAGCAAAGGACAAGCCTACTTTATCTCAGTGCACTCTTCAAGCCTTCAAAGGCAATTCCTCTTTTGCTGGCTGCATAGCAATATTTATTTCATGTTAACATATTAGGAGCAGAGTTGTACTTTTCTCCACACATGTACTGTGAGAGGGAAGGCAAGTTAGTGTGGGTGGGCAGGGGTAGCGTAAAAGCAAAGAATGCAAGAAGGAATCAGTATTTTCCAAGCATAGATTCAGTATCTCTTAGGAAACATGTGGGAGGGAGGATTGAAAAGGAAGTGGGAGAAGGAGGGAGCTTCACTATATGGAAATATTTCCATGCAAATGTGAAAATTTAATAGATCCTTACTCATTTTTCCCCCCATCAGGCTGTACAAAGCATTAATTAAAGCCAGTTATTCCTAAGCATATCTGTCTTGCAGATGAAGTCTGCTCTGATGATTTTGGAGAATAGATAGATCTCCATTTAGCAAGAAAGATCCAGTTTCTCTGGCACCACTAATATTCCTTCCAGGCAACTAAGAGATCTTATGGTCACGTACAGTACAGAATCACGTGCATCTGACAAATGCAAGACAGCACACGGTGCTATTATCTCAGATTCACATTTTCCATACAGGATTGATAACAGGATGAATAAAACACCAGGCAAAGGGAATTCCCCTGATCCAAAATATTGAAGACAAGACCTGCTAGGTGCACAAGGGTAAAACCTGCAGACAAACCCAGAAAAAACCCAGACTAAGTACATGTCACAACTCACTTGCCATTGATGACTCCATCAGGATTAAGCATGGGGACAATCTTGAAAATGAAACATTTCCGCAGGAGATCAGCAATGGGATCACTGCTCACAAGGAACTCCAGGGTCCCCTTCATTACCCAACTGGCATTGCTCTCACCAGGGTGAACACGGGCCATCAGAAACACATAAGGACGATTGTCTGTAAAACAAAGCAAAAAAAAAACCTAGACAGGACTTCTCTTTGAATAATATCTTTGCAAGTAAGTTTTATTACTTTTTAGTTGAGATAACAACCCAAGACTTATTTGAGGAAAAATACATCCCTAAATAGTCCAGACATTTAGTGAAGGTGCTGTTTGCCAATTGGTCCCAGGTTTGGTCCTCAGAACCAGAACGTGCTAGTTTCATCCCTATCATTTTGCTTGTTTATTCTATGATACCTTACAGATATTTATGTGTACCATTAGAAGGCATTTTGCATGTGCAGATTACTACCTCTCAGAATGGCACCAGCATAATTCCTGGCAATTCTTGAAAATTTGACCCTATCAAACTTCAATAAGGTTTAAAAGGTAACTAGAAATAATTTATTTTTCTAAGGCCATGCTCCCCTTTCAGTATTTCACCATTAACAATTGAGAATTTCCCAAATCTCTAACCAGATCTGTCCACCCATCAGGACTCCAAGGACATGCAAGCTCTCTGATCTCTGGCAGTAACCTGTGTTGTAGGGTTAGAATCATAACTAATCAAGTTAAACTGGTATAATTAAGGAAAATACATGAATATGTTACCCAGATAAGATCCAGGGGTAGACTACTTAAAAATAACCATCATTTCATATCCATCCAACAAAAGGTAAAAATAACAATGTGCATAGCTAAGCCGGGCTGTTACTTTTGATAGAAAGACAGTTTTCCATTTCAGATAATATAGACACACACTCAGATTTACAAAGCTGATTTTCAGAAGTTACAACTAGAAGAGTTCAGCTGTTTCTAGCAATACATTTGGCATGGGAGACACAAGATGTGGGAATTTGGGAGAGGGTTTGGGCAGTTGCTTTTTAAAAAATGAATTTAAAAAATCAAAATCTTTCTAAACTGTTCATTGATAAGCTCTGCTGAACCTGTTTCAAGGTAGACTTGCAACTTGACAGAGAAAGTTTCCTTGTTATCAGATACGTTATTTGCTGTTCCTGTGAAAAAGCACCCACATTGGGTCTAGTCGTAAGTCTCAAAAAACTCTTGGTATACATATGCTTAGAAAAGACCAAGTTTGACAGCAAATTCTTTGAAGATCCCATCTGTGCTGAACGTACTCCATGGATGGGCCAAGGAAACAGGAGAAGGCAGAAGGAAACACCTGCCAGGCACAGAAAATAAAGGGACAGGACAAAGCAATTATCTGTCTTAAAATGATCCTTTTGTGAGCATTCACAGTCTCAGGCCGTTGTCACAAGTGAACCTGACAGATTTACTTTAGTGGAAACCATTATCTGTCAGGGCATCGAAGCGATGCCAGGATAGGTTTGTCCTGCTCTATCAGGCAACGTCAGAGCTCAGGCTCTGTTCCCTTGCGTGAATTGAGGGACCCCAGCTGACAGGCTTGGGAGCAGTAACAGGACAGAATGCAAAACTAAAGGTACCAGCTGAGTGCCCTTATAAACAAATGCTGAATTAGCAAGTTAAAACACCTTTGCCCTTAGCTCCCAAAGCTGTCCTTCAGTTTCCAAATGCTTTGCAAATCATTAATGAATTAACATGAAACAGAAAGGTAGAACACCACGCTGAAAAAATACAGATGTTATTAAAGAGCTGTTTAGTGATTTGTCCGACAAAGCAAAGGATGTGTCTGGGCTGAGAATACAGGTAAAAGTTCTCCTTTTACAGTCAAAGACAGAATAAACACTAATTCTTCTCCTTAACTGTACAGTTCTGCTCAATATGTTCATTACAGTACAATTTGGTTACAGCTTTCAGGGATGCAGACTCAGATTTGGAAACAATCCCCCTTCCACAGCTCCCCACTTCCCTGCAGGCAGCTGGTGGGCACTAGAAGAGTGAACTGCACTCTCAGCTCTAAGAGCTCGTACAGAGCAATCATATTCTGGTCCAGTAAAGCAACTGGAACTCTGTTTCTCAATAGCCATCATCTTTTATCTTTCTTACGCCTTACCTCACTGTGAGGTTAGTATATTTTGATCAATGTGTATACAAAAGTGCCTCAGGCACTTACGGATTGTAAAAGATCCCTTTAGCTCCTAGAGAACTACTAGCCATTCAGATTTTTTTTTTCCCCCAAAAATCAGAGTGCACAATTTCTATTCTGCTCCAGCTAGTTGTGCATTACAGTCTACCTTAGTAATGCTTTAAAACAGCAACAAGCAAAACCTAACTTTCACAAAGACATCAGCTGCATTTTGCCATTTCCAAACATATTCTTCTTTCTCCCATCACCATGATTTAATGCTGTTTTGCAGGCTCATTGCTGAGCTAAACTTATGGGACTGTGGTGTTGTGGCTGAGAATGAGGCTCTTGAGGACTCCTAATGGACAACAGCTGTAAATAGCACAAAGCAAGATAAAACATGTTCTCTTTTGCAATTGATGAATACAGCTTTAACAACTCTTATCTCTTCTGTATATTGGGAGAGAGCACAGCATCTTAATTGAGAGGTTCTTTCCTCAGTCAAAATTAGAAAAAAGAAACTCTAAGCAAGGGCTTTCTCATATCAGAAACCTAGGAAAGTTTGCCATAGTTCTGCTAATTGCAAATAGCATGGGACTGGAAGAGACCTGCATTCTGTTCTTCCTCTCAAGGCTGATCAAAGCCAAGCTTATCTTGATAGATTCAATGTCAGCAAAGCTTCTGGAGTTTCCAGATCTTAAAACCCAGGCAATGGAGGGCGGGGAAGAGACCAGACAGAGAGCATCTGCACTGTTTCCATGTGGGCAGTGACGGAGAGGCCCATAGGCTGTAGGTCCAGCCAAGAAAATCTTTCTATTCCAGTTGGAGCTTCCTTTAAAAGTTCCCCTCCCGAGAAGCACATCCACCGCTCTGACGTCCTATCCACAAGAGAGTCGTAACAAAGGTACCAGCAAGGAAACCGCAGAGCTTCTTAACTGCCTGTTCCCTTCACAGAAGTCATCGCAGTCAAATCCCCTATCCAAATGCTGCACTCCCACAGACTGCACCCAGCATGAAGACTAATGAAGCAGTAAATAGAGCAAAGAGCTGACGACACAGCCATAAAACTTGCTACCCTTTAAACACCTGGGAAACAAAGATTTAACCCTGTGGCAGGCAGGAGTCACTCAATCCTGTGCTTTGCAGCCTGTCCAGTTACTTATCTGCCTTGAAATTATTGTGATAACTGTGATAAACATTAGAGCTCATGAAAGTAGCGGACAGCAGTGCTGGCCAGCCATACTCAGCACTTCTACTGACAGGCACCAGTCAAGATATCTGCACTCAGTTCAGCTGCTTCAGTTCATTCCTGACTTCCAACATTCCCGTGACTGCAGTCCTGACCAGGCCACCTCAGTACTACCCAGCACAACTTACTAGTTTACACTGGTGCCCAGCCGCCCTTCTCTGTGCTACTTCAGAGCCTCTTGCACTACCCTTCTGTGGTCCACTAAACTCATCTTTAGCACACACAACCACAGGTTTTTTCATATACATCCTTCCAGGCCCGGAACTGAGCATAAGTCTTCAAAATACTCAGGCCAACACTTGGGCAGATCCTCTGCAAGTTCTGGGGAAGCTGCCAGAAAGCTCAGGTTAGCCATTTATCTCTGCAAAGCCCACATGACACTTAACCTTCTCTGGGAATGTAAATAATAAAAAGAGAAAGCAGAGGAACCTTTTAATACTAGGCAAAGCCTTATTCAACAGATCATGTCTTGTTACACTGTTACATTTCAACATGCCTGGAATATAACTTGGCACCAATGTCGTGGTTTAACCCCAGCCAGCAACTAAGCACCACGCAGCCGCTCACTCGCTCCCCCCGCAGTGGGATGGGGGAGGAAACCAGGAAAAGAAGTGAAACTCGTGGGTTGAGATAAGAACAGTTTAATAGAACAGAAAAGAAGAAACTAATAACCATAATGATAACACTAATA
>JAVJGG010000002.1:16315992-16381728 GCA_035590195.1 Aviceda cuculoides
GCATACTGAACTCAAAACACAGCACTGTACCAGCTACTAGGAAGGCAATTAACTCTATCCCAGCTGAAACCAGGACAACCAACAATACCCAAGGTGAGAGATGAAAGCATCACTGATTCCTCTTGCAAAACTTTGAGCAAAAACCCTTTGAAAATATAATTCTACTAATGTATCACCTACTTCCCATCACCTCTTCACTCATTTTGACTGTGGATATATGCATGAAAATAAGAGCTTTGTTCTTCCAGTACTGCTAACTTGCTGCTTAATCTCCCGCCTGTTGTAAGGATCCTCTTCTAGTCATGTCATCACCAAGGTTCACTAAGAGATGACTTTGATGTCACTAATCACGACATCAGTTGGGGAAAGAGCAGCCTGAATGAACAAAACCCCATTAACACAGCAGTGTCCTTCATCAAGAGGAGCACAGAAAGGAAATTAAATGCAGTTTCAGATGCCCTGACCTGGGCTGATGCTCTAAATTATTTCAAGCTGAGATTTGAGCCATGCCGTTTGTAAAGGGACAGGGCATTGAAACAACATAGGGCTAGGATTTTATAAGGAGTCAAAGCACAGCACGTGAGAAATTTAACCTAGATCCAGGTTTTGACTGGAATTTTTCTGGCTGTGCTTATGCATACCTCTCTTCTCTTTACCCCAAAAGCCCAGGGCCATTAAGACACAGAATTATTTTTTTTCCGTTATGCCTAAATACAGAATGACTTTATCATGAGCATTACACAAATCAAAGGGTCAAGTTTACCCCAGGACAGAGTAGACAGAAACCAAGACAGCTAAACTCTCTCCCTTCCAATTCAATTAGCTGTGGCCAGTACAGGGTATTCTGCAAGTCAAATGATGGGTAAGCAGAAGCACCATCACATAGCTCTTCCATGCATGTCACAGCTGCATCCTGCCCTGGATACATCTGATATGCCCAAGGCTGCAGAGTTATGCAAAGCCAGAGAGAAGACAGGATATGGTGTGATGCACAATGAATATATTAAAGTATGTTTGTAAAAAGCATCAAATACTGAGATCACAGGAAACATGAGACTGATCTGAGGCAGAATTTGTGTCAGACACTTTACTCCCCTCCTGAAACTTTTCCACTAATTGTCAGTCTTTCAGTTGCCTTAAGGTAGAATAATACTTTCCTCCCCATCTCCCTCCTCCTCAACATTGCCGTCTCCTTGCTGACCCTGCTTCTGGCTGAATGCTCCAAACGCAGACACATCTTAAGACAGAGGAAAAATACACAGTCTGGCAGGACCAGCTGTTGTTTTCCAGAATCAACAATGAGCTATTCCTTTCTTAAATAGGTCTATATTATATGTATTATTACTGTTACCTATGGCAAAGAAGTGAACATTACAAATCGCCTTGGCTGTTTGTTCTCTATCCTCATAGCTTGGTGCGGGAGTTTCAGGCTCCAAGTTGCTTGGCAACCTCCTTTTGTGCATGTGTTTTATGAATTCATTCACCTCTGAATCAGAGATTATCAGGGAGCTGAACATGGGTACAGACCGCCCAGCCTTGGTGCAGCTTGACATCCTACCACCACTGGTTTTTAACGTCAGGAAATTGGTAAGCAAGTTGTCAAGTCCATTTTGGGGCAGACTCCAAAATGACAAACTCTGAAGGCAGCAGGAGCCACTAACATCATGTAGCATGACCTTCAGTATGGCTGAAGCCAAAGGAAATCCATGTGAACTAATTCCTATTGAAATCAAAGTATATCTCTTGCAGAAGATTGGGGAAGAGCTGAATCTTATTTTCAGAACTTGCACTGATGAAAAACCTACTATAACCCTTTGCAAATTGTTTCAGTTTATAGTCTAACATCCCCATCTTAAGTGTGTGCACCCAAATTAGTCTAGCTGAAATTTCCAACCAGTGCATTACAATCCATTTTTGGATATGCCAACTCAACTTTCACTGGCATATACTCTCTCACTCTGCACACCCTGAGCTGCTCAGATAACAGCAAGCTTCAAAATTGAAACCACGTAGCTGTTACAGTGCAGCTACCTTATTAGACTGATGACAGGCGAGGTGCCTTGCATTTACCCCCTCCCAGAGCTCTGTCACTGAGCAGAGGACTTCCTCTACCTGGGCGCACCTCCCCCCAGTGTGCTCACCGCTGCCGTCCGGTACTGGTGCAGGAGAGCAGGGCACAGCCGGCAGCCTGGCACCGCAGTGGCAGCCTGTTCCCACCGAGCTCTGTCTGCAGAGCTGCGTCAGTCACGGTGGGTCCAGGGTTTAGAGAGGACGCGGTCTTCTGCCAGGTGGACACCATTGCTCCCTGGTTGAGCCGGCAGAGGTTCGTCGCCCTTCCCGCACCAACTGCTGTGCCATGTCCTGGTCCCTAGAGCTCCCAGGGGTTTCTTTTATAGCATGGCAGGGCTCGGCTCTGGACCCGCTCAGGTCTCCTCAGCCACTCTCGCACAAGCTGCCGGCTCTCGGCGGGTCTCTCCGCTCCCCTGAGGTTCCCCGTGCGCTGTGCTGGAGCACTCCGCCGGCGATCGTGCCAGCACTGGAGCTGCTTGCCTCGGTTACACCGCCTTTAAATCTCCCGCCCCGCCATTGCTCCTGGCCCTGCCAAGGTCTCATCAGCTGCTTTCGTGCAAGCTGCGGGCTGCTGGCAGGTCTCTCCGCTCCCCTCAGCCAGATTCCAAGGGAATAAAATCAAGATGGGGGACAGCTGGTTAGGAAGAAGTACTGCCAAGAAGGATCAGGGGATTAAAGCACATAAGTTAGTGATGCAAAGCAGTTGCAAAAATGGCAGCTCTCCTGGGACATACTAACAGGCAACATCACAGCTAAGACAAGGAACATTGTTACTTCGCTCTGCTCAACTCAGTGAACAAAACCAAATACCTGCAGTGCTATGCCCATTGCTGGCCACCATAGTTTAAAAATTAATGCAATGAAAACTGAAGAGGACATTAGGAATAACAAAAGGTTCAGAAGTCATAACTTAAAAAGAAAAGCTGGAGAAACTGGGTTTTAAATTCAGAAAGACGAACAGAGAGGAAGAAGGTAACCTTTAAACAGCAAAAGGCTGGTATAAAAAGAGATAGCAATCAGTTGTTCTCACTGTCCACTGGGACTAGGTTGCATAAAAAGAAATGCAAGCTACTGTCTAACAGCTAAGCTAATCTGTAGTGACTTGACTGCCTTCACTGGTGTGCCTGCGTGTTTATACTACCTTCTGCTAGGTCCTTATTCATCAAGTCCTGCATTAAGCTGCTCCGCTACAGTGCCCAGAACAGTGTCAGCACAAGACCTATAGCCACATAGGTCATTCTAACCATCCCTTTAGAAATTTGGTCCAAGATTTCCCTCTAGTCCTCTGGAATTACCTCTGTGTTCTGAGAGCTGCTGGAATCTCCGTTCCAGTCCACAGAGCACCTCAGCCATCTCCTTTGATCTCTTTGATGCAAGGTGTCTACTTACTAATTAATGATAGCCACTTTATGTTAAACATTAGACACTAACTAATAACTAATCAGAAATATGTCATCATCAGGATATTTTGACATAGTTTGGGCTTCTTCCCTTATACAGATCAGAGATATTTATGGAAAGTTCTCTGTTGCCTGTTCTGTTAGTGACAGTCCTACCACTTTAAGATTGTAGTAATACAGTTACTGGGATTCCATTCATTCATAATTATCTCCCAAAGCCCCTCTATTATCCTTAAGTCTACTGGTTCCTAGCTTCTGTGTATGCACCCTTTGAAAGGGGTGAGAAGCAAATACTAAGATCAGCTGCAAGAGTCCACCCAACAGGTTATCTAGTTAGCTGATGTCAGGAGTTCCAGAATACCTGTCAAAGGCAGGCAAGGATCTATCATCCCCTGCTTCTATAACACACACATTACAGCCTTAATTTGTTCTACAGCAGCAGGAAATTTCGGATACTCAAGTATTTTGTACTGCCATGGCCTGACCATCAATCCATATGTTTTTCAGACAGCATGGGAAAAACATAGATTGCCTTGCAGAGATGCAAGACCTCCGAGACATAACAAGTAGAAAAAAAAAGCAGTATTTTCAAGTTATGTATGCACGTGACTCTCACTTTCTGGGTTTTTTGTACGAAGATAACAACACTGGCCTAAGAGAAGAGCCAGTCAGTGGATGCTCAGAAGACTGGAAGACACTGGACCAGAGATCTATCAAAACAAACTGTACAGTGTTCTCATTCAGTATGATTAGAGAAGTGGCAGCATTGCCCTAAACTGTCCCATGCCTAGAAGAAGGTGCAGGCAGGAGATAAGTGCAACAGAGACCTACAGGATAACTGCTCTACAGGCAGAGCGCAGAGATCCATAGAGTTGTGAAATCCATGGGCTCTTTTCTGAGAGAAGGATTTCGTTTGAAATGAAATCAGGCAGGAGGAGCAGACTGAAAAAGCTTCTATTGTCATAAAAATATCTCTCTAGGTAATCCACAGTGATGGAAAAAAGAAACTGTGATAATTTATGTGACAGTTTAATGGGATTTTGGTGACACATGATACTTTAGAAAGAATTTGCCCAAATAGGACAGACAGGACTTTAATAAGGCTTCAGCTTCAAAACAGCAATATTTTCACCCCTTACTTTTACATTTCATTCTATATATCCACTACTCGCTCACAGCCCATCTATCTCATCTGCAAGGCACATTTCAACATTGCAAGAGCAACAACTCTGCATTTTCTAGTTACAACCCTAGCCAGAGAGACCTTTGAGTATCTGATCCCTAAAGGGATCAAGCTGACTTTGCACCCAGAGGGCAGAGCATCACCGAGCTGTGAATTCTGAGGCATGAGCTGCCCTCCAGCCGTGTCCCCAGCTCTGTGGACTGCATTAATAGCTTCTCTGCAGAAACGAAGGGCAGCAGGTGGACGGTCTGCAGCAGGAGTCACTTGCAGAGGGGACACCCCCAGAGCACACTCCAGGAGTAAATGGCTTTCACGCTGTGAGTAATGCCTCAACCCACGTCTCCTGTTTATGAGAGATACAGCCTTTACCCCAGCGTAATACCCCATGCCCTTCGCTGCCACCGCTTTGAGAGCGGGCACAGCAGCAAGAGGAATTACTTAGAGTAGTAAAGTAGGGTGAAGCCAGGGTTAATGGGATGAAACTTCACAAAGGAACATTTAGGCTGAATATCAGTGAGTTGTATTGAAAAGTCTCCCCTGTGGAGAGGTAGAAGTTAACATTAAAACCACATTGCCCCGAGCACAAGAAGCCATTCCGTACACAGCAATCTTGCAGTAGCTGGGGACAGAAATAACCCAATGGGCATTTGTTTCCTTTACTAATTTCAACAGATCCAGTTCCAAACCCCTTCTTTTTTCTGGAAAAATCTCCTTCTGGGAATCTAGGCAGGAGAGGAACGGTTAAAAGCTGTGTGAAAATTTCAATATTTTGTCCAGTCTTTCTGTGACTGCAGCCGGCTAAGATCAACTTAGGATCTGTGCTGGGGCCTGTTAGCCCTAAAATGGGCATGGAAAATGGAGCACCTGTCAGTGTTTCTTTCACCACTGGAAATAATAGCCAAATTTAACAGGAAAATAAGTTATCTGTTGTGTAGTCCTTCAAGCAGTTCTGCTCTTCAAAAGACAAATTCTCTAGTAAAGAGCTTTTTGCCCATAAACTGTCCATACAGAACAGAGATTTAAAACCCACCTAATGGCACCTACAGCATAAAGCAATGTTTATTCTTAAATGTCTTGTGCCTTTAAGAGGCACAGATCCATCTCTGCTTCTGACTTGAGGTCTTCCTCAGGGAATTACTTGTAAGAAGTGCAATCAGAGCCTCTCATTATCAAAGGGATAAAATATCAATTTTTGTTAAGATAAAAAGCATCACAGATTGGCTCTGATGGGAAAAATTAAATTCTTGGTCTTCACTTGATTTGATATTTATCACTCCATTCCTCCAGAAATATCCTGGCAGGGAACGTTTTTTAAAAATATTATCCTGTATTTCTCCTACACTAAGCAAGTTTTGAGAGTTTTAACTTGTGTGTTTTGTTACATATGAAAAACTCAGAGGAAAAGGAAAGAAAACAGACAAGTCTACAAAAGACATCATCTAACACTTCACTATGTCAACAGCTTCACAGTAAAGGACCTTCTGCAGGTTCACCTCATTTATGGCATCACTAAATTGACTCTTACATCATCGCTGTCCAAATCTATCCTAAATTTTAGAACTGCATTGCCCGGAGCTGATCCCAAAGGAAATTCTCACTTTCCACAGACAAGCAGTTGGTAAGGTGAAACTGTCTCCCAATTTTGAATAGTGAACCTTGTCTTGAGGGCAAGTTCTGAGATGAACGCCCCAAACAACCGAGCAAGAGAATGCAAATAAGGGAGCAACATAAAAGGTCTTTCAATCAGATCATCATGACAGCAAAACTGGTTTTATCCTGATAAAGACCAAAATGGGAGGCACTGGCACTTTATATCTAAAACACAATAAATGGGAAGCACTAGCACTTCATGTCTAAAACATGACAAATGGAACTTCCTTTTTTTTTTTTTTCTCTCCCCTGAAAAGTTTAGGAGAACTCATACCAGTAGCAGATCTAGTATTAGTGGCCAGTCCTAGTCTCTATTCCCCTACTGCCCTCCAGCACCCTAGAAATACCAGTGTTTTAACATCTTGTGTTCAAACCTCAGATCAAGAGCTCATGTTAGTTGTTTGGGTCATAAGTAGAATGTAAGTTTTTCAATGAAGATAACAGAGCTGAACCTTGAGGTTCAAAAGCAAGGTCACACCCCATATTATTTTCAAGCAGTTCTACTATTGAAATACCCTAAGGATCAAGAAAGAATCGGGATCATATAGCACAATCAGAATCCCAGAACACTTGACAGAAAACTAGGTGGAATAAAATTTGCCACTTCATAAAAAAGATAACATGCAGAAATTTCAAACAGTATGTGGTAAGACTCTAAGCCCTCACTGTCTAAGGTCAGCAAGAAGTTTTTCCCTTCAGATGCTAGCAAAATGATTTCTAATGAACGATGTCTTCCTACATCAACCACTACAGGGAGCAGAATGTCAGGCTAGGAAGACTACTAGTCTGTTTGAGGAAAATGGTTTCTTCTTAGGAATAAGATGGTAGGAAGGCTAGGGAAAGGAAAAATGTTCTTTATTTTCCTCACAGGTTGCTACAAAGCACAGAAAAAAACCACTCATGAGTAAAGGAGTCAGGCTGCAAAACAGCCTTGGCAGTCCAAGAAGGAACAGAAGTGAAACATGTGGTGTCCTTCCTCACCACTCCATGCATCATTGCAAAAGTGGGAGTTTTCATACAAGAAGTTTTTGTTCTGTATTTCATATTTTCCTAAGTGATATTCAATTTATTAAAAAAAAAAATCTTCTTCAAAAGGTTCTTTTAGGCAAATAAGTTAACAGCATGAGTGATGGCTGCTAATCGGTTTGAATTTCTGATGCGTAGTACACAGACTAGCTTCATGAAGCTGATACTGCAACGTTTCCTCAACCCCAGTGCCTTCCTGCATTTTCACCCCAAGATTTCCCCAGCAGAACCTTGAACTTTTCCAATTGATGCTGCCACAGAATCCTTCCATTGTAGCTCAGCCACTCTTTACAGCCTGTACAATCCACAGCATGAGCTCCTCTCTTACTTGCTTTAAGAAGCACTCATATTGAAAGCATTATATTTCAGAGCATTCACAACCACTTCATCTTCTGCTCTGTAAACCATCAGAACGCTTTTAAAAGAAACATTTTATTTAAATAAAAGAATATCCCTGTAAATCATGGTCATGACAGACTAATGGCTAGCATTGCAAAGATGATTTATCTTCCTGCTCTAACAAAGCTTCTTATGCTAATTCCTTGTTTTCAAAATATGAAGAGACTTCTGACTGATGTTTTCTAACTGCAAGAATATACAGGTGATGAAAAACACATCAAAAAAATAACCTTCACCTGCCATCTAACATCCCCATCAGCTCTCAAAATCAAAAGATCCCCTTAAATCATTTTTGTTTTCCATATTATTTAGTGTGCTTCCTTTATGGATGAAGAAACCAACTATTCAGTCTCACTGCCTGTTTGTAATCCAAATTCGTTTTAGAGTTTGCATGCATTAGCTGCATGCTTTAATTTGATTTATTTGATTTCTGTCTATTAAATTAGATTTGAGGCAGGTTAGATGGCCTCACAGGGAGCATCTCACCAGCACTACCCACCGTGCGAACAGCAATTATTTTATGTGGGCTGAGCCTAATTTCAAGTTACATCTTGATAGGCTGACAAATAAGGTCATGGTATCTGCATTGCAAGTGATATCACAACTAGGGGGAAAGACCTTTGACAAGCTAGAAGGTAGGTCCTGGGAGTGTTCTGATTAAAAGGGTATGAAATTAAGCAGCAAGTCATAGCTTATGAGCAGGAGCATTGTTTCAAGTCTATCTACAGACATTCTGCATAGCTTGCAGACCCATCACCTGTGTCAGCACAGAGACTATAAGCATGTCACTACATTTTTATTACTCATTCATGGTAGCTAAGCACGTTCATTAGTGCTAAACCCAGGAAGAATAGGGATAGCGGGGGCACCACAGCCACCAAGACCCCAGAGTCCTTCATCTCTCTCGCTTATTCTTTCGCCTCTGGCCAGTTGCTCTTTGTGAAGAACAATTCTTCTGTGTTGAGTTGTGCCTCATGGTGACCCTCTAGCTGTTGTTTTTGTGCCCTTTCAAAATGCTTGACAAAACTGTCACAGAAGGAGTTGGCATCTGGAAGCCGTGACAGACACGATATGACCTGATTCACAAAACATAACTAAACAGCTTGGACTGCCAGAGGCCAGGATTTACAAGACTGTGTTTCAAGAATGGCCTTCAACGCCTGTTCTACTAAATGCACTTTCCTACTCTGCTGTGATACAAATTCCCAAGCTGTGTTAAGGTGACCTGCAACACTACGAAGTGACAAAGCAGCTGAGACACTAATCTTGTTAAAGCCTACCCTGTCCACTGCTGGTCAGGAAGGGGAAGGAATGACCTCGGCTCTGGCTGCAGCTTTTACACCAGGCTATAGGGGTAAGGAGCACTACAAAAACTATCATTTTTCAGAAATTCCTCCAGCACAGAAAGCACAAAGGAAAAATCAAGTCACAGATAGTTTCTGCTGTGTTATCCACTACAGCCTCATTTTTACCATAAAAACCTCTCTGCATTTGTATTTCTGACAGGTGCAGCCTGACCCACAACGTATTTAAAAACTTCCTGCCCTCCTATCCATCTACCTCTTTTCTTCATCTCCACTTCAATCACTACTTACAGTCTTCTGTTAGGTGCTCACCATGGCACCTAAACATCCTTTGGGAGACTTGTCAAAGTCACTCTGATGCCAACAATAATAAATTCCATTTCACTCATCTTCTCCTGAAACACTTCACAGACTGAAGATTACATGTGTCAAGTGTGTTCCAAGAAAGCAGGGATTTACAGAAAAATCAAGTAAGTTGCCCAAGGATAAAATACACAGTCGGAGTTGGAAGCTTAACATCTGTTTTCCAAGCCCCAGTCATGAAGCATCCTGTGCCATCCACATTCACCCAAGAAGTGAATTTCTACATAATCCATTACTTCAAAGTACTTCCTCCTCTTTTCATTAGCCATGAAAATGAATTGAATCCTGCACTTAAACATCACCAGTAGAGTCCTCTCTCAGTTATGTTAATTGTCCTATACCATGATGCTACAACACAGCTGTCATTTTCATTCTGAAACCCACCCACCCTTCCTAAAATTAGCACAAACACACACATTTGCAGAGTGCTGTGATTTTCCTTCATCCATCACTACAACATCATGCTTTCAGACTTGGGGAGAAGGTGAAAGATGATATGAAATCAGTAAGAGAAGAATGAAGAAAGGAAATGTGATGTTTTAGTAGGTCTCTCGGGTTTTTATGAAAAATAACAATAAAAAAAAATAGCGATGCCTAGAACATTTGGGACACTCAGAAGAAATTTCCCTAATGCCTTCTAATGTTTTCCCAGAGTCATCTACAAGTCCTTCCTTAGCTGTGGGTCAAGACACACCTCCAATCCCATTCTGACTCCTACATTCACTCATAATTATCACCTCTGCCCCCATCATGTTTTAATAAAATTTTCAGCTTATTTTATTTAACCTCATCTATTTCAAAGACAAAGAAGCAGCACCCAGGCTAAACCAGAAAATCTTCAAAACAGTTCATTAAACAAATTCAATGAAGAAAGAAGAGAAAAAGCTTGTAACAAAAATTACAAAGTGGCAAGGAAAATTACATTTTTTTTCCCCACAGCTAAGTAGCACGACAATTGCAATTGATAGAGCAAATTAAATTCTAAATGTGCTGGTGATTTGATAGATATCAGTTTCTGAGTGTTACTGAAAAAATGCCTTCTGTGGGAAACAGAGTTAAGATCTGGAACAAGTCCTGTTGGTTCTGGGGCCTGATTCGATTATGCAAAGCTCATTAACATAAAGTTAAGATGGAGCAGGGGGAAAAGGCATGGAACTTCTCTAAGATGCCATAAGCCTTAAGAAAAATCATCCTGACAAAACTAGAAAAGCAGTTCATTAGGAGGCCTGTTTACAGATATAATGGGTAGCTGGTGACTTCAAAATGCAACTTCCCCCCCCACCCCAAAAGACTTACACTGACTAGTACTGTTTTTTCTGCCACCTAATTCTGCAAAATCACACATCAAAATGAAGCAGCGGAAAACAAGGAAAACCCCAAGTGTCCTAGAATGAAAGGGACTCAATGCACCTATTTTTCTGTCAGCTAGAAACCAATATCCAACAGCTACATAATAAATGCCCTGAAATGATACAGAAGTCCAAGTTTAGCTCTGTGAACACTGGCACACTTTGCAGCATCTACCATGTCACTTGTCAGCTAGTTGATCTTATCAGCACATTTGCAGTCTGAACATAGCAGCTGTCTCCACTCGTTTATTAGCAATTTCTATTTCTGCATTAGAAACAGGTGGGCAAGCTCAGAGCACTAACAAGTTTCTCTTTGATGTAGAGATGGACAAATCCTCTCATTAACAGAACTGCATTTTAAAAATCATTATGGGGTATTTTTAGTCTTATTTCATTTTAGTATTGCTGTATAATTGCAGCCCATTAATCACAAATACTTGTTTCTAGAATCTGTCAGTTACAAGCAACAAGAAGTGTCAGCCTGTGGTGTCTGCAAACTACTAGTTTCAATATATTACTGTACTTATTTTACTGGTATAAGATTGGCTGTATCAGTCACGTAGCAATGGATCCTGTTCTCCGATTAGAGAAATTAAACTCAGTTAAACAGGTCAGGCAGAAATCTGCATAGACCCTCCCAGCAAAATCAACTTACAGGTGGGAATTAGAAATAGCAGGTGTTCAGAATTACAGATATAAAACCAGTAGAAAAAGAGTGTATTGCGAGAATCCCTCCTCACTCACTAATGCTTGCATGTAGATTAATATTAGGGTCAGCACAGGGAAACAACATTTGTTAGGTTTCACATGAGCGTAGACCCCCTCACACAGATGCGGGCAGAGTAGCTGAACAAACTATCTGCTTGCAGCTCTGGCAAACATGCAGTAAACCCGTTCCATACAATCCAAACAACTCTGATCATTTGTAATACATGACTAGCTAGAGGTCAGCCTTTATCAGACAAAAACGCATAGCTTGGAACATTAAATCCAGAAATTGGATCGTTGTTTTCCAGAAAGTTTTCAAAGCCTTGAGGTATCAGGTGAAAGACTTTTTCTATTTTAAAGTGAGCCACAACAGACAGTCTCTCCAAACCACTCAGCCAAGATTTAAAAGCACCAAGAAACTTCCCAATTTAGAAGGATAAAGGTGAAAACAACGTGAAAGTTTTAATGCCACCCACACTGTTTTCCAACAGCCTGTTAGTTCCGTGTATTGAGCAAGGGCTTGCTTGTGCAGAGCAGAAGCCTATTGTTAGAGTGAGAAATGCAAGACTTCACAGGATTAGGAAAAAAAAAAAAACACAAAAAACCCCAACAAAAAAAAACACCTAAGAGGAGCAAGCTTCCCTGTTAGCAGGATGCACTCCGGTTTCTGTCACAGCCTAGCAATTCTTTAACAGAACCTGTGCAAGACTTGACCATCTTCCCCTAAACTGTCCCCAAGTTTAGTTCCCAAACTAAAAGCAGTGGTTTGCTAGAAGAGTGGCAGAGCCCACTTTCTGTCCACTCTGCCCAATCTTGCTATCCAGTACAAGTCAAAAAATAGTTAGCCCCCATGAGATCGTCAGGCATCAGTAAACAATGTGTATCTAGCTCAATCTGTGTATCAGCACAGCCTTTCTGTTCCAGAAAGGAAAAGATACTGAACCGGCAACAAAAACTGCTCTCTATGACAGCAAGTGCAATTGTTTGGGTCTGACAGCAGCTGGTACACATGCTATGCTCTGTGAGCTTTCCAGCTACAAATTACTCTTTCAGAAGGCCAACCTGCCATCTGTCCTGCCCCGACTCCCTGACTGCAGCTTGCCTAGTAGTTATCAGTGAGGAGGTACAACCAAACAGAAGAGAGAAAAACTGGTCACTGGAACAGCCCATCTCCTCTTCTTGGAGAACTTCTTATTTGCCTTACAGAGAGCAGACAGGGCAGAGAAGACAGGAAAAATTAAAAAAAACCAACCAAACAAACAAAAACCCCCCAAACACACACACAAGCAAACAAACAACACCCCTACTGTTACAAAACTCCAATTTCTTACCTTACAGCAGATTCCTAACCCAGGGGCCATAGGGTCCTCCTTAAGGGCCTTTTATTCAAGGAGCAAGGCTGATCCACAGACTGCCACACCATCCACAACTTCAGCTCTACCAACCAGAAGCAACTGATTTAACACAGGTGTTGAGGGGCAAACCCAACTAACTTCAGGCCAACCCACTTTATACCCTGTATCAGCAGGTCCTTCAGACCTTGTAATTTGTGAAAAACAGTAACCTGTGCAGTAAGACACATGACCAATTGGGCAATATTGTGACCAGCTGGAAGAAACCCCTTCCTGACCTCTGCTTTTACCTTGAGGCACAAGCATTAACTCTTCACCCCTTAGTATGCATATTGCTCATAACGATATTCAGTCTGCGCAGTCAATCTGACCCTAAAATTATGTCCTCCCTCACAAAGCCCATCTCTGTCACATTGAGAACAGATTTAACTCAATTCAAATGCTTCTCTGGCTAATTTATACAGTACCACATTGACCTTTTAGCGTACGCCCCATGGGACCACGTGTGACTGGAATTTATGGCCAGGCATGGGAAATGTGCAGCTCACTGAAATACAGGGGTTTTTTTTCATGCCATGATTTGAAGTTGATAACAGAAAACTAGTAGCAGTTCAATGCTTGTTCACCATTTGAGGGAGTAACAGCTGCCTGGGGGCTCTGCCAGGCTGTATTTCAACACCTCTACCAGATACACAGATTGGCCATTGGAAGCACAGTATCTGCAGGTTTTTCCCAAACTGTTTCCACCTAAGAGGGAGAAGACAAATTTTTTCCCCCTTCTGTTAAGGCAAGAATTTGGGCAACCTATGACTCCTACAGAAGCTTGTAGCTCTACTACAATGAGGTCAGGACACTGGGGTGTTGTAAGACAGGCATGTTCCAAGCAGCTGGCTATAAATTTCCAAAGCCTTATAAGAAATACATATGACCAAACCATTTTCAGTTTCATTCATACTTTTCAATGCCTTATAACAAAAATACAAGTAGTACTATGCTCGTGTGAGAAGGCACTTCTGAGGCACTTGACAAACCAATAACAAATGAAAATAATTATGGCTAAGATATGTGCTGGTTTAGATTTTCAAGATGTTTAATTCATTAGTGTATGGGAACAGGCTCTAATATTCTGGAAGACTGGAGCATAGCCAGTGCTAAGCACTACTCATGTTCTAGCCCAAGTCCATACCAACCAAGAAGACATTGCTTACTTACATTCCAGAAAATGCTGTTGTTAATCAGAATACTTCTTCTCTGGAAAGGACATGCAAACATTACGAGTCTCTCAGGACAAAGATAATATTGTTATAATTCAAAGAAGGAAAAGTAACAGAACAAATGCCAAAGAAACAGCATAAATCGCTGTAGCACTATCCCCTAAGAGGAGGGTTTAGAACAAATCTCCAAATTTCAGAAGGAAGATTATTGAACAAAAAAATGCAGAAAACTACAGGTGAATGAAGAGCAGTCACTGCAGTAGAAATTATCTCACTTCAGATGGCTGTTCTGCCAGCATGCTGCACAAGGCAAAGGGTGGGGGAGAAAGAGAGATTACCCTAATAACATTTACTTTCTCCCTTTGCAAAAAACATTGTGGTTGCGTATGCTTCAAGGCCCATTTGTAACATCCTTGTTCGGTGTTTTCTGTGCATTGCTTGCTGCCTTGACTGATTAGATTCAATATATTAATACTCATTTTGCCGAACTCACAGAAGGCTGACCATAGTGTCAAACCTGTGCTGGCTGAGTCAGTTCCACCAAATGGTAGGATTTAAAGAGCAGTTGATACATCATGAAAAATACTGGCCTCGGTCTGCAGACAACCTTGTGTCTGTCTCACAAATTTCATGTTCCATTCAACCACCTTCCACCTTTATGGCAGTACACTCGATACTCAAACAGTAACATAGTTTTTCAGGAATTTGTTTGCTCTTTTTGCAATGGGCTGCCACATACTTGTGACTGGGATATCAGAAAGAAAAGAGGGAAGAAATGTTTGAAATTGAAAGACAATCTTGAGAAATTTAGAGTACACACCATCAGCGTTGTATATCTGGAGATCATTGCTTTGGCTTCAGATGCTCGATAAACTGCCTATTCAAGTGGAAAAAAATAATTGTATTCTCAATTCTGTAATTATTTAGCACCGTAGAATACATGATAATATTATTCAGTCTTTCTTCACCACTGCATTAAAACAGGATCACAGTTTTCACAACAGCTGACTCTTCCTGTCACCAGAAACAAAGTGTTCGGTACAAAGCAAGAGAGGAACTGGCACCTCTGCCTGGCACCCCTGCAGATTAGGAGCAAATCTTCAATTCAAGGGAATAAACAGATACAAAACTCACTACTGCAGATGCAAGAATAAAGCAAACAAATTTTTTTTCTCCACAGTTTGCTATAATCATCATCTCATTCAATTTCTATACACACTAAAACCTCTTCTTCACTTTTAACTATAATCACAAAAAAGGAGTAGAGATAGAGAAGAGATGAAAGGAAAAAGAACAGATTCTGTAAATGGAGTATTTTAAGGAAACATAATGCTAGTGGACTTTTTCTGCATAAGATTGCAATTTGGACCACGTTAAGTACCTGGATAGCTAGAAAAACAATCTGAGACAACAGCCTCTGTTCACATTCAGTGGAAATGCAGTCTAATAGGGGGGCCACATGAGGAGCAGAGGCTTTCTTCAGTTCTCAGTTTCTCTCTTGAGACTTTCATCAATAGCAGCAATGGTTCTTTCTTCTTGTATGACACTTGCAGTGTAGAAATGCCATTAGAAAAGCCCATCAGTCCTTTCACAGAAACCATTCAGCATCCAGACAAACATGGGGAACCGGCTTGCTCTATATTTGGCATACAAATGTGACCTAAGGGTTCAGCAACATCGGCTATACTGTGTGCACACGTGCTGGAGGAGGTATAGCACGCAATGGCACTAGAACAACAGATGCGCTTGCTGTTGTGAACTGTTTCCAACCAGCACAATGCCAGGTTATCACTCCAGCTGAGTTGCTACAGGCAGTTCTGCCTGCTTGAGAGATCATTACCAATCAAAGCAGGTCATTCTACCTCCCCATTTCAACATTATTAGATGAGAGCTTCTTTTAAAGAGTGCATTTTCCTTTGGGGCAGACTAACTCCAATAAGGCGTTGATCTAATTTGATCCTTGTTTCACTAGGAGATATGTCATCTCCAGCTTTGAAAAAGTTATTCAAGAGAAGAGCTTGAGCCTTTCATAATTAACATGCAACACTGGTTGCCATGCAGGCAGCAGGCACAGTTATAATAACTTGGAGTCAATAATTCATAAACTATAATGCATTATTAATCAATTATTGAGGCCTGAATTACATTTAATGAGATTAAGCTGATTGGAGCACTAAGCTGTTTGAATCATATTGATTTAATCAATGTGCTTAATTAAACTGTGTACATTTTCCACATGATCATTATTTCCCAGTATCCTGTATAAATGGCCTCTGCAATTCACATCCTCTGCTGTTCTTAGCTCAGGAATTGCTCTTTGCTGCAAATTATATTTAAAGGTAAAGGGCTTGTTTCTTTCTGAGAAAATATCAAAGTTACAAAACAACCATCTAAATAGCTTATACAAGCAAATCAAGAAATGTTAGAATATTTCTCCCAGCAACTATGTCTTTTTGATTCTGTAGGCTTAAAATGAGACTAAGTAAACATGCCTCATTAGTCTCACTTTATCCCTCATTTTAGTTCTAGGAGCATCTGCAGATTCGAAGGGCACAAGCATCCTGCCATACCTATCCCAAAAAGTTACTATTTCCATCTTTAGAAATATGCTTAGATTCAGACAGAAAACACGTTTCAACTCCCCAAAAGACTACATTAAAGATAAGCAGGTGTCATTATCTCTTTATGTTAATATTCACAATGGTTTCCCCAGCCTTGTGTAAAGAGGACATGTGTTAACAGAAGAGCAACTCAAAGTGACAGCTATTAGAGATGTAAATCCATTTGCTAGTGTAATATTTTGTTTCGTGTCCCTCACCACTGCTACTAATTCACTGGGACATTTAGGTTTAACTTTAAATGGCATGACTGAGCTCTATAATGCTACACACCGCTAAAAGGACACTCACAAGGGGGTGTCGACTGGGGGAAGCGCTCATAATCAGTATTGTTAATGAGAATCACAATGGTACAACCAGCCACGAAGAAAGCTTTGCGATTACTTTCTTTGTGAAACCATAAAAAATGACTGTCCCACCCCACTCAGCAGAGTGACACTGTTCTCAGTGGATGCAGGATTAACCTCCATGGCAGTATATGATGCTCATGTCCTTCATCTGAGAACACAGCAATGCTGGCAGTCATCAGCTGAAGCAGTGCACTGCTGTACCACCCTAGACCCATTAAAATCTTCATTCCTGTAAGGAATTCCTTTGGGACTGCTTCCACTATTCCTCTCTGTAAGTGCTGACCAGAATGGCACCTACTCTACATCGCTTCAGAGATGTCCTCCCCCTTCCCTTCTCTAACCAAAGGCAAGAGCTAACCCACCCCAACGCAGTGCACAGCCAGGAAACGCCTCCTGAGGGATGCTCACATGGCACGTTCAAAACAGCACAGTGCAAACTATCCTTCTCTGATCAGTCATTTTGCATTTGGTGGTTTTAATTCCGTCACTCTCTTAGCATTAGCGGCATAGTGGTGTCCTCTACTTCCTTAACTAGAAGACAATTTTACCATCGGCTGTGTATGAGTGTTTAGATCCTTTACTTACACTTCTTTGAAGAGTTTACCTGTGCATTTGCTCTGCCACATACAACAGTATCCTACGGCTTGCAGGGCCTAGTCAGCTGTCTGCCGGGGACTTTAGAAGAACACAGTTACATACTGCATATTTGCACGCATAACACTGTGAATGAAGGGTTTGCAAACTATTACTGAGTACACATGCATGTTGTTAACACTCCCTTTGCTAGGCTGTGTGTGGCTAACCCAAGAAAATCAGAGCTCTGCAAGCACCTATTAACTTCATTGAGTAGGGAGTTGGCACCAAGATCAGAAGCTTTATCATTCTCACTGCTTCTGTGTTCATTTGAGAATGCTCTGAAAGTTGTTGGGAATTGCTCTCGCTTCAAAAGTTCCTTTAGCTCTCATCAGGCAATGTCTAAGGCTAGACCTAACATAGCCAGGAACAAAGTCAGCAAAGAGTAAATGCCTGCCCAACCATTCTTTCTTCTCCACTCCCCAACTTCTTTCCTTTTCAAAGGCTCATATGCAATGATTCAATACCCAAGGCAGGAGTAATGTGCAGGCTCACCACACATGCAAGCTTGCAGAAAACTAGAAAACTGTGTTGTCTTTTTTTTTTTTTTTTTTTGGACAGGGGAGGAGTTAAATAATTCTGAGAAGAACTACAGTCTTCTGAGGAAAAGCTTTGTACATAATATAGAAGGTCAAACCTGCAGGGTCTAACTCTTTGTAAGAAGGAATAAGGAGGGAAAGAGGAACATGGTAAAGACAGAGGAGATAAAAACCAGTCCCTTTGTCTCATCATTGGTGCCTCCCACACACAATCAGAATGGAAACTAGTGGCTTTATCACAAGACTATGGGGGATATTGCAGTTAGAATGTGTACTTGCTGGATGCTCAGTCTTCATATGATGGCAGGAAGGGCAAGTTTAAAGTAAAACAACAACAACAAAAAAACAAGAGAAACCCTCCCAGTTTATTTGTACAAGTCTATGGAGCTGCAAAGCTCAGCAGGGACTGACCAGCCTCAGACTTTGTTGCAGTCTTCAGGCACCCACAGACACTGATCAAGTGTGAATGGAAGTTTGTAACTGAGCTGTTGCATGACTGAGATGCAAAGCCCAGGGAGCCAAAGAGCTCCTGGCTCACTTCTTCCTTTCTTCATACCAGTTTCAGAACTGAGCATTTAATAAAAATTATTCAGTACGTTGGCATCACATAAAGGGGAGACAGAAGGAGAGGAAGGAGAAAGGAGCCTAAAGTGAATATCAAAGCCTCACATAAACAAGGCATAATGAAGGAAAACAGCAGCCCATTTTTCTTCCCTTCAGCATGCAGTGAATGTGCAGTGCCTGCGAGCATGCATGGCTTGTGCTTCCTATTAACAAGGCGCACATTAATAAATTTAACTCAGACAAATTTAACCATCCTGGGGCCACATTAATCAAAAGCCTGACAAGACCAATCTGAAAGAGTTGAGCAAGGAAAATAAAGCACAGCTGACACAGAGGATGCCATGCCCTTATTGTCCCTGGGCCGCTCCCACTCTATCAGCACCACCAGTATGGCAATAATTCCTTCCCACCATACTCCTACTGGGCTGATCATGCTGTCCTCCCAACACTCCTCACCCACCCAATGCTTCTTCATCAGTGATGTTTCCTGCTCCCCATGTGTCTATACTAGAGAAGGATTTAGTGTATTTAAGTATGATCATGTACCACAACTATGAAGTCCTGGTGAGCTTTGTGTTGTACCTGTGGCACTGGCAGTATTGAAAAGAATCTCTCCAGGTACAGATTATCAAATGTACAAAGGAGAAATAACAAATTTGATAGGAAAGCAAAATTGCTACAGCTCGTGAAAACTGTGAATTGGCCAGAACCAGAAGGAAAGAACAAGGGCTATCAATTCTTCTTCATTACCCATGTGCCAAGTCCCCTAGTGCTGGAGTTTCACACCACTTCTCAAGTTGAAATACGTATGCATGGAGACTGTACAAAACAATGGGACTTCTTGCTCAGAAAACCTTCACCCTTTGGTCCCTTCATCTTTAGCTTTAAGTTGTTGCTTTTGAGCTGTTTTTAGCATGGAAAATATTGACAAATAGGTCCTTCCATCAGCAAAACCACAGTGAGAAGGGCATGCCATATAAGATGAGGAAACTGAAAAGTAGCTGCTGATCAAAGCCCCACAAAGCAGCACAAATTAGGCTGTGTCCCCAAAAGCTGTAATTATCCAAGCTGCTTAAACAAAATAAGCACATACATGGTTATTCAGATTTGCCTAGAGGCATCCCCACAGCATAAAACACGGTGTGCTGCCTTGCTGTTCTTTCACTTGATAAAACAACAAATATTTTCATCACCTAAGAGTATTGATGTTTACTTTTGTAGTCTTGGACACTTGAGAGAAACTGTGTGGCCTTGCCTTGACACTGTCTTTCCCCCAAACAGTTTCCATTTCAGTTCAGACAACTGGGTTTTCTACATATTCTGTTTTGATTGAGTTCAGTTGGTTCATGGATAGATCTAGAAAGTCCTCAATTTTATTGCATTGGAAAGCTTCGGAGGAAGAGTTGTTTAGTGGCACATAATTTAATGGCATTTCGGTCAGAACTACAAGCTCCTACTGAATTCATGTAATATCAGAAACTAGGGGAAATTTCTTTCCCTCTAAAATAAAGAGGACTTCAGCCACATAACTGGGATTTGAACCCATATGCTGAATATTACAACAGCCTGAAGCATTCAGAACAAGTATCTGTCCAAACTGTTCATATATCCTTTATGAATCTTTCGGCAAATCTGTGCTTAATAAGTAAGCCAAGCCTTGTTTGCACAGACAGGTTAATGACCTTTGAAAACCTGCCAGACTGTCTTTCAACAGTGCAAGATGCGTTCTGATACACTCTGAGCACACAGTGCTCCAGAAAATGACAATGCCTCCTAATATCGTCACATTTATGCCATGATACTTCCTAAAAGCAGTGTGACTCTTTGGGTATTATTGTGCTGGTCAGTACTGTCTTGTTTCCTCATGATCCTCATTTCAGCATCTGTGCCTCTCAGTTATCTTGAATATAGTCTGTAAGTCCTGCATACACAGAGACCATCCATCTCCTGCGCTGTACCACACCTGGCACAACAAGGTTTCAGTTCAGGGCTAGCCCCAGGGACTGTAGATGATATAAAGTCTAGCATATTAGCATATGCAATTATGTTTCCTTCTTGTCTCTGGTGCCAAAGGTGAAAACATTCTTAACTATTCCTGCTTTAGTTCTATTGGTACAGGTCTATGATTTTCTTCCAGATTTTTAAATCTTGATCACTGTATCTGCATGACTGCAGACCTGGGCATGTTGTAGGTTTGGTCAGAAAGCAAGAATGCTGTTTTACAAAAATGCTGGAGATTTTAATATTGTTCTTTTTGCTTTCCTATGACAAAACACACCCTTTAGAAAGTCCTTTCGAAGCCAAAGGCACTTAAATTCAGTGTTTAGCATATTCACTCATCATGTGACTGACCCACTCCAAGTCCTTGCTTTGATCAATCCAGATGTTAGCTTAGTTTTTGCTTTCTACCTTCATTGGAAAGGCATACTTACTTGTGTAGAAAAACTTGTTCATTACATATCTCTTTTGGATGGCTTCAATCCTCAAATACAATATTTCAACTTACTTTCTTTCAGTTACCCTATTATGACCTTCTGCCATGAGGTTTAAAAATTGCTGTCAACAGCTAACATCTAACCAGGTGATCGTATGCAGTGTGCCAAAGGCTTCTTTACATAACCAACCTCCCCCCACCACAACTCTCACCCACTGGTTTTCTGTTCTATATCATCATTATCATGGGACTAAAGTGCTTAAGGGCAGGAATTATCTCATCATGTCAGGCATGGACAGCACCCACCACAGACAAACCCCCTGATCATGTGTTGTATGTGCTACTGTAGTGTAAATAATAGTAATAATAGCAACACCAACAATCCAATTTTCTCTGACACTGCCTCCAGTTTCAACCATTAAAGCTGTATGGGCACACACCTTATGAATTCCCATGTAGCCTGTACTTGGCAATTTTGCTTTAAGATTTCAACCTAGAAATGCATGTTCATGTTCAGAAATTTGCTAATTCAGAGTAAATGCTCAGTTTATAATAAAATTATTATAATAAAAAGGTATGTGCTCGGGATGATTACACTGTAATGTCAGAATAACTGCAGTCACTGTGCTTTAAACCTGAACCAGGAAAGATAGCAATAATTTTCACCAACTCTGACATTTGAGCTTCCTTTTAGTTTATGCATGTAGCATGGATATTATAAGGAGTCCTCCTCACGTATCACCACATACCCCTGAAAGGAGAATTCTGCAATGAGAAATGTGGTTCCTATTACAGAATCCCTTTGAATACTTCCAGTCTAATATCTCAGTGAGATAATGATATATATTTGCTTAACAACCAAAAAGATCTTAGGACAATTTAAATTTCCACACTCCCTCAAAGTTCTCAACCTGTGTTATAGATGTGTGAAGAACAGAGATAAAAAAATCAGTTTATGCCTTGTTGCTGACTCAAGGAAAAAAGTCAACCTACATATAAGCAGTTAGTCTTTTAGGCTTTCAAATCAAAGCTAACCCCCCATGATGCTAACCAGAATCTTATCACTTGCTGTTGATTACAGAAACTTGCATATCTTAATCTTGTTAATCAAGGTCACTACAGGTCTAAATCTTTGACTTTCACACTGAAAAATAACCACCTCTAGGTATAACATGGCAGTAACAATATTTAATATTAGGTAGTACACCATCAGTTAGGACTCAGACAGAACGCAAGGAGCTATATTGTGTCCAGATGGATGTACTGGGCACATTGGAGGAGCTGAATTTCACCAGAACACTTCAATTGCTGCCCACAGCTGGGAAAGAGTGATTTTTAATTTTTTTTAATACCTCAAAATACATAAATCATTTCAATATGGAACATAAACACACACACAAAAAAATCAAATTTCTTGTTGAATTGGTTACTTGAACACAATTTCTTGCTGTTGGAGATATTTGATGTTGAACTTTGTAATTGTTTCAGATCATTAAAGAAAAGTTTGAAGTAAAAAATTGTGTCTGTCCTCTGCGTAAATTTGTAATTTTAAAAAAGCATTGTAATTGGCTATTCCCCATATTTAGATTTCTTTTCCAAAATGAGAAAGGCAAGGAAATCAACATATTCACAAAACAGGTTGTCATTGCCACTGCTGACATGACTGCAACTCACCAGCATCTTTTTTAATGCTTCATTTGGCTACTTACAGAATTGCTCCAAGTCGTCTCTTTTTTTAGATTCTGGCATGGCGGTGATTGTGAGCAATGGGCATAGATTTCCTCCTAGCGTCTGGCACAGTGTCTGCTGCCTCCAGTAAACCTTCTTGGGGTTCCTATTTTGTTCCAGGATATCAAGATGGGACTGAGAAAGAAGCAAGGAAGCAGATTTATAAATAAGTTCACAGTCCATAAAATCTGATTTTATTCCACTAGCTGTGTGTTATTATTGGTACTAATTTCACCTCTTGCTAACTTCACAGATTCTCTCTTTTGCCGGTTAATATCATCACCTTTTACATCCCACAAATATGCACAAGCCATTCAGAATACATTCCAGTTCACTGAAGCTGCATAGGACTATCTACTCTTATTTCATGATCTAGTGGAAGACGTCCCTGCTCATTGCAAGGGGGTTGGACTAGATGACCTTCAAAGGTCCCTTCCAACCTAAACTATTCTGATTCTATGATTTCACCTGAACAGTTCCTAGGTGCTGTTCTTATTAGTGTAAAGGAATTTCTATGTGTACATGAAGCCCAGAAGAGAACTGCCTACTCCTTATATTTCAATAGGGACTGCGTAGAAATGTGAGAAATCTCATAATTTGGGGGCGTTTATAGAACTGACTGGCTAGCTGTCAAGCACATGTCAGTGAAACTCGGTACCAACTCCACACCAGAGGCAGTCAAAAAGTTTACATCAAAACATTTTGTACAATCAGTAGTGGGAAATTTTAAGAGCCTGTTTCCAAGAATTTGTTTAAAAAGGAGTTTTTCATCCCTCCTGCAAAGTTTATGTCAGTTTTAAACGGTCTTAAGTACAACAGCTTTTTGAGAAATTTGAGAAAAAGAATTGGCAGCTTAAAAAAAATGACTTTTTGGAACAAATTCTTATCGCCTCATTAGACACATAGCCACTTGTCACCCACACACCAGATGACGTGTAGTTCTCTCTGTTTACATTGTAATTGCAAGTGGCAAGGTTAGTGTAAGTAATCCTATCACAGGGTGTTGCTAAGTGTTGTGGAACACCAGTTGTCTCTGGACTGGCAGAAACAGGTATAGTACAGTATGCACACTTGTCCTAACAGTAATTTAACTAAACCACACCAATTCACTCAACAATATTTACATGGCAACTTTTTGTCTTTACAAGTCAGGGCTAAATTTTAATGAATGTTTATGGGACAAGACATTCCTGTTCCTCAAACCTTGGGGTTTACCAGTATCCATATGAATGCAAATATAGAACTGAAATTTACAGTAATCTATGTCATAAAACAATTAACATACTGCTCTAGAAAGTAAATTCAATTATTAGATGCATCTAACAATCTCACATAGATACAGAGAATTCAATATAATCATTTACTTATGTTCCTGGTACCCAGTGAAACTTAATTGGGTATAGCTGCCACAGAGATTTCGGCTAGATATCCAAATAATTAACACTGTGATATAAAAATAGATAAATTACTCTTCATAAAATAAATGTAATTGCTGATGGACGAAAAGTAATGAACTGCAATGTGCATCCAGTTCAAATAGGATTCTGCAATGTGTATTTGCTGTAAATATGCCTGTAACCATTAAATATATATGATATTTAAAAACATTTTCAAATTAGTAACTCCATACACAAGTTTATCTTCTTCCCCAAAGCACTATGTATTTAATTGAGCCCTTGGGTTCATAATCACTTTTAATTTATTACTAATATGTAAAACCAACATACTTCACCAGTGGAAAAAATGCTTTAGAATGAAATCTACTGGTGCACAAAGCTGATTTAGTCTATTTACTGTGAAAATTAAAGTAACATGGAAATGTGTAAATTGCATCACTCGACATTTTAACTTAGTCCAAGCAAAGAAGCCTTTTAGAATTATTAGAAGCAACAATTTTGCTTTGGCAAAGAGTTGGATGTGACAATCTATCAATCTTTTCCATTCATAATTCCCACTTACCAAACGTTATGGTCCTTACTGAGTCTGAGTTCATTTAAACTTTTCCTGAGGCAAAATTCCCTTTAACTTCAATGAGCATTTTATTTGAAGAGGCAGTGAAATTCTTCAAGACTTGGCGCTGCAAGTCTAGGAATAACATCTTTTTCACCTCTATTGTATTCATTCAGGAGCAGGTGAGATATTTAGGGATTCCCAGAACATACAAACTCTCCAAGTCTCTCTTGCTTTTGTGCCAGTAGAAGATAGAAATCAATAACAGTAAAATAATGATGAGTAACTGCATTTCAGTAATAAGTATGGTGGTGAATATGTCCACCTAATTCTTCCGTATTGCATTTGTCTTTTCCCCTGCAGACTGTGGTATATACATGCCTTCAGGGCTATAGGTCTAACCCCACTACTGGAGAGTACTCTCTTCCTCAGTGATTTTGAGAAGTAACTGGTACCCATAAGCCTAATGAGAAGTATGCTGGCAGGCATATTTTGGACTGTGAAGGCTTGACTGGCCCTCTCTCAGATATTGGAAGCAGTTTCTTTGAACATCTATAATGGGATGCAAAGCAGTTGACAAGAGACTGTTGTCTGAGTGGGAATTAATCTAAGCCTAACTATGCTGGCATGCCAAGCAGCATGGCTAGTAAGTGGGAGAGGACATTGTCTCCCTTGAATGCACAGTCTTTCATATCCAGTAATTGCAAACTGGTCCCATTATAAAAAAATAGAGTGAGCCCAAACTTCGCCATCCCACACCGGCATTTATTGTCCAGAAAAAAAAGGGTTGACAATGGAAACTGAGGGAAGAAGGAAGGGGACCTGATCTACTGGAACTGTGTGTCTTCGTTTTCAGTAACATCTTTCTCGTTTTTAACAACAAAGCAAAGCTACTCCCAGAACTATTCATTTCCCCTCTTTTATCCTACCTTCCTTTCAGACCTTGGGCTCTCCTACATCAATCATGGAGAAAGCATATTAGATGCATTTCCCAGAAAATTCCCTTACCATCCACCCCTGGCCAGAAAAGTCTGTAGAAAACAAATCCTTCCCCAGGAAGCAAACTTCATACAACTCAATAACACATTTTATGCCTTGGACTTGTATTCTTTCAGTTTCTGTACTGACAGCACTGGTGGGGGTGTCACAAATGCCTACTGACACTCCAGCTGGCGCAGAGGAAATGGCTGACAAAGCATTCAGATGAGGTTCAGCACTGTGGTACTGCTGGGCGCAGCTCTGAAAGCTGAGCTGTTACCCTCCCCTCTGTCAGAAGGGGCAGGCAGCTTTCACTTCTGAGTTGCCATTAGCTTTAGCCCCCTGCTCCCCACTCCTTCAGGAGGAGGATCCTACAGCCCTAAGCAAATGGAGACATCTTTGGTTTGCATTATGACTGGTATAACCACTAATGGTTTGTACCCCAGCTTATCCCATACAGAAATTTCTTTTCTCCTACAGCATTCTGGGCTTCGGGGCTGCAGTTGCAAACAAGGCAATGACATCATCATGACCATTAACTACCTGTGAAAACAGTCTTCTATGCTCTTTCAAAATCTACACATACCCAAGCAGCTCCAACCTGTTAGGCCTATTAGCTTATCTAGGTGGACATATCAGCATTACCATCATTGTAGAGTAGGTATAGGGGTAATGGTAGGCCAGGTAGCAGACATCATCTTTATGAGGGAACTTGATGCTGAAGGTGAGTGTGTAGTAGAATTTTCCTCTCACACCTTCTCCTGCAGCTGCACTGCAGTGGTAGTGGTTTCTGGAAGAAAAAAAAAGGGAGAGGAAGTAGCTGGTTTTCACTTCTAGATGCACATTTGGAGCAGCCATGAGAGAACTAAGCATTCAGAGAAGTGTCCACCCTGCATGAGCTTTCACCTTATGATATAGACAGGCTCTAAACTCAACCAATCATTGTACCAAGACTGGGAAGGCCCCACGCAAGTACAATCAATCCAATGCCAGCCATGAACAGGTACAAAAATATAACACAGTGCTAAACAACACCCAGTAACACAGCAATGCACCTACAGGCTATGTGGTAGAAGGAAGGTTAGAGAAACCATGGCTCTGCTAGACAGACATGCAAATAGGATCACAATGGTAAGTACCACTGACCAAGGTGGTACAGCAGATTCAAGGGTGTCCTGGGATTCACGCAGTAGGCAAAGACCAGCAGAGAGTTAAGGGCAGAGCTGCACGTGACAGTACTGGGCGCAGCCAGTCACATGCTGCCGAAGGATGGGAGCACTCTCACAGGAAAATAACAGTTTGTTTCATTTTGTGAAGGTGCAAATAAGAAAGCAGTCAGCTAATACTAGTTCATACAAGCACAGCCCAGACATATTTAAACTAATGCATTCAGCTAACACTACTGTATTGCTTCCAAAATCCAAATTGTCTTGCTCAGAGATGCAGTTACCTATTCACGGCCCTGAACAATGCCATGTGAAAATATTCTGTGAAAGCCTGGAGATTTAGAAAATATGAATACCCTACCAAACCAACCATTCAGTTCCACCAGAGGAAGAAAAGGGATATTCCAGGAATAAAAAAACAATAAATAAATAGGACATACATAAAAATATTTCAAATATCATCAAAGGCTCTTTGCTGCGTAGGAAGAGGAGGCAAGTTTTGCGTAGAGAGTGCACACAGAGGAAAAGTGACCTCATACAGATTTGCCGTTTGTGAGCTACCCAAAAAATCCTCATTTTGGATCCCTCATTTTCAAATACTTGAGCCTCTCCCTGTCAGGGAGCAGTGAGGACCAGTTGCTCCCTAAAAGATGGGGAACTGAGTTTGATACGGAAGCCAGCGGGGCAGGGACCTCACCAGCCAGGGTCCCCTCCCACAGTACCTGAGCAGGGCATGCCCAGGGATGGCAGAGGGGTTCAACCACACAACTGGATCATCAGACAAGTTTGTGGTGATGAGGCAGGTCTGGGTCAAGCCAGGAGGTCAGTCCATGAGTCAGGATACATATCACCGGAGATGACCGCAAAGCACAGACACAGCAGTGACTGAGCTGGAGCCTCTGCTCAGAACCTCCTGGCTACTCAGACAGGGAGTGAGCAGCCAGGACAGAGCTCAACTAGAGCTCCTGAACCCATGGGCAGAGGATGCGGGTGGAGGCCCTGGTTGAGGCTAGTCAGGGTCATCAGGGTCTACTAGTGCACTCAGGCCCTTCACGCTCCCTTCATTAAGACTACAAAATCTTAAAGTGAGCTTCTCAATCTAGTTCCAAAACCAGATCTCTTGTAGGAGACTTACTCTGATAAAAAGATTACTTCAGGCTGAGTAAGAAAGTTTTCTTTCAGCAGAGATGAAGAGACAATTCATGCACTTTAGGGAGAAGCCTCACAGCAAATCGCATCCATAAGTACATTTCAAACAATATTTTTCCCACATTGCACCAATTATGCTGTTGCCAAACCTTCTGATTCTGAAGGACTGTGAGGTTTCTTTGACAAATGTTATCATCAATGTTGCATTAAAATGCAAAATAGAAGAGGCAACCAAAAGATGGAATTTCAGCTGCTGAAATTTACAATACTAGTTTATTTTGCTGCTGTTCATTTTTATTCAAAGGGGTGGAGAGAAAAAGATAATTATTCTTGTCAAATTCTCCAAAATAACCAGCTCTTTTTCATAAGGAAGATACAATACAATGATGCTGGGTTTTCACCTGAATTTAATAGTTAGGAACACGTGGGGTGAGTGATACTGACTGGATCAATAGATAGTACAGGAACACAGAGTCACAGTGGCAAACTGAAAAGCCTATGATTTTATTCTCAGCTGAACCCTTCACCCTAACATTTCTTTTGCAAATAAACCACCTTAACATTGGACAAAGAAACTCAGAGGAAAAAAAAATGCAATGAACCCACAAATATAGAAACATCTACTTAGCAATTATATGTTTTTCAGTGGATCCAGGATTTGAGTCTGTATGTTTGTTTGTTTAAGTGGGAACAATGACCATTTAAACTAGTTCCTGTTAATTTTGACAGTGAAGAATAATTAAGAACCATTTCTCATCTAGTGCATAAGGAAAGTACTCACCTCCATAGCCTCTATTATATTCAGCATCACTTGGAAGGTTAGATGACCTTATTCATAAAGAACCGTCACAAAGTGCTGAGATCTTTTAAGTCCTCCCCTCCAAATTCATATATGTAATTACAAGTGTGGGAGGAAGCAGGTCTTTGCAGGCAAATACTGCTTAAATATCTTACATACACATTGGTCCCACCTGTCCCTAATGATCCAGTAAAGGCTTCTCCCTCTATAGTCTGTAATTCTGCAGCCAAAAATGTCTCCTGTCTAAAATGGCCCCTTAACCAAGAGGTTTAGCAGCACCAGACAGCTCTGACCTTGATGCTATGCTGGTAGTCAATGGTTCTTACTCCTGACAGTGCTCAGATCGCATGATCCTGAGGGTACCAATGCACAGCACTCACTGCACTGCTTAGCAGCACATTTCATTCTTGTTCTGAGCACCTCTGCTGTTCCAGCAGACTACCTGCCCAGAATAGGTATTTCCAGACTTTTGAATCACTTCTTGACACCTGCTTCAATCTATAGCAAACTATCTGGTAGTAACAGGAAGTTTACAGGTGACTTTGTGAGGCTTCAATATTCTTCACTCGTGTATTAAAAAGAAGAACCACCTGTGTATAAGCAGTGTAAATGATCATGTATTCTTACTGCATATAATCTTGTCTCCTCACAATCCATCATACAATGCAGTAGCTCTGAATCTTTTTAAAAGAAACCTAAAAAATAGCATTTTTCCTCTTTGCCTCCCTCTTGTTCTACTGCTGTCACCCCAAGATGCCTCCATCACCTCCTTGTTCCTCCACCAGGCTGATAGTTTTTCTTCCTCACCCCTTTTTCATCACAACACTCTACCATACCAACATGAAGCCCAAATTAACAAGCAAGGAAGAGGGAAGGAAAAAAAGACCCTAGCAACATTTGCTCCTCACTACCTTATTTGTGTTCTCTTTCAAAAAAATGTTCAAATTCTCACATGCTCTCTAGAAACTAATACACTGATTATTGGAAAGAAAATAAGAGACCAAAGCACGGGGTTTTTAATCAGCATGCAAGCTGTATCTACTATGCCTTTCAGTCACTTTGTAATAGTGAAATCATTTTGCTTGCTGTTCTCCTTCAAAAATAATGTACAGGTAGTGCATATCTAGCATAGCTGTGATGGAAAGTTAATTAATAATAATTATAACACTACTTATCACTTACTCCGCAAGATCATTTTTTGAGCTTAAAAGACCTTTGCAAGCATTATCTAATTAAAACTTGCTTCCCATTTGTCTATTCCCATTCTTTGGGTGACAGATAAGTGACTCTAATTTTCCATCCTTTATAGATGGGGAAACTGAGACACAGACAGGTGAAGCCTCTTGGCCAAAGATACAGGCAGGTCAGTAAAGGACATGGATTGTAACTCAGGAAATTCAGAAGCACCAAGTGATGCAAGAACATCTCTTGGTCATCTCATCTTTAGACTTCGTGTCTGCAGCACTTAGTACAGTAAAAAGCACCAGTAGGTGATGGAATATGGCACTGTATCAGCTTAGACTCAAATGGCTGAACAAAATACCAATATCCTAAATTTCTAGGCTATTTCAAAACAGAATTCAAATGAAAAGTAAACTATTTATCACTTCTAATCTGCTGATGCATTCATTCCCTCTGTCCAAAATCCTTCCACCACCTGGAGTCTGGTGACGTTGTTTTACATGCTCCAGCCTTCTTACATATCTAAGCGTGGCTGCTAAGTGCAATATGCTTTAGTAACACCCTGGTTCATACCATTAAAAAGCATTATTTAACAATTTATGAGGCATAACTGTTATTTTGGGGTCTACCACACTGGAAACTGGAAAATGCACAACACAACTCTTTTTCAAGGGCCAAATCCATATTAAGGCATCTCTATTGACAAGATTGCAGGCAGAATCCTAGTTGAAGCAGAATATTCCCACAGCCATCTTGCTACTAAGACCTTCAGTCATATTGTAAATTTTAGATGCCCTCAGACTGAGACTGGTGTCTTAGCCCTCTCTTGTAGATATCATTAGAACTGAGAGGTGGCCTGCTAATACCATGATGACTATTTCATCTAATGTGATTGTAAAGATGCTGAAAAGAAAAGACCTAGTTCTGACACCGCTATGATCACCAACCAGCCAAGTCTTCAGCATTGACATGAGAACAAAACACTCTGTATACCTCATTACTACTTGTGAACTGACTATTGTCTGAAAAAGCTGAAGGTTAGAGAATATGCTTAGAATGAGCCATGAAACCAAAGACACATTGTCACCAATTCAGCATGCTGCCATTGTTCCTTAAATATTTTGCTGGAAAGGAATATTATTCAGCGCATAAAGGCTGCCAAGACAGCAAGTGAATTAGATGATCTTATAGTAACTGCAACTCTGTTTATCATGGGTGTATCCTGTCACTTCACAGAGAGGCAATAAAATAGAGCAGAAGTGTCACTCAGCTTCCTTTTGACAAGAGCACTGCTAATATTCTTCGTAATATAAAAACTCTTGTGAGACATATGGGAAAGGTACGTGATGACAGACCTGTGCCACAACATTTATCTTTATGAGTGAACCATCCCATCTTCAGTGAAGATGAATGTCAGCAAAGATCAGCCAACGTGCATCACCCAGACGTCTTGCGAATGTGCCTTTCCTCCCACTGTCCTTCAGCTCAGAGGTTCCTCTCAATAAAAGCCCTGCTGCAAAAGCAATTAAGGGCATCTTTGTGTTCCTCCTTATTTTTGTAAGTATATCACTCTTTTCCCATATTTATGATTAACTCCTGGTAAAAGTAATTAGATGAAGGTCCCTCCAAAATGTGCCTGTCCCACCCCAGGATACCTGTGACTGGGGTGAATGGAAATGCAGTGAGCTCTTTCCACAAAACACAGGCAGCATGATATCACTACAGCAATCCCACCTCCTCTTATTCTGAGCCAAAGTCTGAGCAACCTCAAACATACTTTCTTCATATTCCCTCCCACCTACAACTTCTCGTGACTGGGAATCTCTTTTATAATCACTGAAACAAAAATATCAGAGTTTCAGTAGGGGTGGAAGTGCGTATATGTGTGCACATGTGCATTCTTGTACATACAAAAGCATGTGTAAACCTGGAATAAACAGTAAAAGAGACAGAGAACAAGTAGTTATCCTAGATGAATATGTTGACATACAATTCAATGTACAGTTAGAAAACACAGAATATTCTAAATCAATAAAACTCTATTCTCTCACATATTCTGAACAAGAATCTGATTACAAGCTTAATTGTACAATCATGGCTTAATCTCGGAAGTCAGCTGCTGTTTAATCACTGCACAATAACTACCTTGTTAATCACATGAGAAGCCACTGCTGTGGTAATCAGCATGTAAATTTTGCCCAACCAGAAGGCCATACTCACAGAAGCCAGAGGTTACAGGCATACAAAGGGAAGCCTCTGCACCACAGTACGTTAGCTCTTAAGGTAGAAAAGGTTAGGCGAATAAAGGTTAGTGAAGAGTACTTGGAACAAAATAAAATAGCTACTCAGATTGCTACAGACAGGATGCTGGGTTGAGAGAGGATAATTTGAGCCTTCAGCCCAACCCCACCCCCCAACCCCCCCAAAAATAGAAAAGAGATTACAACAGAGATTTGGAACAACTTGGAATTTTTTTTATGTCAACACAAGTTTGAGGCTCTACTACTTCTGGAAGGCAGCCCACTGTCATTGTTTGGGTTTATTGTCTCATCAAATCCACTTGTGAACATAGTCACCTCTGAACCTAACAGCAAAATTATGAACTACAACACAAATACTATTTCTTACAAAGAGAAAGCCCATTATTTCACATCAGTTTCTAAAATCAGCCTTATCACATGAGTTCATGAAGGAAGGACCACCATTTAGAACATCAGAAAAGTTCAGTTCTGCCCTGAGAGCACTGCTTACCATGCCAGATGATTAACATTGTTTGTAATTGTGTTAACACCTTTCCGTTTTCTTGTATTTCCCTGCTTGTCTGCAGTCACTGGGTAGCCCAAGCCCTCTGCTTCAACTGCAAGGTATTAGGGGCAAGGACCAGATTTTTGGTTTGTTTATACAGTGCCTAATGCAGTACCCATAGAGTCTTGAGACACCAAGGTATTTTGGTAACACAAACTGGTGAAAAGGAGTCATGACAGAAAAAATCATAAGAACAAAGGAGAAAAAAAAAAAAAAGGAAAACTTGTCACTCAGGCATTCTCAGCCACAGCTTTCAAGTCATGACAAGTAAGGCCAGGATAGAATAGTTAATTAACACCAAATGCTGCCGTATTTGATTACAAAGTATGTGAACTTCACCCATAATACTTCACCAGTTCATCCTCAACATGGGACCTCTTCTTGCCATTGCAGGGCTCCACTTCCCACTTGCACCACCCCAGGCTACATCATTCCTGGACATCCCACTCACAGGCTCTCAACCAAATACATTTACTCACGCCTGTAATCTTCCTACTTGTTCTATTCTGTCCCTCAGTCTTCAACTCTGCACAGATTTTCTAATCCAAAACATACTAGTTATCCTAGTCCTGAAAACCCTTTCGATCATCATCTTCAAAATTAATAAATGTTGTGGATAACATTTTGGAAGCCTTGACAAAATAAAACAGGGTTCATTCAACCTACTGAAACCCCAAGCTCCCTGGCTGTCTCCTTTGATTGTAATAACCAGAATGAATCAGGGATCAGTTTTCTGCATGGAAATGAGATACCTGAGTGAGAATGTTTCTCATGTGAGTCAAGCTCCAGCTCAGATACAAGTTAAAGATGAGGCTGATCTAGTGTTTTTCTTCTGAGGCTCTGACACTGCAGAAACAGCCTGAAACAGTGAACTTGCATAAATATCAGCATCAGGCTTGTCAGAACTCCATTTACACCACAGTTGCCCGGCCCAGTAGAAAGACAAAAGTTCCCATAGGACATTGAGTAAGGCTAATCACTGCTGTTTCTGCTATGAGTACAAGGTCTCTATGGTGCCAATAAGCATGATCCACAGAGCAGTTTGCCTTCTGGGATTTGAGTTTCAGCTTTGTAGTGAAGGGAAGCTCATGACAATGCTAAGGTATAGAGAGAGATTCACAAACAGATAAATAAATGTGTATTTGTATATTGTCTATTTCTACATATATATTTATATAGGTGCATATAGCGTATATACATATGCACACAGACCCAAACACCCCTACGTATATGCTAACCCTTTCTTTAGCTCCTCAGCTCCTGCATCTCTTACAAAAGTCGGTGTATGCAAAAGAAAAACAATGATCCCATCCAGCACATTTCTTCCTGGACAGGGGAAAAAGCCAACTACACTGCCTTTGTGGGTTAAGCTTCCTTGTATTCCTGGCTGCATCAGCATAGTTTGAGCACTCCTCATTCCCTTTCCTCCTCCTTCCTTCTGGGGAAGTGAATTCTGCACATGCCCTGTTTCTCCCCAAGCATCTAGTAGGTACCTCACTTGTAGCTGTTTTCTGAAGGTGGAAGCACATAACACATTGAACTAACACCAATTTAGAGACATTTGAAACAAGTGGCACTGGTGGTCAAAGATTAACAACACCAATACAGTTAACAGGAGGGGAACAGAGGGGAAAGGAGGCCACAAATAATTCACCAAAAATGCACTTACTTGTAGTAGCAGATATCATGGCCTGCCCGAAGCCAGCGAGGCCTGCCCTGGAGAGCTTCCTTCACTGAATACATGACCAGCTGCATGCCTACATAAAACAAGACAGTTTCAAGTGACATGACTTCCCTGGCTGGAAAAGACAGGGGTGGGAACAAAAAGGCTAAACAAGAAGCATCATTATTTTGTCTGTGCTCTCTCTGCAGACAGTTTATGCAAAGTAAACACATCTCCCAAAGCCCCATGCTTTGTTCTGATATAGCCATGTCTGTACAAAAAGCACCTCCAGAAGAAATGCGCCTACGGGCCTTTGCAAAGGAGGACCTCAAGCTTCTCTGTTTACAAACAGAGGAAGGGAGAGAAAAGAACAGGAATCAAGGTATCTACAAGATCAGTAATTTGGTTATTCCAATATTTATGCTTGGCTGCACCATTATTGAAACCTTGATCCTACCACAGCACTAGACATCTGCAGCGCATCCTGTACTGTACTGTACCTTCAGAAAGCAGCAAGCAAAACTAGGTGGTTTTAAAATTGCCATTAGACCTAAATAATACCTATGTGTCATAAATGCTGATAATGATAGCATCCATCTTTGTACTGTGTTATACCAGAAGATAACTTCTTCCTGACCTCCAAAATATCACCATCTCATGCCCTGAGGTACGAACCTTTCTCTGATCCGAGCTGCATATCCATTACTCAAAGGTCCATGAAGCCAGCCCATCTGCAGGCAGGTTTTGTACCAAATTCCTTTGCTCTACACACCTGCCTGCTCTTTTACAGGTACAGTAAGGATCCTGCCCTCACCAGTGAAGCTCTCTCCACAGGGTGTCCCTGGCGAGATGTTGGCAACTGGGGGCTGCAGGGGTGGCCTCTGCCCCGGGGTGTTGCCAGCCAGCTCCAGTGGACCTAGCACAGCCACAGCTGAGCCCAGCAATAATTCTGGTGGCACTTCTGTGAAAGCGTATTTAAGCAAGGGAAAAATGCCCTTTCAAGTATTTATGTATGTCAATAAGTTGCCCCCTGAGCTTTCTCTTGGCTGTTCTTGTGCTGGGAGGAGATGATGCTTGAAAATCATTAATACTGATGACATACTTCCATAAGCAGCTACTCAGTTTCCCTTCGTCCTTTGGGTGTCTCTGTTAAACTCTCCAGCACTTTAAGAGCTGGTGAGTGTACCAGCAGAAATGCCTTTCAGTCTCACCTTAGTGCTACCCCGCACCACAGCCAAAGTAGCCTACAGCTAGGAGTAACCTCTATATTGCTGTTTCCTGAACCAGCACCGTGAGCCACATACAAGAAGCAATTCTGTGTTTGGTTCCAGCACATGGGCCACAGTGAGTTTTGAGAGACACAGGCCTGCCCAGAAGCCCAGTTCATCAGACAAGGGATGTGAGGGTCAGGGTCTGCAGTGCTCTCAACATCCCAAATGCCAGCTCCTGCCCTTCCTCTGTGAGTCTGAAGGACACACACACCAAACTGCCTCAGAGCAATGGATGATACTCATCTGCCACCTCATTTTAGTTAAAAAAATAAAAATATCAGGTTTTCCTTTCCACTTTCCCTATGAAAACACAAACACAAATCAGGCTTCTGACAAAATCCCATTATTTCCCATGGTAGAGTAAGCTAGTGGAAAAGGGGGAAGGAGAGAGGTGGAGGCTGCATCTCCTGACTTGCTCTGCTCCTGGTTACAACTAGTTCATTAAATAACCTTTTTGCTGATTTGAAAGTTACACAGTGCCATCTAACCAAGAGCAAAAAGGAAAGGAAAAATCAAAACAGATCAGTAACCAGGAGCTGTAAAGTATTGCCACCCATGGCACTTTGGCACTACATCACAACTGGAAGCTTTTAGTATTATAGCATGAGCATTAGCTCAGAAAAGTGTAGAGGGAATGTAGTGAATAAACAACATCTCTTACCAACAGTCTATGTAAATATTATGCATGTGCTGGAAGGGGTAATGAGCTTCACACAGCCAAGCCAGATAAGCTAGAGCTTCACTGTCCTCAGAGCAGCAGAAGTAACCCACGGAAGAGTTGCTTTAATAGCCAATCCCACGTACAAACCACACAAAAGCAAGCTATGGCTTAGCCTCCCTCGTTACACTGGATAGTATTTTCACGTTTTTCTTCCAAATATATTTTTCATTGCATGCTTGAACATGTGAGTCATGTACAATTTCAGGTGCACAAAATGAGTTTATAAATGCTGACAACAGCCAGACTAGAGGATAACAAGCAACCTTCCACCAATAATAGCCAGAATCTCCAGCTATGAAGCTACCAATGGCTGTATCAGAGGTTGTATTGGGGTTTACAGTGGGAACTCAACGTATTTCATTTTCAGGCTGCTACCAGACACACCACACTGAATTGTTTGGTAATTCAGGAAAGCAGAATAAGATGACCAAAAAAAAAAAAAAAATTCATTCTCATTTGGGATCTATATGAATACTTGAACTCCAGCCTTTGGGTTAAAGAGCAAATGCCATATAATTCATTATGCCACTCATCCAGCCAGTTTCACAAATACAAGTGACAAGCCATTCCAGCTCCTAGTGCTATTTGTTTTAGGTACACTGATCCTGAGAGAGTTCTCCTGGTTATGTTGAAGGCTGTATCCACAGGACTTCAGAGGAATGCAAAGTCTGATATTAGGGGCTTATTAAACATTCTGAGTCAGGTCTCAAGCTGGTGTAAATTAACACAGCTCCATGGAAACAAATACAAAAACCAGCCTGTGCCAGCTAAGAATTCAACCCACAGTCTCCATGCAGGAGAAATAATTTCTCTTCTTAAATAGGCATTGAAAGCTGGGATTTGCCCTGCCTATTTCTGAGCTATGCTACTTTCCTCCTGAAGCACAGACTATGACAGGAGTTCAAAGACAGCAAGGAACAGTTGGGGTTTTTTTTTTATCATTAGTATCAGCAGAAGTCTCAGCAGGTCTGAAGGCAGAGATGTCTTTCTGGATAAGCCCAAAGAATCATGAATATTTGTTTGAGGATTATCTACATTTATTTAAATCTTAGAAGCACTTTCCATTCCTATGCTGCTCATTCAATTCCAACAGATCATCTTTTTTCCCTCTCCCAACCCCAGTGCCATTCTTCCTCAGTTCTGGTCTCTAAACACAGAACAATGACTTTTTTCCCCCCACAAATCCTCTCCCAGATCTCAATATTCAGCTTACTCCTCGGTCCTCCTGAGGATAGAGAAAGGTCCTTTGACAAATCTAAAGTAACTCTTTCAGTGGATTTCAGGGCAGATAAGATTAAACTTACAGTTTCCCTTATACTTACGGACATGGAAAGTTTGAAACCTTTACAGCATTAAAAAGATATTCTTGTGAACAGAAGACTACCTCAATTCCCCAAAGACTCATACCATAATTAAATTGGCTATTGAACTTCTCACAGTTGATAATGTTGAAGCGATAGGGAACTGCTAATTTCATGTCACGGACTTCAAAGTAGAACCACTGGTGATGCTGGTTGCTGTTCACATCTGCATTCATAATTAAGTCATACTCAAACCTGTAAAGGAAGACCAGAAAAAATGGTGGCCATGAACACCCCACTAGTCTGCCACTGAGCCTGCTGAGGAAAGCAGGCTATACAATCAAATTCATTAATATCTTGTGAGAGCCAAAGAACACCATCAAACTAGTGGTGCCCAAACACACCATTAAATACTCACACTATGTTAGTCATGTCAAAACATTTTGAGCTCTCTTTTCTCACTCTTGTTACTTTCATGACATCCAGGTGTTGGAAGGCACGATAAGTTCTGTGTCGTATAACCTGCTTCCCTGGCCAACCCTCTCCAAACCCAGAAGAACTCCACTATTTCACACTGTGGTCAGAGTGGAAAGGCAGGTTGGGACGCAGCCGCTGCAGGCATACTTACTCACGCACTTGGATGGCTTTGCGAAGGTTTCCCGATTCAAACTTGGAGAAGAATGTCAGACAGCCTGGAGTACCTGGGCTTGAGTGACTGCAGTAAATCAAAGCAAAGATACCTATAGCAGGTTGCTTCAAAGACAAGCCTTCCTCATCACCTTTTGTACACTAAAATAAGTTTTTATAATTTTATTTATAAGCAAGACCCTGAGAAGCAGCAAGAAGTGAGCAGATCCATAATCTTCCTATCCAATGTAACATTCTTCTCTACTCTTGCTTAGTGATTCTAAATCACATCTTTTCCTTTCCCAATACTCCCTTTTGTCCCAGTTCACATTTGCTTTCTTGATTCCAGTTACTTTCCCCACTGAGTTATTCCCATTAGTTTTTTAATTGCACAAGGCAGCTTTATACAATTACTATACATTTAATCTTCCCTCATCTATAGTTTCCTCTCCTAAAGCTTAGAAACCCTTAAATTCATCTTGAACAGCTTCACAACTTTGTCCTACCTCAAACTGTCCTCCACCTTTTTTCCTCTAAAGAATGTTCTCTGAGGCACTCATCCTTCCTTTGAATGCAATTTCTTCATATTTGGGACCCTCTCAACTGCCCTGTGCTACGTCTTCTCAAAGACCTTAATGCTGGCCATAGTTGAGCACTTAAAACAGTTCACAAGGGTGGATGTTTGTTTTCAGAAGCCTTTTGTAAGTGCCCCACCTTTCAGGGTACACCTACAGCCTGGGACACTGGCTGTACAGACACTGCAGTGCACTCTTGTTGGGAAACGCTGCATCAGGGTATGGAGAGACTGCATCTGGACTCATAGGCACAATTCCCAGCATCAGCCTGCATGCTTCTGGTCCAAATCACTACATGCAAGGCAGATATATCCAGGGACACCGTACAGTCCCCTCTGATGTATAGATTTTCTTGTTCTGTCTAAAAAGCTTTGAGGCTGTCTTCCTCTAGTGACTTCCACAATAAATCCTTTCCCCAGAGCCACATACAAGGAATCTACTCCTGTATGTTTTTCCCATTGGCCCTTTACATCCCAGGTTTTTTCTTCTGTACTTTTATCAGAGCTGAACAAGCAAACTGAGCTCACTACCTAACCCAGCATTGACAGTGCCCCTGGTTACAGTACTCAATTTAAGTTACCCACCTGGGCTCATCTAAATCAAAAACAATTCTGCCTATCACATCACCCGGCTGGATTAAGCGGCGAATGTCATCTAGTACTTTGTCCCTAGGAAAAAAAAGAAAAGCAAATTGTAGTGACACTGTAAGAAATATTAGTATACGGTGATCTTGTTGAAGAAATATGAAGAGGCTTAGGAAATTCTTTTGAAGGATGGTAAGAAAGAGGACTTCCATGTGCTAATTCCAGTTGAACTTTTTTTTTTTTTTTTTTAACCATGAGAAAGCTCCTGCTCGATCTCTGTTCCCATTACAAGCTGCCTTTTAGTTAAATGACTGATTCTGTAAAATATTTATTCTCTACAGTATTCTGTAAAGTTTCTTTTATCCCTAGTTCTTTCCAGTCAATGTCATTCTCCCAAATGGCCAGCCTTGCCCTGTGAGGAAATATCTGCCATAACTTATAAAGCTAGGCTGTCTCATAGTGAATCTTGACTCTAAATCAAGCTAATTTCTATACATTATTAAACTGAAGTTCTCTGATCCCTGAAGATGACCAAACGTAGAATACCAGATTTTCTTCCTGACCTTTGCAGCAATCATGTTATGCCCTGAAGCATGATATAATTATTCCCATTTTAGCTGTATGGTTACACATGTTATTATAGTCATAAAAGCAAAGCTTTTAGAGCAACAGTGCAAGGAGAATTTTGCCTCTAAATAAGATTTTTAGCTTTTATATTTGCTGCAGAAAGAATCATTATCTCTCTAGAGGTCAGAAATTAGTGGTCTTCACAAATGCCATTTGATTAACATTGATCAACTTTAAAGTTTAGCATAAATCCAGCCTCTTCAGTATCTGCTAATATTTCCCTATACCACTAAAAAGAAATGTAAAGTCATTGCACACAGCCACAAATGGAATAGACAAAATATAGTCCTAAGAAGAGCTTCCTCTCCCAGCACAAGCTTCAAAACACAGCTTTCCCCTCATCTGAACACCTGAAATAACATGAGAAAAACAGCAGCCTCTAGCAGCGTGCCAGAGGGGAGATCTGTTTTCATTTCTTTCTGCGTGTTGCATGCCGTATATGCTGTCTTCTCCTAGTAGGCTGGGCAGCAGGGAAGGAAAGCCGCTCACTTACCTTGTCTCTGCTGCTGCTCTCTGGCTCATGACAGACTTCCCAGAAGCAGATACACATGCTAGGGAAGGAGATGATGATTCTGGAGAACCCCACGGAGCAGGCAGAGAGCGAGAGGAACAGCGAAAAGGGACACAGCAGCAGAAGGGTAGGCAGGGAGATTCCTGAGAACAACCTGGCACAGACACACAGCTCTGAGAGGACAAAGGATTTTTCCTCAGAGCCAGATGGGACCCAATGTTGCAAGCACTAAAGGTGGCTGGATTAAAGAGCAAGACTGAAGACAAAAACATATCCTAAAAGGACACAGTCTTTGCCATCTCTAAAATGAACTTGTTCTCATTTGTGTTCTAACAAGGTCACAGATTCACAGCTCATTCTAGGTCTTGATCTGCTTACTTTAAGGAAAAGCCACTAGTAAATCTATGTCAAAGATTTGACCAGCTTAGAGTCCCATCACATACGTAGGTACATAGCTAGATTTATCAATAACTAGTTTAATCAATAACAATTTGGAATATGAGAAAGGGGAGTCTTTATGGATTCACAGAAGCCATAAATATCTCACTCCAGCATTACCACTACCACCTCAATCTATGAGACAAAGAAAGAAACACACAGATGGTTCACAACTCATCCACTGACACACAGAAAGTCCATGTCAGCGATAGGAAATAGGCTTGATGATTCCTAATCCTGTTTGTAACCCAGTTAGATACCATTTTCCTTTCCTCAGGAGGAAACCCCAAATAAGATCATCCTGCTGTTTGGCCTTGCAGCAAATCGTTGGATAGCCCAAAATTTGTTCTATAACTTCCTAAGACATTCAGAGGTATTATAGTCAGAATATACCTAAACCAGTTTTGAGCCTGAGAGCTCTCAGTGTGGTAATTATATTAAAGCATAATCACCTTTGAAGCCCATACTTGCGCTCCAACATGGGCTTGCTGTAAGGAGGTGGCTGGTGACCCCAGAAATCAGGGAATGACAAGTCTTTGTAGTCTGGTATGGACTTAACACGTTTGGCCCTAGCTATGTAGAAGCGAGGGCTGTGGAATGGGATATCCCCTTGGTGTTTCTCCAGAAGATGTGTCTCTATGCCTGAGCTCTCCAGCCTCCCTCCAGGGCTAGGATTGATCGAGGCCTCACATTCAGGGTAAACCATTTTTTTGTACCAAGTAGCATCTTTTGGGAGAGGACGCAAAGCAAGCACATGACTCCTGGCTGGATCTTCCTCTTCATAGTAGTCTGCACCTTGGGCTGCTTCTGCAATGTCTCTCTTTTCATCAGTCTGATCCCATCTGCATTTATCCCTCTTTGTCCAGCTCTGCAGAGAGATTTTGAAATCTTTTTCCCCTGGATCTGGTCCCATCTCTGTGACACTTTGGTTTCTCCATCTGTAGTTTGGATGTTTCACAGAAGTAGTACTTGGAGTGAAATGAGAGGGCATAAAGGGAAGACTCTCAGCCCTGTCCTCCAAGCTCTTCTCTTTCTCAGAGTCTGATTCAAGCTCCTTTAAATTTAAAAAGCAGAAGAAATTTTTAAAACTCTAAAGACAGATTGTTCCTCCTTCCAGAGAAACCTTTCAAGGAAGAAAAAGAAAATATTTACAAATCTCCCAAAACTGTACTCATCCAATAAGACAGCCAGAGTGAAATCAGCCCATGGACCACCTGCCAGAATTTCTCTATCCACAAAGCTGTTTCAACACTAGTCCCTCAGAAACTAAAAGGATCAAATTGAGTCATCTGGCTGAGTCATCCCCAAAGAAACCTGATTGTTCTAACAAGTTAGAGAAGATAATTTGCAAGGCACTTTTTAAAAATACAAATGTTACAGCAGGGTAAAGGAGGCCAATCTGTCACCCAGAACTCCACTCCTGCCTTCATGCAAGAGTATAATTTAATCCCATTTGGTTACTTATGGTCACAATAAATGTCACAGCATTGTGTGTACAGGAGATATATTAAGCCAGTGGTCCTTTCCAGATTCATATTTGAGTCACAGTTTTCAGTTCTCCTAAATTCCAAGACTTGCAATGAGTGCAATACTCCATTTCTTGTCCCAAACTGCAGTAGAAAAATGATTTGAACTATGCATTTCACTCAGTGGCACTGCAATCTTCTCCATCAGTTCCTTCAAAACACTAGTTGACAGTATTTATTTTCTACATCTCACTCTGATCTTGATATTGCCATTGAAATTGCCAGCAAGGATACAAATTATTATCTGACAGCTTTGTCATGTGGCAATTGATTCAATAGTGCTTAGTTAATACATACCCAGCCAAATGTGCACCAAACAACACTACTCCCTTTCTATCACTCTTGATTCACACCAATAAACTATCGCAAAAAGTCTTAATCTTTGTTCTTCCAGTCCCATAAGACATCTAGGTTTCCTTTTGCAATAGCCTTGTCCAGTTATCTCTTGTCAGTACTCCCTTTCAAGTATTTCTTAAACTCTTGAATATTCACAAATAAAGGAAGCCTCACTATGATAGTACCTGAAAATCATGGAAAAGTTCTGGACACATTGCTTCATATTGCCCAAGCTCTTCCTCTGGCCGGTCAAGCACTGGCCTTGACCTCAATTTGTTCACATCTGTCTCCAAGTCATAATCCTACAAAAGCAGAATTAGAAAAGAATGTATGTTAAAAGTGCCTCACAAGACAACTGTTAAAGTAATATTCTGCATATTACCCTTGATTTCTAATGATATCATGGTTGTTTAATAAGTCCTATAACTGTTCTTCCAATATTCATGAAGGCTGTTAATAGTAATTTTATGGAATGGAAAATCAAGGCACAAGAGGAAAAACTACGTTGTGAAAGAGGGGAATTTGATCTTTGGGTATTTGAATACCTAAGTAGAGATACCATGAAAAGATGGTTTCAAAAAAAGCATTAAGACTGAAACTTGAATCTTTTCAGAAGCACCTCAGCTTGAGAGGTTTCAAAACAAGAGACATCAACAACTACAAGTTATTTCTGAGCATATCATCTATTTCCTTGCTCATGTTGCATAAACCAGTAGGCACAGGTCCTCAGGATGTAATTGGTAATATTCAGAATCAAAAGAAATTATAAACAAATAAATGCAAATTTAGCAAGAAAATTTTCAAAGCATATTGAAGCCAAAATTATCTTCACAGGCCACCAGCAAAATTAGAAAGCTTGACACTTCTTCCTTTGATTTAGACAACCACGCGGTTTCTCTAAGTGCCTCCCAATCAAACTGAAAGGCCCATGTCTGTATTATTGAACTTGCAGGCACCAATTGCTTATATTTTATTTTTAATCTCGCAGTGCTGTTTATAAAAGTCTGTGAAGCTCTTCCCCAATCTATCTTCTACACTCTCCAACTTTTTGGATATTTTTATATGAAAATAAAGCTTTTCAGATCTCAGCCATCAGCAAATCAGGGATAAGAACTGCATCTGAAACTTTCACAGTTGAAGGCAACTGTGCATTGATGTGCAAACTCCTTCATATCAGATATGAGAACCAAACCCAAACTGTGTCAAGCATTCAGCCATTGCATAAGAAACCATGAAAAGATGGGGCAAGAGGAAAGAATGGAGACATGGCATTGATGACTGGGCATTACACTGCAGCATTATTCAAATAATTCAACGTGTTATTGATAAGTATGCCTCACCAAAAGCCAACAAAGAAGTGATCTGCTCCTGATAAACAGAATCATTTCTGAAGCTGTTATCAAAAGAAAAAAAAAATCGCCTGAATGCAAAAGTGTCCATGGCATTTCAAACCCTGAGCCACACTTGTATTGCAAAGCAGAGCTTGAACTGCTGTTTGGGCCTAGTTGAAAAGGCAATGAAGAGCTGCACACAGTATGAGGTCTGTTTAAAAGGCTTTGCCACTAACATCATAATGATGCATAAGCAGCTTCAAACTCGCTGCAGATTTGGGTTGAGAAGGATAGATGGTTGTGATGATTTTGATTTTCATAGAACTGTCTGAACAGTTACTGATGGAAGCGTAGGGCCACTGTTGGTTGGTATTACTAGTATGCATGGATATGTGTTACGTAGCTGTGAAAATTTGTAAATCACATCAATACCAGGAAACACTGTGCAAATGATCTCTTATACAAAAAAGGTATACTGAAAGTTCATTATTGATGCCCTGCTTGCTTTCCCTTTAGAAAGATTTGTCATGGAAGATATATGACCAGCACACCAGACAAACAGTGCTTAAAACTCCTATTCAGAGCCAATTCTTAGGCAAAAAAAAAACCCTGCTCACATCTACTTGGTAAAGCCTTATGAATAATGAAATAGTTCAGAGACATATAGGATCTGTTTCTGAATGAATAACTAATTAAAGAAGGAGATAAATTCACTATGAATCTTATTCCCAATGAGCGTCTTGATGAGCTCTATATTCAGATAAAAACAGACAGACAGGGGCAAGTTAGGACACTGAGATAACGTGTGTGGGGGGTTAACTCCTTTTTTTCATTGGGTAACATCAGTTTAATACTTGAGGAGAAAAAGACAGGGCAAGTAATGAAAACATCCTTCCACTGAAGACTCAATCATATCTAATTAGACTGTATTTGAAACTTCATTTCTTTAATTAGCCTTCCCAAATCACTTTATGTGGATAAGACTTATTAACAGCATTCACTACTCCACATTTGCATATGTGCTTGTATGTATTTTCACAGAAAAAAAAGTTTGCATTCATCCTCAGCTGGTAGGGTTGTTTTTTTTGCCAGTTAGGTCATGACAGGGAGAGTGCAAAGGGAGGAGTCAGGTAAGTATTGAATAATTCATTGTACTATTTGTCTGTGTGCAGCAGCAAATAAAGGAGAAATATAGATTCAAATGCCCCAGCTGTGGCCTAAGAGAACTAACCTTTTTCTTAGGGTAGGTGCACAGCCCAAATATGCTCTGATATGGGAAGAGAGGGTTAGTCTTTCCTAGGTGATAATTCAATTCCCCCCCCTGCCCCCAAGTGCCATTTCTAGTCTACACGTAAAGGAATCAAAAATTCATCATCTATCCCTGACTGTGCATGTGATTCTAATAATCACTGGCCAGTCTCTCTGAAGGAACAGAGAAGTCACCAAACTCACACCATCCTGGGTGACAAGCATGGCAATTAATAAGATAAATGCAAGGGACTCTTCAATGAAAGTCAGTGCTTTCTCTTTTTCTTTTTTCAAGTATCCTTCTATTATTCATGTAGTGTGTTTGTGTGGAACCACATGCATATGTACATTCTCTGCTTAGACAGCTTATCAGGATTTCAAAACGGACAATGAAAAGTTTTACTTTCCAGTATGTGGATGATTAAGGAAAGTATGGCTCATATACCTACTTCCTCCTTACTCTCCACATCCTCATTATCCGGGTCTTTTTCAGCCTCTTCCTCTTGATCACTTTCATAGTCACCTGCAGAAGTAAAAAAGAGGTAGAGGCAAAGTCATTCAACCCAATATCCCTCTCAGGCCCTCCACAGAAATCTGTGCAATCTCTTTTATGTGTGCCACACATGCCTTCAAACTACAACCCAACACAACCCTGATTAAAGCAGATTCCATTTGTTAATCTAGTATAAATGAATTTGGCACTAAATCTCCCACTTTTTAAAGCTCTATTCTCTTGGACTCGAGCACTGCCTTTCAAAACCATGACAAATGTCACCGTGATATAGATCCAACTCATATTACAAAGCAATACAGAGATTTTCTGCTTGGCTGCAATGCTATTACAGGATGCTCTTAATCTATATTATCTAGATTAGGGTGTTTTACTGCTATCATCATTATAGTATTTGAGCATCTTCCATATGAAACTGAAAGCAAGAGAGAAATTGCTTGTGTGTATCATGGAGTCTGCCGTTCCACCTTTTCTGTGGAGTGGCTATCCTGCCTGTGCTTAAGTTCTGCTTTTCAGCAAGTGTCACATCTTTTATTCATGCAGTGTGACTGCTACCTGCTTTTATTTTAGAAAGAAAAAAGGATAATACTTCCTACAATTCTTTACTGAAAAATATGCGGGGCAGTGTTCCCTCCCCAAACAGTAATGCACAGACAATCATGTCTCCCTCCCTTGTTGTGGAGCAGTGAAATCTCCAGCCTCTGCCTCCCAGGCTGTTCCATTGTTTTTTGGATAATAGAAGGATTTTTTTTCCCTTTTCCTTGCTCCCTTCAATCTTCTCTCATTCATTCTCCAAACAGAATCTCCAGGCTTCAAGAAGACCTAGGAGTAGTTTCATCTCTACTGAGTGACACTATAGGCCATCCGATTAATTTTAACTGTAAACCTCAGGACTAATCTGCAAAGACTCCCTTCCCCATATCCCACATTTAATTCTTGTCATTCCCCTTTTTCTCCTACTGAATTCACCCTTCAGCCATTTACCTTCAGATACCTCACATGGAGGTTCAGCCTTGGCATTCCCAGGAAGAGGGAAGGAATAGGAACTTCTTACTGTTGCCACAGGCAGAGGCTCCTTGGGGTAGCACTTTCGCAGAATCTGAGTTACAGTGGTTATGATAGGATCCAGATTTTTGCAAGATAAACAGTCCTAGGAACCAAAGGAGAACGATGTAAAGAATTGCCTCTTACAATTATCCTGCCCATAACACACAATCCCCCAGAGCAGAGACACTCTTCTGATTAGAATATGGAATCTTTATATTTATTGCTTATTTATGGTATCTTTTTTTTCCTGCTCTGCCCCGCCACCTTCTTAAAGAAATATGCCTGGAACAGCAAGACCTCAAGTTTTGCAGTCCGTTTCTTACAGAAATACAGGCTAGCATGACCCTCAGGGGACTTCCACTGACGCCTGTCATTTAGAAGACACAGCATCCCCTAGCTCTGCTCTAAGACGTTATAGTCAGGGTATATTGAAGGAAGGCATGATAGTAGCAAAAGCTAAAATATCCTAGCTAACACAGGTAACAGTAGCACTGAAGAGAGATATTCTTTAACATTAATTAAAAAATTCCTGCAGGGAGCCCATATATATGTTTTTGCTGCCAACACATGCCAAAATCTGTGCTTCTGCGTCCTCATCACAACTATACCCAGAGCTATCATGCCAAAACTAACACAGGTAAACTAGCACAGTTACCACCACTATTTGACTGTATTCGCTGTACGTAATGTATACTCAGAGAGCATTCCCCCTGTGTGCTATTTTATATGGTTAAGCATTAGGCCCAATAGTTAGTCTGAAAGACCACTATATATTACCCAATCACAAAATACTGAATTCCGGCAGCATCCCATGTTTTCTACTCCTATAATACAAAGTACGAAATAGAAGTGTAAGGAGCTGAGAGCCCAGATATACTTTGAAGACATAGAATATTTTTGTATTTTTATTACTATGCTATGCAAGTGACCTCCTTGGTCTTTTGTTGAAAACAAACAAACAAACAAAAACCCACAGAACTAAAAGCAAAGAAACCCTGGGAGATCACAGTAGGTGTAGGTCTTCAATGTAATAGAGACAGTGAGTTTGGATAAGCAAGTTACAGCTGCTTGCACAAAGGTGAAGTTCTTTAAAACCAATAGGTGCGATGATCAGAAAACAAAGCCTTCAGATTTCCCCAAGTACAGTGCATCTATACCACAGCCTGCATCAGAGAGACTGACTAACCAATGTAGTATCCTACCCAAGTTCACAAGTTGTACTGTGCCTATCAGCATGTTATCTTTAGTGGCTTGGGACTAAGATTTAGCTCATCAGAACAGGAATCCAAGTCAAATAAGCAGCATGAATGTGCTATAAAGCCAAAGAAGTATTACAATACATTCCAATGCCATTTAATATATTTGCATCCCATGACCACAGATAAAATGGAACAGCCCAGAGGGCAGAACAGATACTTTGTACCATTATCTGACAGCCCATAGTTAGGATTTGGGCTGGACAAAAAAAAATATTCAGCAGAACCAGGAAGATGACTAAAGAACATAACAAAGTACTTTATTATAATCAGGAACAGGAAAATAGCTGTATTGGGGTTTTTTTGGTTGTACAGGATTTGATTCTGTTTTCTCATGTATGATTGAATGGCATTATAAGATTCAGCAGGATTAACCAAGATTCCTGTAGGGAGGCTAGAAAAATCATCTAAAGCTGACACGCTTACAAGACTCACTACAAGAATCTTAATATGAATTTCTAGATCTCTGGCTGTTAAGAACAAGGGGGAGAGAAAAGACAATTTTGAAAACATCTCTAAGGAAAGTTTTATTGTGGTTAGAGCACACACTAAGAACTGGTTTCTACTTCCAGTATTTCAATTTATTCACTCTTTCACATGGTATTTGGTTGCCTTTGCTTGTTATTAAAGAAAAGATAAGGGAAGTTTGTCTACATGTGAGAACAGACTAACATTCTTGACCAGTCTTACTATAGTTTACTAAAACTATTGTTTTTACTAGAATGCAGGAACTAGTGAACACAGAACTGTATAAATGCCTGCCTTGGGCCAACCATCTTGGTTCACTGCTGAGTGAATTGAGATAATCAAGAACAAGGCATGTTCATCCAGACAATGAACTTCCACACGTGGAGTATTCTATGATGCTGTTTCAAAGTCATATTTTTCCTCACAGCAAATTACCTTACATGTGCAAACAAGCCTTCAGATATCTTTCAGGGAAATTGTGGGACTGTTTTCATTACTGTTCAGAAGGTGCTCCCAGATTCCAAGATTACACAGTTTACAGATGACTGAAAAATGTTCCATCACTGTATTGGAAAAACCTTTTTTACTGATACCCAAGAAATAGATAGGAGACTGCTTTGTACATGTGTAAACTATCCCATTTATTTTGTGGTGGGATACTGTGAATGATGGAAGAGAATGAGTCCTTAGCTCAGAAAACTCATGTAAAGCTAAGCTGAATTCAGGGGATCTGCTTTTTGGTCTCCACACTCAATCTTTTCTCTACTGAACCTGGAATAGTCCAGATATTATGATAGGTATGTGATGTATACAAAACCAGAGGTTTCAGTATGACAGTAAGGCAAAAGGTAATGATGCTAATGGATGCTACTACTGGGAAATATAGACTGGAGTATAGAATAATATTATCCTAGGGTAGACCCTAGTACAGGAAGGCTGAAGAGAAACCAGGCAAGCTTAAGAAATCAGATGGATAAATGATAAAAGAACAAAATAATGTTCCATGCACCAGTCTCTCCTAAAGCAGATACAGACCTGTTTTCTCGTCTCAGAGTATCCAGCTCCTGTCACTGCACACAAAGCCAGCTAGTTCTTAATGCGAATATACCATTTAACTGCCATGAAAGTCTAAGTGAAGCTTGGAAAAAGAAATGGGAGCACAGAGTGCTTCGTTTCCACAAATGATTTCATTACCTAAAATTATTTTTCATTCTAGGTAGAAGCAGAACTCAAAATCTTTCTAAACTCTCCTAAAATATCTCTAAATTTTCCTCAAATAAAATAGCAGTCACTTCTAATCTGTGTAAGGAGACAGACTGTGAACTATTGGCTCTTCCTGTAAAGACATAGGCTTAAGGGCTATTAAAAGCTCAGGTATTTCAGCTGTCCATCAGCCCATACAATAAACAGCTAGAGAGGTTTCAATTGAAAACCAGCCTTGTAAATAGGAGTTCCACTGGAGATTGTTAAAACAAACCCATCTCGGGAAAACTGTTTCCATTTCAATAGATTTAAAAAACATTTTTAAAAGTTTCAACAGAACTTTTCTAGCCAGCTTTTAACACCTTTAAAGTCTCATTAGCTGCTCAGAGTCTGGTTAAGGCTAATCACCACAGCCAGCAAATTCCTAAAGGCACTAAAATACTGTATACACATACGGAGAGCCATTGCTTTCCCAAGCAGGAGTTGTTTGTCTTACCCTGTCTCCATCTCTTTCTCTCTTACTATAGCCTGCATTCCTCTCAGGAGAATAGATTTCCCATTTTCTGTCTACTACGAAGATTATGAAGATTTTAGTAGCAGCAGCAGCCTCTACCTCAGGTCAGAGAAAGGAAGAGCATAAGCGAGAACTCCTAGGGCTGCCAGACTCCTCCCAACACTTCATGTCTTAGAGAGACACCGGACAACTGACAACATCCCTTGGAAGACTGACAACACCCCAAAGGAATGGTGAGGGAACATTGAGCTTTGAATTTATTAACCTTGTTAATTCCCCTTCCAAGATCTCCCTAGTAGCACACAGAAGAAAAAAAGGAAACTGGAGGCCCCTGAAGCTGTCATTTCTGCTCCACTTCTAACCTTTGGAAGGATTAGTGTTATCAGTGTTCACTGGAGTCTTAGTATGTCATTTCCTGTTTGTTCACCCAAGGTGACCCCATCTCTGCATTTTCCATGGGGTTGCTCCCAGGCTGAGCTATCAGGAGATGTTAGCTCAGGAAACTACACAGGCTGTAGAAGGCTCTTAAGAGGGAATGAGCTGACATCTACCCTCAAGCAGCTGTTGCCATCCACCCTATTCAAGCTTCTGCAGACCAGGGACTTCTCATTAACAGAGGCCATACTCCCTTAAAAGATCTGCTGGTCCTGACCACCTCATCACACCTGAAGAAGTGGTCAGTTCCTCCTGAGGAAAACTAATTGAAAAAACTCTACCAGTCTACTGTCTACTACTTCAGTTGCAGGAGAATTGTTCATGACAGCAATGGGAAAGGTGAAGAAGCAAACACACTGGATCATAAGGCAATGGATTTTCTGGAGAAGGGGACATGTTCTTCATTCTGTCTGCGATGGTGTTAGAATGTGATAATGCACTGGCCAGTAAGAATGGCAATGGAAACATTCCTTGTGGAATCACATGGGTCGAGAACTGAAGGTTTCTCTATAAGTGATTTCTCCAAAGAAGGCTAAGGAAGCATGATGCTGAGAGACTCAGAGGAAACCGTTACTGTTCTGTACCTGCCCTTTCTATAACTTACAGGGATCCCATCTGTTTTGGGTTTGTGTGGTGGGGTTTTGGTAGTGGGGGTGGTTCCTGTGAGAAGCTGCTAGAAGCTTCCTTGGCTCCAAGTCGGACCCACCGCTGGCCAAGGCCAAACCAATCAGTGACAGCAGTAGCATCTCTGGGAGAATGGATTTAAGAAGCAGACACCTGCAGCAGAGAGGGGATTGAAATGTGAGAGAAATCCCTATGCAAACATCACGGTCAGTGAAGGAGAGAGAAGAGGGGCACCAGAGAAGGTTGATGCCCCTGCAGCTCATGGCAAAATGGGAGGCTGTCCTCCTGCAGCCCGTGGAGGTGAGCGGTGGTGATGTCCAACTGCAGCCTGTGGAGGAGCCCACACCAGAGCACGTGGCTGTGCCCGAAGGTGGCTGTGACTCCATAGGAGAGCCTGCACCGGAGCAGCCTGTTCCTGAAGGACTGCAGGCCATGAAAGGGACCCACGCTGGAGCAGTTTGGGAAGGACTGCAGCCCACGGGAAGGACCCATGCCAGAGAAGTTCGTGGAGGACTGTGTCCCACGGGAGGGACCCCACACTGGAGCAGGGGACGAATGAGGAGTCCTCCCCCTGAGGAGGAAGGAGCAGCAGAGACAAGGTGTGATGAACTGACCCCAACCCCCATTCCCCATCCCCCTGTGCCACTGTGGGGGGTAGGTAGAGAAAACTGGGAGTCGAGCTGAGCACAGAAGAAGGGAGGGGTGGGGGGAAGGTGTTTTAAAATTTGGTTTTATTTCTCATTATCCTACTCTGATTTTGATTGGTAATAAATTAAATTAATTTTCCCCATGTCAAGTCTGTTTTGCCCATGATGGTAATTGCTGAGTGATCTCTCCCTGTCTTTATCTCGGCCCAGGAGTCTTTTATTATATTTTCTCTCCCTGTCCAGCTGAGGGGGGCAGTGACAGAGTGGCCCATCCAGCCAGGGTCAACCCACCACAGGTAAATTCAAGCAAATCACAACTACTGTACTGGGAGCTGCTTTCAGAAGCATTCTGAGAAGAATACTGATTTCAGAATTCAGAATATCTAAAGAGGAGGGAAACATTTTCTAAACAGGTCCAGTTGGCACGTGCTATGATTAAGTACTTGTTGCTCAGACCCTTCTTAATCAAGACCAGTGATCTTTTTAAAATATATACTTCAGTTAAGAAACAAACTTGTGGTTTTTTAATATACATTAAATTCTGGTTAAAACTGTAACCATGCTCTTGAAAATTAGGCGAGTAGTCCATCTTGCCTGCCTTTAATTAAACTATAAAGATACTGGAAAATTGTGAGCCTAAGTAGAAAACTATTGCAAAACTGACTGGATTTTTTTTACCTACTTATCCATGCAAACTTTTCTGTCAAATATACTTCTGTGAATATAATAAAAGAAGTTTCTGTCTGATGATATTTCAGAAAGGCAGAAACAAAAAGACGTTTTTTGCAGACAGGTCAGTTGAACTTTATGAAGTATAGGGCAATTTGCAAAACAAAAAAAAGAAAAAAAAAAAAAAAAAGAAAGAAAAGGAATAAAGAAAAGAAAAAGAATACTACCAAAGAGAGAAGATACCAATTACATGAAAGACTGGTTAGGTCTTACTTTGTACTCTGTTGAAATTCCTTCCTTTGCACTATTTAGGTGCCGCCTTTGACTTAGTTCCCAATAATGCTCTAGGGAAAAGTTACACAGATGGCAGAAATTTGCTACAAGAAGAATTTACTGTCATTCCTCCCATTAATAGATGGGAATGTAATATTCATTAAAAAGATTCCAAACTTCAGTCATCCCCTAATGATCATGCAAATTCCCTCATCAATGCATAATAGAACAAAAGTGATCTCTGCATTAAGAATTACTTCTACCACTTTCTATGGCATTTCATTAAAATGTCTTATTTCAAACAACCTTTTTCAGGAGCTACTTATCAGATTTGCTTATGGAACACATCAGAAAAAAGGGGAAATGGCAGATGCTTCCCTGCAGTTCTGTTTTGCTTTGGTTGGTTTGCCCAGACTTGGATGTGCCAAAGGTAAAATCCGACATAAAAGCTTTATGCTTGTTGTTGATTTTTATTGCTGCAATACAAATAAAACATCAGGACCATTGCTCCCTCCATGATGTGGGAGGATTTTGTGACAATCTTTGCAGATCCAACAAGAAACAAGCAATAAGAAACTGTGCTACTCAGGCCTACCCTTTAGCTTGAGTAATGACAGGAAGGTATCTTTGATTAGTTTGCTGGTTGGTAGTAATTTCCCTGTCTTTAGGTTACTTTACATAGTATTTTCACTCACAATAGTGCAGATTGCCCCCACATAAATCAGGAATTATTTGTATCTCAAGCCTTGTCATCTGCCCAGAATTATGGACAGTGGTGAGAAAAAACTGCAGTGAGTTACACTCAGTAAGTAAATGTTGACAGGGAGATCGTCACGTCAAGGTGAGGCTGGGAAACTGGGCTGCCAGTAGGAGGGAAGGGTAAGACGGATGGACACCCTAAATTTAGTTCAGCTTAGCTTCCTCCTCTGAATTGCTCTCAGGATGTTTTTTCCCTTGATTACCCAGGGACTCTACAGACTAACCTTGTAACTTAGGTAAGGTGTCTTAAAACTCCTCGCATTGACTGAGACCTCTTCTTTCAAGCACATTTCAGCTATTACATGCCTGAAATAACTGTGGGAAGATCATATATGATTGCTGCTTTCCTTCTGCTAGAAAAACCTAAAATTTAATTCACCATGAAATAAGACCATGTGCTTAAATGATAGCTAAAATGACTGTGGAGCTGTTCAAGCTTTGAGAGCTACGAAAAACCATGAAATGCCTGAGGAGATTAGCAAAACACCAGGCCCCTGATGGTGCATCCTTCTGGTCAGTGTACCATGCTCAGGGCTTAGGAGAGCATCACTCGGGTCACGTCACACTGGGAACGACCCACCACTTAGACAGGGCTGATCTGATCACTGTAAGAAGGTGTCTGGAGCAGTTCAGTGAACAGCAATATTTTTTAGGTGAGAAATGCAAGGTAAACCCCTTGACCTTGGTGTGCTTATTCTCCTTTGAGGTTATGAATTTCATTTTCTCTTTGTCTGTAACAGCGTGCTGGAAAATAACAAGGCAAGGCTCTGGATTCATCTCAGGTGAGGTTCATTTATCAGGTACAAAGCTGCTTTAAAAACAATTCAACTTCTACATAACAGAGAGTCAGTAAGCATTATATTTTTTGCTAACTTTCTGTCAAAGTCTGTGAGTACAAGAACATTTCAATATCAGGGTTTTTCTTTATCTGATAATGACACTATTCAAAAGGGAGTGGGGTTGAAAGGAGGAATACAAAGTCATGCTTGAGTAACTTTAATCATTAATAACTTGCTCATTTATAATTGGCTAAAAAGCCTCCCAGGTTTCAGTTGTTAGTTCAATGGATTAACAACACAAGGACGCTGACCCGTCGTGTCTTTGCAGGACGAACTTGCTGAGTGGAGATGCAGGAGCAATGAGCTCATTATGCATCCTGGGCAGGGGAGGATCAAACCTACTTCAGAGAGGGAAAACAGAGAGCAGCGAACGTGGTAGAATTAATTGGAAAGCTTTTTTTTTCTTGCTATACTTTCTCTAAAATGGGGTGAGGGGGAAGAGGGCTCTGTGTTAGGTTTGAAAGCAGGACTAGGTGTTAAACCAGCTTGTACCATTTTAAGAGAAAAAACATCACTCTAAGGATTATTTTGGCTTGTCAGAAATGTCAGGCAGAAAAGAGGGCACAACTGAACAAGCAATGGATTTACATCATATCAGATTTGGGGAAAGAAAGGATCACTGCAAGAGTTCTCCAAGAAAGGAGATGCTTTGCTGAGTAAATTATTTACTTCAATTCCTGGTTTCGACAAGCAATAAGAGAAACTTGATTTTTCACCATCTTCTTGCTGCAGTTTAGATAAGTGACAAATTGTGGCAAGGTGTTTGCTGTGGGGGACCAACACAGCTCTTGTGGATCAGCACACTCATTCTCTGAACCATAAGCTAAAGTTGAGCAAATAGATTACACTAATCCTGGCATTACCACTGCAGGGCTTAAAGAATTCAGGCTGGTTACTGACTTCCATCAGCCAGGGCCCTGGCCCAGAGATTAATGACCCTACAAAAAATTAAACTAGAACAAGTTTGACCAAAGCTCTGCAACTCTAACCCAGTTAGATTGCTGTCAATTTTTACTATTCCTATTGGCAGGATCAGACTCCTTAAGCTAAAGCCAGCTGATGGATCAGTTCTTCAATTGGGAAATGCAGTTGTATTAAATTTTGAGAGTACAATTTGATTGCATTTTTCAAAGAGAAAAAATCCAGCTGGCTTGTTCTAACAGTGTCAAAATGCTTTTTGTATTTATGTTCCAATTTTATTCAATAAATGAGATATTGTGCATTGTAGAAAACATTTTTTTCTGATACGTGACTTCACAATGAAAAGACTTTGTTGCTTTGACTCGAACTATCTGAACTTTTACTGAATGGGAAGTTTCATGGCTGGCTCTAAGTTTTTGTTTAGAATTGAGAATAATGACAGAAAAATCACTATTTCCTAGAGAACAACAAGAAAAACAAAAACACTGTTTTCAGTTCAGGTCTACCACTGACAATGACTGGAGAGAAACTGGGGAGAAAATGGAAAATATTTGGAAAAAAGTAGGCAACATTCTTAAAGTAACAATATTTATGACATATTTCTATTAGTATGATAGCTCATTCTGCTCTCTCAGATGGTAGGTTGATAACTTACTGGAAAGTTGCTGCCTAGTAATGAATAAATTTTCTTATCTAGCATATACAGATGTTTTCATCCCTATTGCCTATTTTAGGGTTTATACCTTGACCTACTCTCATATCTGAGCAATACCCACACAAATCAAGCCTCAAAGTGAATTCTCTATTGGAATTAAATTTTGGGACTTTGCCCACCAGGCTCCCTGGTGTAAAGATTGTGGTGGTGTTCTGCCCTAACTTTGGCATACAAAAGTTACATGTCTGAGTCTAACCTCGTCAGACCAAGCATCATTGTCACTGGAGACAAAAGGGCTCAAAGGATCTACCGAAGGTAGATATGTGCCACTGACTTGCATTTCAACAGGAAGAATAAGGTAAGTAAGTACTGATCTGTGATAAAAATGACCTCTGAAATGTGTCGTTTTCTTGAGAAATCTGCAAATAGCTTTAGTTTTAAGCAAATCCAAAACTGCTTTCAGGGTGATGTTTGGCTGAAGGCCACCAAATGGTGTCATTGACACATTTTACCTGGGCACACACTTTCTGCTCTAAGGAAGGAAACTTTGTCCACTTCCAGAAGACTGGAATTTTGCACAACAGAACTAATATAATGCCATGACTTACAGGCTATCACCATGAAGGACTGTGGATTTATTATTTGATATACAAAAATGCTGTCTACTGGATGCAGTTCCCCAAGTCTATAGACAGCTTCAAAACTCTAGGTTCAGCACTTGTACTTACAACACTATTACAGAGCTCTGGCCTTCTACAGAGTCAGAATTCCCTGAGAAAGACTTACATGAGGACAGATTGTTTGCACACATCCAGCACATATGGATTTCTTCCACTTTCTATATTGCTGTTACTCATAACGTACCTTACACAACACTCACTTTAGCTAGTTTGATGCAAAGACAGTTTTGAATTTGTTTGTGTACAACCTACAGTTTAACCACAACTCACAATTTTCAATACTTAAAGGGAGCTTATAAGAAAGATGGGAACAGACTTTTTAATAGGGCCTGTTGCTATAGGACAAGGTGTAATGGTGTTAAACTAAAAAAAGGGTAGATTCAGACTAGATATAAAGAAGAAATTTTTTACAATGAGGATGATGAAACACTGGAACAGATTACCCTGAGAGGTGGTAAATGCCCCATCCCTGGAAACATTCAAGCTCAGGCTGGACAGGTCTCTGAGCAACCTGGTCGAGTTGAAGGTGTTGGTGCTCATTGCAGGAGGGATTGGACTAGGTGACCTTTAAAGGTCCCTTCCAACCCAAACCATTCTATGTTTCTGTGAATTCACCTGAATCCTGCTTTTCCCCCATTTATATCACTATACCTCAAAACACTTAGGTAAGGAAGCAATAGCTTTTGAGGAAACAGAAGCATATAAAACCCAAAGTGACACAGTCACCATCACCCAGATGGGAAGAGGCAGGGTCTATCTTGTCCCAGGCCTGTGTGCAGTGGTCCAAGCAATGCCGCATCCAGTATTTATCTGACTGCTATTCAGGGCTTCTTGGAAAAATAAAAACAAAAAAAAATACCACAGGGTGAAACACGAGCTGAAGGCTGTGAGGCTGTTGGAGGTGGTCCGAATTAACAGTGACTTTCTATAGCACAAGAGCGACCTATATCGCTTCTGTGGGACAGCAGCTAAAAGGGGCTGAATGGCCAATGAACTTTCTCACAAATATGTTTGCCATGTGAGCATATAACATGGCCTTGCCCCAGTACATATCTTGCAGCTGTATTTCTAGCTGTGATTTGCAGCCAGTTCATTTTTTGTTTGTGTAAGCACAGCAGAATGATGAATATTTCCAAGTGTGTGGCACACCAAGAAGAAACGAATGTGTATTTATATTTATCTTGCTTTGTATTTATGGATAAAAGTCCTAGGGACCCTCCTCTGTAACAGACAGCTGCAGGTATATACACAGGAACCTGGCAGAGAAGAAGATGTTTTCCTAACCTCGAAGGTGTGCTGTAACAGCATCTGTTTCATTGCAGGGCAGTGACGCTGTGGCAATGAGTGCGTCCCACCGGTATGCAGTGACAGAGACGCTCAGGAAAATGAGGAACAGCATCCGACCAGCATTTAGGGACTTTCAGAAGTGTTAGTACTGATCAGACACTGCTGATCAGGAGATATCCCACAGGAATACAGGAGTCCATAGCTAACAGGTCATACTTCACCTAAGAAATGATTCTCAACCTTCCTCCAGCCCTGTCAAAGCAAGAAACAATAGAAAGGACAGAATTACATGTGACCTTAATAAAGTTTGATTTTGGCTAGGGAAAACCATGGTGAACAGTAATAAGGGCCAATGTTGGAAAGGCCCCTGTAAGCTCCGGGGAAGGGATTTTCAGGGGCAGAGCCACAGCTCACCGCATTGCAGAGGCTCCAGGCAGCCTTCATCTGCCCGTGCCACACCAAGGGCTCTCCAGCTCTGTTCAGATGATTTCCCTGTGCTGTTTAATTGTAAGATCTTTCTGGCTCCTTATGCACTCCAATCGCTTCATTATCTGAGCCCTCTATTTCCCCAGATTCTCTGCTCTGAGTGGTCCCATACAAAAGACATACTAAACATTCGCAATAGCACCAGAGCTCTTTTTTATACTTGAGCCAGCAAGCACCCTATAAAAAAGTCACAACTAAATACAGCACACACGAAATGTAGTTATAACCGGGAAGTTGTGAAATAGGTGTAGTATGAAGGGAGAGGAAAGGAACTGCTTTTATGAGTACATTAGCAGGGAGAAACACCAAACAAGGAACCCTCCACAGCAGTGACATTTGGAGCCTAAATCAAGATGACATCCACAAAGAGACAACAGAGAGATCTTGCTGTTCCTGTGATTGCTGTGACTGCTATTAGGACTCCTGCCATTCAGCAAAGCAACTGCTGTTGTCTTTGAGAGCACCAATTCAGGATCCGCTTCAGTGGCTGTAATTTAATAGTAAAGGCATCAGAGGTTGAAACCGGGAACTTGGCAGGCATGCCTGGGAGAAGAGGGCTTTTTGTGTGCGAATCACTAAACCTTCAAATTCCTGCTTCAGCTCTGCTTCCCTCAGTCTTTTTTTTTTTTCCAGGAAATGTACAGCCACAGCATGTCAAAAATGAGAAGCATGAATAACCAGCCAGTGTTAAAATCACAGAGGTTTATACTGAGCTGCAGAGCCAATTTGAGAAAATTAGAGAGCCAAAGGAAGCACAGCCCTCCCTTCTGTCCTTTTCACGGATGCTCCTGTCGAACCAGACCCTGGACTGCAGGCTGTGCGCTCACACGCTTGATTACGGATTCAGCCAGCAAACTTCAGGCTCGGGTAGTCTGCTGAAACTCACGGCCTCTTATCCAGGGCTCACGGAGATGCTGTGCCTCTGCTGAGTCACAGCATGTTTGCATTCCCGAGCCCCGGCGAGCAGGAGCCAGTACGGGTCAGCTCCACCAACGAAGCATTAGGCTGCGCAGAGCCAGAGCAAAGCCTTTATTACCTGTGAGTGACTTAGCCAGCCTGCACGATACCCACGTCAGCAGGAGCTGAGAGAGCCACGTAGGCTCCACATGGGCTGGCACCGGTCTGGATGCTTTGTAGGTCACTACTAAATGCCACACAGACAGCAGCAGCAATCTCTTCTTCATCGTCCCCTAATTCACATCTGAATTTGGCACATTTTTTGTTGCGTATATTTTTGTTTTATCCAGGCTACCACTCTGTCCATCTATTTTTCACTGGTGATCCAGCTTTGGGTGTAATTTTTGTTTGCCTGCGGACTCTTGGCATCACCCATGGACACAGGGCAGCTTGGCTGACCACTGAGCCCACAGCAAAGCCCAGTGCAGTGAGCTCTACCTGGTCCCAGGGAACATCATCCTCTTACACTCATGCTCTTCCAGTTGTCATTTAAATAACAGCTCTGGCAAGCCGAGAAAGCGTTAGTGCTGCAGAGTTTTCCCAGGCTTCGCTGTCAGGCTGACAGTCACGATGCAATTAATACATTTTCAAAAAGACAGCATATCTTGTTGGTGTTTAGCTGGTGTTCGACATGTTAGGATGATGAGTTTTGCTGGGATGAGAAGCGAGATCAAGCCTTAGCACTTAGGTCTGGTGCCTACAGTAGTTTTAAGCACTGAGTTGAATGCAGGGTGTAGCCATAGCTGAGACAGGCCGTGGTGCTGAGTTTCAGCATGAACATAGGAGACAAAATTCTCCACTCCTGTGGACAACCACATGAATGCATAAATAGAGCTGCTGCTCCTGAATTTTGCTATGATGGAGTTAAATCCTTGCGATAAAGATGGAGAAAGGGAGAGGCTTGAATGTCTATGTCCATGTAAGCCTCAAATCCATCCCAGAGTACCTGCTGTGGGGGCAGGATCTGGGCCAGTCTGGTTTCCAGCAGTGCTGGCTGGACCTTGAGCAGAGCCCAGCTGATGAAGGACAGGGATGATCTCTCCAGCCAGAACAGTTTTATTCCCCATAAACAACCTGTGTAAAAAAATCTTTTTTGAAAAACTCATTTTCCAAAGAACCCAGCCTTCTCTGAAAAAAAATCCAGAATTAGCTCTCTGACTGATGCTACTATATATACAAACAACACAAATGCATCCCCTCTTTCTCCCAGTTCTTTCTCTTCCTGTGTGATCCATGGTAAGGAGGCAGAGTTCTGCAGACAGAACCTGCTATTGAGTTTATACAACCTTTAAAATAAAACCAAAGTACCTTCTGGAAGGGCTCTGTAACACAAGGGTGCCTACGGCTGATGCTGTACCATACTCTGCTAAGCTTTAAGGAAAAGAAAAGAAAAGAAAAGAAAAGAAAAGAAAAGAAAAGAAAACAGAAGTGACTTTGAGCACCACTGCAACGGTAACTGATACTCTATTTGAATTAAACATTTCATTTACTCTGTCACAGTGACTGTGACCTTTTCAACTGCAGTTTGGCTCTAAATGACTGATGTTCTTCACATTACACACGCGAGGCACAACAGACTTGTTCTGTCAAAGAATGAAAATAGCTCCGCGGGTATTTTGTCTCCCTGTTTTGCCGAGATATAGGAGTGAATGCAATAAAAAGTAATGGTGTGGAAGAGATCATGCTGCTGCTTTCCAAGGGTCATGTCTATATGGCTGGTGAGGAGCCCTGGCATTTCCACCATTTACTGAATTAAAAAACAGTGATGGGCAGCAGCCACTGCGCAACCTGAAAACATGCTGCATAGGTCCTGTGTCGTCCGAGTCAGCGTGACCTCTGCAGAAAACTCAGGTTATACTCCTAGGGGTGAACTTCCAGAAAAAATGTGCTCTGAGTTGGGTGAATTCTTGAAACCCTTGGTTTTCTTTATCATCTAGGGATTGTTACTTATAGGGGGCTTGAAATAATTTTATGGGGAGAATGGCCCACCTGTCCCCCTGCGCCCAGCCACGCACAGCTCCCCATCAGAAGGGTGCACTGCCAGAGCTCGGAGGGAGTTTCAAGGTGCTTGCCCACACTCTGCTTAGCTGATGCTAGTGATTTTAATTCTCTCCTCTCAGAGAACCGAGGCGCCTTCCTCCAGAAAAGACAAAGAGTGCATCTTTTTAAGTATATCTGCATTAGTGAGCACCAGGGGTTGTTAGATTGGATGGAACGGTAATAAAAACCATTTTCATATTACACTTTTCTTTTTTCTCAGATTATCTCCTTTCCAAAGCACTTTAAGGAGAGAAGCAAGGCCCCTCCCTGGATGCCGTATGTCCCTGCAGGACAGGGAGAGGTGACACTGGGTGCCTCAGGGGCACAGACAGCCCGGAGCACCTGGGAGAAGAGACCTGACAGCTGGAAGAAAGGGCACAAAAGCTGTCACTGCCTGGTTTCCTCAGGGTGCCACAGGGTCACCTGTGGTCGCCTGTGGCATGTTCTTGATGGCAGCCAGCAAAAAGCAGAGCTCAATGCAGCTGGACAGCTTGGGGCTGGGATTCAGCACAGGGTAGGAGATCATGTGGAGGCAGGAACAGGTGAGTAGGGATGAGAAGGGACAGTACAATCTCTCTTAGTAGCTCTGCTGGCTTTAAGTGCTTGTTGAACTATAGCCTGATTTTAACACACAGAGATACACCAGAGATCGATCTGCTGTTCAGGAACGAATAGCCTCAGAGTGTGCACAGACTAGTGTCAGATATGGATGGAATCATGCAATCAGCAACAGAAAAGTACTTTATGGTACTTGCAACCTTGTGAAATCCCAGCTTAACCCAGGAGAAAAGATCACTTCTGACAAGAGACTGCTCACTTTTCCGGTCAAGGACTGCTGCCGTTTCTGCAAAATGAACTGGAGAACAATACCTGAAGAACAGTGTTAGGAAACAGAAATCATTGGGGATAGTATATCTGATATGATATGCACCGCCAATTCAGTCTCACTGCAGACAGTATTATCCCATGGATGTTCACTGAGCATCAAAAGGCTTGGCTGTAATAGTCGTGAGACTGTACTTGTGTGGCTAAGCTGGAGAGGTGAGAAACTGATGGGGATAGTTCACGGAGACCCCACAGAGGAAAAAGAACAGGACACCGAAGCAGCCAAGAGAATGGGGAGGCCAAAGGCGGGCTTCCCCTGCAACACTGGTGGTGAAAGCCAGAGGTGTGTGATCAGAGGTGAAAGTCTAGCCATTAGATAGCCACAGAGATAATGACCAGAGGAAGCAGACTAAGCTGAATTATGATACGGGCCATAATACATAGCTTCATACTCTGCAAAGCAGGGGTGAGAAAAGTGAAGAAACCCAGGACTAGAGAACTCAGATGGTCACATAGCAGGTTGGCATTAAAAGGTACAAACAGGATCCAGTCAATCTAACATGGGCCCCAGTCTGTACTTTGAGAGACTAGTCCTTTTTAATGGACTTAATGGACTAGTCCTTAGAAGCAAGCACCCAAATTCCTCATCACCCATGAGGGGAAGGATGTTCTTTCACAGATTTCCAAAGGGACAGCCAATCTGCCTAATATATGTACCTAAATTCTTAACCCACTTGGCTAATTGCTCATTACTGATATGAACTCACAGCTACCATGGCTGTTCACTCCAGAAGGTCAACAAAGGCTTGTACCACTACTGACAGTGATCCGGGGATGGAAAGCAGCAACCCATACCACAAAGGTGATGACTGATGGCCAAGGCAAACCCCATCAATGGGGTCAGCTCTCCTTTCTCACACTTATGTGTGTTAGCGCCATGCACAGAGGATGCCCACACACAGTTAATTCACCTGTATACTCCAACTGGAAAAACTATATATGCTGCGGGTGAATAATGTTTTATATTAAAGCACAGACTGTGAGGCAAGAGCCAGGCTTACCTCCCACGCACATATCTTGTGATATCAATACATGTGACTCACCCTTCAGCTGCTCCTATAAGAAACCAAGTGATATTTCATACAAAACCTATTCAGAGACTTATTTGTTTTCAGAAAAAAATGTTGTCCCATGCTTCCTTCCCGTCGCCTTTTTTTTTTTTTTTTAAATCAAATACTTTATCTGAGAGTAATGCATTCTGCTCAAAGCTTTTCACACACTCCTAAATACCATACAGGTATGTGGATTCAGTGAACACTTACTCTTTGTGCTTTCCTATCCATTTCCTTTCTTTATTTGCAGAAGCAGTTTTCTGTTAGGAAAGACAGGGATAGTTAAATATGGCCATAACCCCTTCTCCTGTGCTTTGCAAGACTTTCCATCTTTATTCTTGTCTCTTCACAACTTATTCCCCTGCACCAAGAAACATGGGCAAGAACATTTTGTACCCTGTTTGTAGCTCTCACTGATCTGCTGTTTTCCAATATTGTGGGTGTTGCTTTCCTTCCCAGGAAAGAAAAAAAATGTTTTTCTTACTTTATCACCATCGTCGTAAACACTGCCAGGAACTCCTTTGCGGACTGTAAAATCCACAGCTTGTGGATGTGCAGTCAGAACTTGCAATGGTTAGTTATAAGGTGATTATCCATAGCAATTGTGAGCTTGTTTCAGAATCCAGTTATTAGGCAAGCAGACTGTTTATTTTGTGCATATTTGCAGCATTTTGTTAGGTTTTGCCAGTAGATAATTGCTGCTGATTAGTACTGTCTTATCTTGTCTAAAGAAAGACCATGTGTGGGCCACTTGCCACAGATACACTGATTGCCATAAAAAACCTCAGCATGGGTTTCAATTATTTATCACTGTTTTCCCACATTTAGAGGAGATGAGATAGCTTTTGACAAATGAGGGTTCTCTTACAGCTAAAAGATAATTCGGTATTTCTCCAGCTGTATTTAAGTTAGTTAGCCCTATTGCACATGTCAATTATGCTCTCAAATTTTAGACTGTCATCACAGTTAGCATTTTGCCTGGCACTTTGCAGAACTGCAGGGGATCGAGATCCCGGTTCCAGAGAAACTTTCGATCCAAGAGCTAAAATGGGAGCAACCAAACAGCGTGACAGTGGTTAAGCGGGACAGAGTTAACAGGCCACCCTCGTACTGCATGGTGAGATTGCAGACGAGGAGTCCTTGGGCATGTGGAAGCTCATGGGTTTGGACTGATGGGAGCACAGGAGGATGCATGTGTGAAAGACTGCGTGATGCTCCAAGTGGAGAGCAAGCAGGATGAGTGCTTCCAGTGTCAACACCAGTTTGCTCATCTGATCGCGCTGTGGACCTGTGCTAGCACTGGTGGCCTGACGGGGCGATGTCCCGCCTGAGTGTGGGGAGATGATGTCCCGGCAGAGTGTGTGCCCTGGATGAGGCGATGCCTGGAAGCGGTGCTGAGCCCACCGCTGCTGTAGCAGCACACACCTCACGGGAGCACGGGCCAGCTGGCATGCGCAGTGGCTGCGTGAAATGCACGGCCTCCCTCCTTAAACCAAAAGAATCTTAATAGCATAAACCATGGGTGAAGATTTTTAAGTCAGTGAGATTTGGCACCCGAGACATTGCTCGGGTTACTAAAAAGGCGCAGAGGAATCAAACAACCCCCACAAGACTGCCAAGGCACTATGCAGCTCAGGTGGGGCTGAAGAAGAAGGCCCGTTTCCCTTCCATCACCCTTTCGTTATTCGCTCGCACTTCCACCATCTCCTCGCCGTCAGCAGCTGAAGCACGCAGGACACGCAGCCTGTCAAATCAGGAACCACCTCTGAAGCTGGAAGCGAACAAAGGAGGAATCGGCAGCGGGAATAACCACAAAGAATCTTACATTATTTTCTCACCAGGTTGTTTTGCTGTAC
>JAVJGG010000002.1:16381828-16397990 GCA_035590195.1 Aviceda cuculoides
CCCCCCCCCCCCCCCCCCCCCCCCCCCCCCCCCCCCCCCCCCCCCCCCCCCCCCCCCCCCCCCCCCCCCCCCAATCATTAAAAAGCCTGAACTACAATTCCATGAGGCTCAGTAGGAATTAAAATTAATTTTAAACCAGAAACATTTCAGCTTTTCTGAAGTACTAACTGTGAAAAAGTCAATAATTTTTATTTTAATATTATCAGTTTATTCATTGATACATTATATAAATTCAAGATAAAACTATGGAATTTCCTGCACTGTGAGGTAGAACCCAGCACTACCTACCAGTCCATCTCACTTAAGCCCAAAAGCACCATTTACCTGTACACTTGTGAAGAGAATCTCCATACCCCGGGAATCAAGGAAAGTCTCCCTGCCCAGCTGGATGTCGGTGATGTGCTTTAGGCAGAGCAAGAGACCCCTACGAATATGAATGTAGTTGTTGGAGACATCATTGTGATGCCAGTCTTGATAGAGTGTCAGCAATCCACCCAGGTAGCCTCTGTTCACTGCCCGTCGGCTGTTAGACTCTGAAAATGAAGAGAAAATGCTGAATTAAACTTTTTCCACTACTCACGCTGTTTGATAACCATGTGGCTACTTAGTGCTCAAACTCAGACTTTAACACATGTGCATCCTTGCTTAATGGCATCGGTTATTTTTTTTTAATTTTTTTTTTTTTTTTTTTTTACAATTTAGGATGTCGTTATTTGCTAAGCCTGAGCTAGGCTCTTGGAATCATACATGAAAAATAAAAATGAAGCAGAGTCTCTCCTGTCTAGGTGGAAATGGCTGCTCCAGAACCCTCCAGATGAACCAAACCATGGGTGGGGAAGAGGCAGAGCCTGTATCTCCTTCCAAGTGCTAATAAACTTAATTCCAATTGCAGCGCTGTAAGAGTTTGTGAGACTAAAGAAGCTCCTGAGGAGTGAGAAAAGCTAAAGAACAGCAAGATTAGTCAAGAACAGGTCATTTAATCTTCACAGAGTTCTCTCAGGACTGAAGTACAGAACACCTTGCTGAGAACAACAAATCCAGAAACCTTGTAGCTGCACAATCCCGTCACAGCCAGCGAAATCAAGTTTAATTTCTAAATGTAATCCCACACATACCTATGTAACGAAAGCCATGAATCAAATTATTCTGGAAACCCACAGTATTTAAAAATTAACAAAATACCAATATGAGCAACAGCAGTTTGGGCTTCTTTTCTGTTACAATCTGGCTCTGAGATTCTGTTGTTTTCTGGCTCTGAGATTTTAAAGGTCACATCCAGGTAATGTTTAAAGGCTTTACTGCATGGGCAAGAAAATAAAAAATACATTTTAAAAAAATAAGCTTTATAAAAATACAAAAGGAAAGCTGCATTGTTCCCTTAATCACGTAGCTCCAGGATATCAGAATAAAAGGAGATTATAAAACTTGTCATAAAATACAAATTCTGCTAAGTATTCTAAAACACATCCCTTCACCCACTGCGTTCCTTGCCCTGCCCCACAGGACAAACAGGAAGCCACACCACACTCTAGGCTCCCTCCCTTCAAACCAATCCTCCCTAAACTTATTTTCCTGACTGGTCCTGACATTCCTCGCAGTGACACACATTAGAAGCTGTCAGGGGCTCAGTAATCAACCAAGGGGCCAGGTAGCATACACAAGACTGGAGCTCCCTGAATACCAATCGGCATTTGCAGCTCACAACAGATGGCTCTTGGTATGGGTTCTCCAGAGCTAGCAGGCTCCAATTCATTTCCAGTTCATTAAACAAAGTGCCAGAGCCTCTCACACCTGGAACGTCAAAGTCATCAGTGGGGATTTTTAGGAGAAGCTAGAGGTTAAGAGAGAGAACTGAAAGATGCTGCACAAAAAAAAATCAGTAACAAGGGAAATTGGGGAGAGAGTAAGCAGGAAGCAGCTGGAAGGCAGCAAACCTCAGTCCCAGTGATGAAGTAGATAGAGCTATTGGAAAGGGGGAGGAAGTCACCTGAAATTGTCTCAGTGTGCTCTTTACAACACATTAGAAAACTCTTACCTGGAGAAGGAATTGGAAGGTAGTTCTGCTGCCTAGTCTTGTCCTGCAGTTTTCTCTACCATTGGCACCACAGAGCAGGCAACAAACAGCACCCCCAGACCAGTTTGCCAACTCATTTTAATCCTGCTCTACATCTTCACACCACCCTGTTGACATGCCTCTGCACTGACCTGCTGGTCCCACAGCTCTTCCAGTCCTACACTGCTCTTCCCAGTCTCCTACACCTTGGCCTGCAGTTCTCTCTAGCACTTTATCCCCTTGTTGTTAACTATCCCGCTAACTCTGCCAGTACATCTTGTATTTCAGGGCTCAGGGGATGTCAGCATGTAGAAGGTCATCCTTCTCCTTTGACCTTCACTCTGTTTCTTCTTTCTATTTGACTTTCTGCAAGAAAACTTTAATTGCTTGAGAATCCCTTATCAATCCCAATGATTTTATTCATGATTTCCTATTAATCCTCAACCAGCTGTCATGTTTACTAACCTGCAGGATGACTAACCCATTAAATCAGTCAATCTTCCTTGAGGAATTACTCAGGAAGCTCTGTAAAAGTCAATACGTATATAAAACATGACAAGAAGAAGAGAGTCAGGGAGTGTAAGGCAGGGACAATTTGGATCAGACTCAGAGCTTCCCTGAACTGTTCAGAGGCAGATGAAATTGGACTAGATCTAGGGATTTATAGCCCCTGGCACTCAGTGCTTGAAGTCTAAGCTTTCTGTGTCAATGCCGATAGGACAAGGGAAATATTGGAAAGCACTGTGGGCAGAGCTTCTTGGGGAATTCATTTTTAAGGAAAAAAAAAAAAAAAGAATTATCAAAAATGTGTTTGTGATGTTTTCCTCACATGTTTCAAGACAGACTTCCACACTGGGATCCCAGCTCCGTAAGGAACAGAACACATAACTGTCCCATGCCTCAGTTTTATCACTGGATTAAAGACATGGAGGAAGCTGAGTAAAATAACTTTGCTATGTTTCCCCTCATGTTTTTTTGTAGTACTTACCACCTCTAGGATCAAAACAGTTGCTTTGAAAAGTGAAGCTGAGATAGTCTGTTCTGTAAGGAGGAGATGGAAGAAGCAGGACTATAGTTTCCTCAGCACTTTGATCAGAAGCAATGAGAATTACTTGCTGAACAGGCAAAAAAAAACATTCCGTTTTTTTCTCCTGTCTGATTTCATTGACTCTCCTCTGCTCTCCTGTGTCATCAGTGTTTTTCTTACTTTTTAGTTCCTTTTTTTTTTTTTCCCCAGTTGTATAGTCAATCAAGTAGTGAATAAATGAAGAAGGAAGTATGCCAAGATCTCCAGAAGGCAGAATGGAAAAAGGAGGCCTCCCCACTTGTCTGTGTCTGTTGGTCTGCATCTAGACATGCACCTGCATGGGTATCTATCTATATTTTGGCACAAATACAGATGGTGGAAATGAATCATACAGGTACAAGCAGCACTGCACAGATTTGTAGGCAGCAAGAACCCACCCCTCCTGGAGTGAGTATGCATGATCTGTGTGGTAAGTGGTAAAATGTCCTATGTCTTTTGACCCCTTTTCTGTTATTCTTTCATTAGTCCCTTTCCTTCTCCCTGGACATGGCCAGTGTTTAGTGGAAATGGAAGTTCTCCTTCCATGCAGCTTTCAGAAGTACCCAGGGATGGTGCTTCCTGTTTTGATTCATCCTTAGTCTGTGTGACAGATGCACTCCTCCTGTTTGAACCAGCTGAACTCTGGTCCAGGCAGATGCTCAGAAAGTAAGCCTAACTGAAGTCAATCCTATTGTGTGAAGCTATCAGTAAGAACTCTGCGCCAAACCCCCCCAAAAAACAGTTTGGCTGGAAACTGGTCTGATAAGCAGCCAAAACTGCATTAACAGCAGAAAATCTTGACTACAAATCAACCACTTTATACCATAAATATCTGCAGACATCAGGGTCCGTTGAGCTCTCCCTCCATAGCAGGTGGCTGCATGGCAGTGATCTCCCCTTGAGTAGGGACACCTCTCAAGGTTACCCCTCAAGGCTGAGAGATCCCTTACCTGACACCAGACATTGATGGGTTTGTAAGTGACATTTTTTGCATGCATGTAACATTTAAGATACGTACAGTAAGCTTACACAATAATCTTTGTATCCCATACTAATTTTAAGTGCACTAAATAGTAGAGTATTGACCACCAGTCCATCTGTACTTATTAAATATTTTACACACCTTAATTTACTGATTAAAACTCAGTAAAGTAACTACTAGATCAGATCTGTGTGATCTCTGACTCTTCTCCTGCAATAGTCTGTCTTCCTAATCCTATTCTGTCAGAGTTGCCAGGAGAGCACTGTCTTCACTACCTTCCCCAAACCTGTCACTGGCATACTATTTTCTTTGCCAAGAGTTTGAGTTCTGTCTGCTGAGGCTGGGATGAGTGACAGGGGAATGCTCAATGTCTTTTTAGTTTCCCACATTTCCAGAACTGACCTTTCACTTCTGGCTTCCAGGGCAGTGCTGCTAACCAGTGAAAGTTTAAGCACTGCAGCACAGAATATCTGGTCTGAATAATCTGTGCAGTTAGCCAGAAACATTTGACAAGGATGCACGGCCAATGTGCAGAAGCATCAAACGGTTAAAGATGCATCTAAATTAGCAAGGGCATCACACTACAAAGAAACCCCCAGTTTTGACAGAATTCTAATTTTGTGCTGCGGGACAATGACAGACTCTAAAGCCAGGGTTTCAGTCTAGTAGATAAAAGTCTCATGACTGCTAGTGTTTCTGTGGACATTACTGAAGCCTTCCTCACATTCCAGTCCCCTTTGAAGTGTTTGCCAGGAACACAGGGACCACTGGAAAACACGCAGCATATTTAATCACAAAACTGAATTACAGTCAACCTGAAACATGATGAGCAATGCATTACTTACCAGGCAGAACAAAGAGATATTTATCTTTCTGTCTATCTGCTTAAATCTCTTTGTTGATGCCACTCAGCTGATTCATTATGCCAAGAACATACATTGCTACAGTTTGGAGATAAGAATGCTCTGCTAAATTAACCCTGTGGCCTCTAAAGCAGCGAAAGGAATAAGAAAATCTCCAACTTCCCCACTCTGCTCTACTGATTGCCTCTTGGGAATAAAAGATGCAAGATATATCCTAAAGCAGAGAAGCCAGCTATTTTATTCAGTCATTGAGAGGTCATTTTTGCTAGAGATAAGCATGAGGGTTCACTATAGAAACAAAATGAATTGTCCCCATGCAGAAACTTAGTCACTCATCAAGTGCTGGAATGAATTCAGACCCAGTGGGCTCTACAGCTCCAGCAAGAAGCTGGTATTAGCTCAACTCTTGTTGGAAACCAGAATACTACTGTAATTGTGCCCTGTAAACTTCAGAATCCAGGCATTTACTTAAGCATTTAGGATAGATGCATAACACTGGCACAAAGGTAGAGAACACAGGCAGGATTTGCTAGCAACTACAAGTGCCATGTTTTGCCTCTACACCAGGAATCAGCCGCGAGCTTAGCTTCACTACAAGAACAGCTCATTCTCTCTACTCCAAAACATTTGTTTTAATTCCAGGTGTTGGCCAATTCAGTGGCAGTCATACAAACTGTATTATGACACGGTGATTCTTCTCTTATTTGCCTTTATTACATGGTTCATACGTAAAGATTTAGAAAGAGCAAGCCAATCCCTTCCAAAACTTTTGAACTAACCCCAGAAGGAAACTGCTTTTCAAAAAGGTTTCCTTTTCCTCCTTTATTTTTCAGTTTCACAGCATCTTCTTGTTGTAAGTCAACAGAAAGCTGGAAATCCACAGAAGATAAATTTGCACAAAATTTACAGCTTGATTTTTCTAACCAAAATGATTTGAAAGAGTTCAAATAGGGATGCTAGAATTTGGAAGACTTCCTCAAATTCAGCCACTAAATTTTCTGAAGCCAGATCATCACTGGAGGCACAAACACTGCCCATACCAAGACAAAGGTAGTAAGCAATCACTATTAAGGATGTCAACAGAGAATAATGCAACTCCTTGACACTTTGGTTCTATTATACCCACCCCAAGGAACAAAAGAGTGGGAAGCTGCCATGCCCCAGGACATAAAACCAACTTTTTTCTCTGGAGCAGGGAGTTACTTTCAGTTTGGGATATGTCTGTGAGTGAAGAGCAGTCTTGGGGAAGGGAATGTTAAGGACATTCAAAAATATTTTTTTTTCCCCATAAAGTGGCTCTTCTCAAAAAAGACAACTGAAAAATATAGAATCAAGACTATCTGCATTCTGAAACTCAGAAAGAAAAGATAGACACAGAACTTGTTTTAAATTATTATGAAAGGAACTGTTTGCAAAATTCAACTCTGATCACAATACCCTGCAAGTTGTGATGATAGATCTAGGGCCAGACTGATAATGGAGTTTGAATCCAGAGGTGGGTAATGAAGTCTTAAACTGATTGTGAGAAATGGGTACCTAGCAAATCACAGACATGGTGCTGTTGGCTACAGGAACTGATATGGTTTAACCATAGGGCTGTTTTGACACAAGATCAAAGACCTGCATCAGTAGATCTGTTGCAAAGCATTATGAGTTCAGACATAGAGGGTGCAGGCCTTTCAGAAACCATAATCTACTTATGCACTAGAACATCACTTTCTGTTTCTCACAGAGTTCCTTGCCCCTCCTTGATGCCAGCATAAATGGAAAAGAATGACACTGATTATTTTATCCCACCAGCCACAAGACAATCCTTATGCTTCAGTGGGGGGGGTAAGAAAAAAAAAAAAAAGAAGAAGAAAAAAAAGGCAGGTGAAAGTTTAAATAAAGGTTAGTTAATGGAAGATGGGAGGAAAGAGCAGGAAATGAGAGATGAAAGGCTAGGGGCAGGAAAAGGGAAGGCAAAAAGATAAAGAAGACAAAAGGAGTAAGGAAAAGCTATAGAAAGAGAGGGGAAAGGCCATCGGCAATAACTGCTGTTAGAACACACAATTGTCTTGATGAAATAAGCATGATCAAAGGGTCACCACAACCTGTCTTTTTAAATTGCTCATTACAATTTTACTAGGCAAGCATTGCAACAAGGGCCCTGCCCATTTCCCTAGCCCTTTCCTTCAATATCTGCTGAGCAAAAGCCTCCTAGATCAGCTCTAGCTAATTTCCTCGAAGACGTGCAAGCTGCTAATTCTGAGAAGTACAGATAGTCAGGAATAACAAATACAACCAAAATTAGATTAAAATAACCTGCTGATAAACAAATTATTCACCAAAAATAAATATTGGATTAAGTGCCAGTGGAAGCATGGATCCTTAAAATAACATCGCCATCGTGTGGCTCGAGGTGTCAAGCAGCAGTGTCCGGTTTGGTCCACCACACCGTCTTCAGCCTGCAAACCCCTAGGTATGCACTTGTCTGCACTTAAATTGCAGGTGTCCGGTTGTCTTCCACTCCCCCAAAACTAGGAATGGTTTGCCTGTTTTATTTTGGGGGGTGTGTTCACTAAAAGCAATAGAACCCATGGCTAAGAGCGACATGGAGGGCAGCCCTCACCTTCCACATCTCTCACATCTTCCATGCCTCTCGCAGGCAAAGGAGGGCTTAGTGATGAGCTGCCCAGGCCTTAAGACAGAACTGAAGCTAGATACAAGGACAGATGTATAGAGGAGAAGTAGAACAAAGCCAAAGGAGGCTGGAAAAAGTAGCAGGTGTACCCTGGAACAGAGAGAAGAGACTCTGGGAAGGATGATGCACCTCATCCCACCCCAGTTTATGTATAGCTATCAGTATCTACCCACACATCCCCACCCTGGGCTGTAGTAAGCATCTAGATATTGAAGGAGGAAGGATGGACAGGTGTTACACTGGAAAGGTTGACTGTAACATCCTAGAGAAGAATAAAAAAAACTCCTGATGCTCTCACAGCACCTCAGCACCATTATAGATATTTACCAAGCAACATGTTCAGCCTGTATAATAATGTAATTCAGTCAGAGGGAGTTAACGGCAGGGTGGAGAGACAACAGATAAAAAAACAGCAAGGCAATGGAGGAAGAACTTGCTACAAGCTGTTTGCTGCATGCATGTGGGCATGGCAGGTGTAGAACAGCAACTGGGAGAGCAGCATGCAAGGATAGGTAAAGTACTCTGGGATGCTTGGAAAGAGATAAGTCAGAAGTGAGAGACTGGCTGATGGTCAGGCAAGAAACATCTTCTCTATATCAGTAATCTGAGCTTCCGCTGATAGAAAGAAGTAGCACTGTCATTAGAAGGGACCTAAACTTTTATTCCTCCATTAATCACCATCTACTATGATTATCATTGATTTCCACAACGTACAGGGGAACAAGACAACCATTTTGCACTGGGTTTCCAAGCATTTCTTCCCTCTTGTGGATGAAGCACAAGTTTTTAGTGTCCCATCACTTATTTCTTTGGACAATCTTACACTTTCCCTGTGAAAAACAGCAACAATTTCCCAGGTATAGCTGGAGCAGTCATTTTTTCTTACACTGATGCCTTCTTTCCTGGCAGATCTAGTTTCTTGCTGTTATGCACCTGTTAAGCGGGCATTTAGCATCAGCTTCTGTTAGGAAAGAGACAAAGACCAAAAAGTTTCTAGCTAGCCCCTGGCTCTGCAGGTGGACAAAGTCTCAAGTAGAGCTTATGGGAGCCAGAGGAGCTGAAGATGGATGTTTCTGATTCCATCAGGGAGACACACTGCCATCTGCCTGCTCCCCTTAAAACTACCGTGTGTTTTCCCGTTGCAGCTCGCTGTCAAAAGGAAGAAGGACACTCACCCTCCAGCACGGCTCCGTGTATGATCATAACCCTCCTGGTCACCTTGGGCTGAAGCACTTAAGGATACAACAGCCCTACAGAGAGACCCTCAAGAATGGGTGTGTTCTTGTCCTGTCTGTTCTATAGCCTTCACCCCCAGCAAATTTGAATCTCGCCACTATTTCCCAGCAAGTGGGTTACTGTGTCTCCCAAAAAGCTCACAATAATCAGTCCACCAACTCAGTACTGCTGCACATTCCAGGATTCCTGCCTCCCATTTAGTTTGTATCCTGTCTAAAACATGCTAATGGGCTTCTGGATGCTTTGCCATGTACAGTTTTACCCCTTGTTTTCATAAGCAATTTTCAAGTGCTATAGCAATCATGAAAAAACTCAGCTCTTTTCCAGCCATGGCGAATTTATTTCTGGAAGAACCAGGACTGTTTTTCACATGTCCTGACCTACACCTCCCAAAAGACACAGCCTGCTCATTTGTATGCAGCTACCAGAGCAGTCTACTCCAGAAGCCTGGAGCTTCTCATGTCCTGAGTCACAGGACAAGGAAAAAACTAAAAGACATTCTTGACCACTCAGCATCGGACTGCAGAAAACATCAGAAAACACAGTTCAGGCTGACTTGTGGACTGTGACACTCTGTTTGGTTGCACAATATTGGCACCATTTCCCAAATCCCAGTTCCAGCACCTTAAAAGAACATCAGCTGAAAATAGATCATGTGTTTTCCTAAAAATCACTTTTCCGTGGAAGCAGTAACTGATGTTGCTGCAACAATGTTGTTCAGCTGTGAATGGTAAAGGAGAAAAGGACACAAACCAGCAAACTGGGAAGGATGTCTCAAAATGAAGAAATGTCTCTCCCAAGCAATGCCTTTGTTTGCAGTGGTCAACAGTACAGATGAACACAAGAACCCTAATCTGTACATCACAGTGATCAACCAGAGAGACAGTGTAGGGACTGCTTTACTCAATAGACTAAATTCCTGTTGGAATTCATTTTTTGTAACTTCTGTGAAAGCACCTGAAACAACCAACCAGAATGATCAGTGTGTTCTTCCAGTACCAGAAATCCTTTCTGCACTTCCTAAAGCACAAAAAGCATAAAAGAAAGAACCAACCAAGATGCTTTCACAACCTAAATTGGCTGAGAAGAGTCACACAGAAAATTTCTAAGATTAAATAGCTTTAAAAACTTACCTCACTCCAAGAAGAAAAGGGCTAGGAGAATTTGGAGGTGAATCCAGTCCTTTTAGATTCCCTAGATCATACTCAGCTTGCCTCCCAACATGTGTTTATGACTCCCCAGGAGACTACTTTTCACAGCTTCCCTTGGTAATGAATCCTCCACTCCTATATACTGTTCTCGTCCCTAGACCCAGAACAAGCCTCCAACTAGAAAACTTATCCTATAAATATCATGGGACAACAGAATTTCACTTCCCATTCCTAGTACTTACCACAAATCGGGAGTGCAAGAGAAAAGCTCAAGCCGCCAGAAGAGCTTTCAGCTCTTGCTCCACTTTTCCAGCCTTCTCTGTAAATTTTTTTCTACTCTGAAGGCTAATTTTGCTTTTGTATTGCAAGCAGCTGTGGCATAGCCCCACAGCCCCCTTGTTAAGATTTAGTGCCCAAACCAGAAGGTCTTTCCCTGTTGCAATAATGTGACCTTTAAATCTAGGCAGGAAGGTTAATACTGAGACATTATTTCAGAACTCATCACTTGAGCTGCCGCAACTCAGACACGATCCCATTGCTGCATGCTCATTTAAGCACTGCTTCCAGGGCTACAATTTTTCACAAATGCATTTATTCCTAATACTATGAAAAGGAGAAGGGAGAGGGGAAGAAAAGGGGGTGGGGGAGAGAAAGAAGGACAATACACCATTGTGATTTATTGTAGAATAGATTGTCTGCAGTAGTAGAGTGCTCTTTCTCTAATCAAAGCTTTATTAAATTCTGGTAATAAAAAGCTAAGTGTTTTCAGATGGGATAAAGGCAAAAAAAAGGGTAACATGTTCATTTCAGGAACAGTCACACCAGCAGTGTGTGACTGAGAACCCACGTTAAAGTCTTCAACACCGCCAGCCAGCTGGTGCAAATGTTAAGCACAGCCTGCCATAGCAGGGCTGTACCCCAGCAATCACTAGGTCTCAGTCCTATCTGCACATTATCAGACCTGACAAGCTTGCAAAGGAGAATAAGGTCGTCTCTTTTGGGCTACAGAAGTTTTCCAAGCCTTTGCCAACAGCATCATTGTCACCAGGTAAGCACATAATACGACAGCACCACAGGACAGACAGGTCCTGGCCCCACTCTCCACTGATGCTGGAACAGAACAATAAGCATTTGTCACTGCCTGGAGAGGTTTTCCATTTCTTCCACTGTGCCAAGCCCCAGGACAACCATTGTTCCCTAAATACTCAAAATAAGGGTCTAATCTGGCTCCATCAGCAGCCTGCTCTCTGGGACCTACGGCACCATCTCCCATAGAGCTGTGTGTCCACAGAGCCTCGAAGCTCCAAGATTCATAGCTAGACATACAGGAAAGTACTGCATTACAGCTTCTCTTTCTAAGCAGTGCTCTTTGGGACTGAGGGAAGAGGAGATACCAAGGGAGAGGAGGTTCAACAGAATCATTATGTCCAGTAGCACAGCACAGAAAGGAAAGTCAGAGAGAATATGAAGGTAAAAAGCTTACTTGATTTCAGCAAAGCTGCCAGAGCCTCAATGGCTGCCCTGGGGAAAGAAGAGAAATGGAAAAATAACGTCAATTTCTTCAATAATTTCTGTAACCTTCACCTTCACAGTCTTCTGGGCCAGGCTTCCCAGATGGTCTAAATTGACAGCTTATGATGAGTTTTGACAGAACTGCAGTGTTTTACACCAGCAGAGGATCCAGTCTCTGCAGCTGACTCAGTTACTCTAAAAGACCATTAGCCCTCTAGCTTTAGTGTTACACTGATTTGTAGCAACCATTAAATTTACAGCAACACCCACATATCCAAAGTAATGAAGCAAGGCTTTAAACTGCTGCCCCAGAGTTATTTCTTTGTATCGGACTCAGCACATGCCCACTCCAGACACCAGTGCTTCTACATACACCAGTAGATGATAACTTCTGCATCAAGCTGGAATATCCATGTCAATATTTCCAGGCAAATTCCACTCCCTTCTCTGTTTTCCCAGAACAAGCTTCACCCCCATCCTCTCTCCCACCAGCTTTACGAGAAATTAAATTTTCTTTTGGGTTAATTTTAACAATGTCTTGCACTGCAGTGGCATGTAAAGGTCCCCACTCAGATCAGGATTTACAAGAAAAATGCTAAAGCTCTGTGGTAAGACTGCTTGCCCCATGGAGCTTAGAGTAAGCAGCTAGAGGAGAGAGATACACAGAGAGGTTTCTGTTGACCTTCTGCATCATTTCCATGTGCAGGTAAGCAACTCGAACTGCCTGAGTCAGCATAGCACTGGTTTGAATGGGAGCTGGTCACTAACATTTGCAGCTTGAAAAACTGAACAGAGACATCCTTGCTCCCCACCATCTGCAGGCAAACTTCTTCCTTGTCTGGTATGATCTCCATCCCACCAGCCCCACAGAAGACTTTATTTTCCAATCGTATTCTGCTGGAGCAAGAAAATCCATGTTCTAACCTGGCTTAATGCTGTGAAGTTTCAAGTGCCCACAGCTGATTAAATAAATACAGCTACAAAAGTCTCCATGCCTAAGGATTCCCTAAAATGTAATCTCTTTACAAACCAATCCCCAAATAAATCATATTAACTTCCAAACTGAGCCAATTATCATCCTGCAGAAAAAAAAAAAAAAAAAAAAAAAATATTTTTTTGTCATCAAGCTGCTGTTCATTGTGTGTCCTAACAGCAGCTGAGGCTAAGAAAGATTCAAGAGCCGGTTCTTGCTGATGCTGGGTCAACATCCCTATCTAATGTCATTCTTTCATAATGAATTTCTCAGAGTTCAACAACAGCATTACAAACAAACTGCAAAAGAAACACACACAAATACAGATAGAACATGAAATCAGTAGCTAAAAATCTTACCAGTTGAAGCACAGTCATGCTCTCATTGCTGCTTTAACTCCACTTAAAGAGTAATCATTCAGCTGGTGGGAGAAAACTGCCATCCACAAGCTATTCAGCGTGCTCAGAAAAGGGATATTCTATGGTCACTGATCACTCAGTCTTTCCCCGAGTTTAAAGTTTGGGACAAAGTAAACCGCTCTAAGCAAGTTAAAATTCCATCCAGGGTATCTCCCAAGGCTTGCACTCAAGTATGTATCTTGTAAAGGAGACTACATTACATACCTACATTTGCAAGCTTAAGGTGATGTCTCAGTTACATGCCAGAACAGCAGAGCAACGAAGGAAGAACCAAAGTGTTTCTAGCTCCAAGCAGAAGAGATCTAAGGATTTCCTGTAGGCATCTGGTTTATTTTGGGGGTGCTTATGAGCATTGCAAAGAGTTTCAATAGAGCTACACCATCATCATAATGTCAACACTGCCAGCAAACCTCCCATCAACCAAACAATCAGCAAGTCTGGATTCTCCAATACTTTTTGGTGGTATGTAAACCACATTGAATGAAGTTGTCTGTGTACATCCCCAGAGGACCTCAGACCTCCCAAACCATGTTCTCAGATAGTGTAAACTCATATTGCTCCTAACTTTGAGTCTCCATTCTCTCTAATTCCTCCTCACACTTTCCCTAGAAGACCTAAACTGTTCATAGCCATACCATAACTGATCTTTCAATAGTCTTAACCACCCCAGTCCTTCTCTTCTCCAGGCTTGGAGGGAGTTGGTCTGCTCCAAGTCAAGGGATAGGAGCTATTTGTATTTTAGATGTGACCTGGTAGAACAGGTTTGCAACTGCTTTGCTTGTAAAGCTGAGAAACCCAAGACTATCATAAATATGTAAGTAAATCCACCCAGATGGTTCTATAGGATGGAAAAATTCAGACATGTCCTAAAAAAAAAAAAAAAAAAAAATTAAACATAGTATCACCCAGATCCCAGCACCACCACTCAGCAGAATCAGAAACTTTCATATTCACCACCTACTTCTGAAGCAACATGACAGACTTGCAGCTGTAGCTAGCTGGATTTCCCACATCCCAGGCTAACAGCCTAGACACATCTTCATCTCATTCCATGCCTGTACATAGTACTGCAATAAAATAAAGTGGAACCAAATTAGTACATTTCATCTCTTCAAGTACTGCAATTCATCACAAGGGTTTTGGCATAGGCAATATGCAGTGTTCTGCATGCCCTACAGCATGTACTTTACAGTTAGTCCTAAGTAGGTGCAGACCCAGTAGACTGACCTTAATATTATGCATTGCTTTAGAACAAATTTTGAAAGAAAAAATAATTAGAGACATGAGGTTAAACTGCAAAACAGATAGAACAGATTTACCAAGAGTAGATCAAGCCTGCCTAACTTGATATCTTTCTTTGATAACTGATTTTTCCAGACAAGGGAAATTTAGTAGATCTAGTTTAGGCATACCTCAGTAAAGCATTTGATATGGTGCCACACTGGAAATTAGCAGCCAAGCTGGAGAACATAGGGATTAGTGTAAGAATTGCAACATGGACAAGGAACTGGTTAAAGAGGCAATGACAGGAGTTGTGCTGAAAGAGGAATTATTAGTCTGGAGGGAAGTTATGTGTGGAAATCCTCAAGGATGTTTTGAGACTGATCTTATTTTATCTTTTCATTAATGACCTTGGCACAAAAAGTCAGTGTATACTAACAAAATCTGCTGACCATGTGAAATCAGGAGCTGCTGCCAGTAGCAGGGAGTTCAGAATATCTTTCAGGAGTAACAGGATGTTCTTGAGTTCTGAAGCAATAGAAGTGTTATGAAATGTAATAGTTGAAGTGCAAGGTTACACAGTTAGGGTTTAACAAGAATTGCTGTTATGAGCAGGGGTTCATAATTTGGAAATTAGTAGAATGACACCCTGGATATGAGAGCCCATTAGAGTATGAGGACAAGCATGACCCAGCAGGGTGACAACCATGAAAAGGACAGATCAGGTCTCAGGAAAGCCACTGCCAGTAGAGAAGGGAAAGCATTAATGTTTTCATACAAGGCTTCACCTGAAGAGATGTGTGCAGTACTCGGAAGGAACTGTGCAGAAAAGTGCTAAGGAAATCATTATGGTAACGTAGACATATCTCATGAGGACACAGTTTTGTCACCTTAGCAAAATGATGGTTAAGAGGTGACTTGATTGTTCTCCATAGACACACTAGGTGGGGGAGAAGTAAACACTGAAGAAGGCATAGAGCTACTTAAGCTAAAGAACAAAGCTGGCACAAGGACAAATAGATATAAAATGGCCGTGAATAAATTTCAACTGGAAATTAAAGGATAGGTTTTAAGCATTGGAAAATGAAGCTCTGAAACATCCTCTTGGCAGCAATGGAACGAACAACCTAATGACTTTGAAAAGGGAGCCTGAATTGCTTATAATGGGACCGTTAGGCTCAGTTGCCAATGAGGGAATGGTCTGAAAAAAGTGATCCAGGAATGACTGTAGTCCTACATCCCTGCATTTTAATCATAGACAAAATGGAAATGAAATGAGAAACAGGTATTCTAAGCGCAAAGTTAATTAGCCAGGGCAGAAAAGAGCAGCTGCACCAGCTTAAGCTGAAAGTCCAAATAGTCTAGTATCCTGTGGCCAAGGGAAGCATATAAGACCACAGCAAAAACACAGTGCTGGAACTTCCAGACCGGACTCCAGCAATTTGCAGTCCAGAGATTTCATAAGCTAGCAATGGTACCTTTGGGACGCTTTTTAGCTCTTAGTTGATTTTCTTTCCATATATTTGCCTGGGCACTTTTGAACTTACGCAAACTCAGCATCTACAATTATCCCGGGAAAGGAGTTCACACCTACACTGTGTAAAGAGTTACCTACCTGCATTTGTTTTAAGTTTGGATTTTAAATCAGCATTGTAATTCACACTTTAAGTCAGCTGTCAGCAAGTATCCCCAGAATATTACTTATCTTTGATGCTGAACAAATTCAAACATACAAAACACCCTATGGGAAACACAAAAGTCATAGAAAAGAATGCAGAATGGACTTTCACTGAAAACAGCAGCAAGCTGATGGATGCATCAATAGGCTTACAGAAAGCCAGGCAAATGGTGTTTGTGATAATATCAGCACCTCTTAACACCGTATGGCAAACCAACAACATCTCTTCTAGCATCAGAAGATATGAGACTAGTAAGCCTGGGACAGGAAGACAGAGAGAAAGGAGGTAATAAATTGTGCATGAGAGCAAAGAGGGGAGGGGGGG
>JAVJGG010000002.1:16398000-16414576 GCA_035590195.1 Aviceda cuculoides
CAGGGAGATGGGAACAGGAAGAAAAGTTTAAGAGCACAAGAAAGATGACTTGATGAGCCATATGCTAGACCAGAGAATTTGATAGCTTGCCCAGTGCAGAACTCTGCATTTGTCTCAAGATGGAATGGGGTGGGGGATAGAAGAAATCATTAAAAAACCTGCCAAATCTGTCCAGATGCCTTCCTCTGATTTTCTGTTCTTTGTGGCAATATGTTAGTAAAAATCTTAGCTGTTTTGTCAATCCCAGTGTATCTCAAAGGAGGCTCATTTATATATTTCATAAAAAGGATGTATAAATAAAGTTGCTCTATCTTAAAAGGCATAATAATAAATGCTGCTCTGTAATCAGAAAACATTAAAAACTCCCTGTAGTAGCAGTAGAGGCAGCCACTCTGAAGAATGAAAATCTCTGAAGTGTTTCCAAGTCAGCAGCTTGGATATCAGGGCAGGAGTACAACTAGAAGACAGATAGACAAATGCAACTTCCAGATCCTGTGCTTAGGAACCAAGAGCAACAAAGAAAAACTCCACTTCCCAAGCCAAAGCACAATTGGATTAGCCCTTAAAACCAGGCTGCTAAAAACCATAGATGAAGAAGTCTTTTGCCTAGGTCACCCTTCAGATCTGAGCTACCAGGACAGTGTTAGCTGGAAATCACTGCAGACAGAGGAGACTGAAAGCCAGGATCTCTTGGGTTTTGTTCTCCGCTCTGATCTCAGCTCACAGGTTGTAGTGCTGGGCAGTATGACAGACAATGCTGTGCCTTTGTTTTTGTCTCTTGAATAGATAATTTATTGCTGTTCCATCCTAGTATTAAAAAAAAAAAAAAAAAAAAAAAAGACTCCTGAAAGTGGAAAACCTCACTACAAGAGATATGCATGGTGGACTATGTGAAAGGACTTTAAGACTCAGGACACATTGACTTTGGTACCCACCTGTTCGGGACTAGCTTGGAACTATGGACAGGGAACAGCAGAGAATCCAAAGACTGAACAAAGTGATCCAAAAGGGCTCTGCAAATCAGCCCCCAAGTAACTTAATCAGCCTTCCTTCTCCTGCAAGATTGTACATTTTACATGCTTAAACACAAAACATCCTCTTCAAATTATTGAATGAAAGCAAATGACTTGGTGCTTCATTAAATACCTCTTCAACTTGATGCCTAATCTAATTCCTAAAGGCAATCACACCTGGATAATAAAGACATAAAGCACTATTTTTATAGAAATGTAAGAAAAGGCTCTGCCCCTGCCCGGCAACCCACATTGCTTCAAGCCTGTGCTCCCTCCTTTTGCCCTTTACCCTCCTATTTTGTAGTATACTCACTTGTTGCTGTCACATTTATTTATATCGCAAGCAGCGGGGGGGCAGGTACCATGCAATATATATTTGCAAAGCATCTAGCACAATGGGAACCCTGACTGAGGGCTCAAGGTATTACGGCTTACAGGCTTAAAGCCCCTGAACTTCCATAGCCCCTGTCTCTGGGAGAAATTAAGAGCCCTTGAGTGTACATATTGTGTGACTGCATTTTGCCTCCAGCCCCTGGGACTCATACTTAACTATGGGAGTTTATACAGTCACAGAGCAACTCACTCAAAAGACAATTTCACATTTGACAACTGAGAGACATTTAGAAACAACATGTATGCACCACAGCAATAGGTGCTTTATAAATCCTACCAGAAGGTAGATCTCATGCGAGACAGATGCCTTGAATAGTCATTTCCCTTGTGGCCCAGAAATACAGATCTTAAATATGCAGGCACTTGCACAGTGATTTGTTTTAAAGGCTTAAAACCAGCAGCTTCACAAGTCTTGGAAATACGGGTGGGCAAAAGCTGCTTATGCTGCTGGCATTTTCATAGCATTGCTGGTCTAAGACTTACACAAAACACCCATCATCATGTCCACTTTAATTTCAGCTTGTTAGCTAGGCATTAAAAACTTACGCTACAGGCAAAGCCTGCTCACAGTCCCACACACAGCCAACAGGTGGAGTCTGGAGATCCAGCTGTTGTGCACAGATGTGCTTTCAGTGTAATGTGGAAAGGAAAACAACAACAACAAAATAATAATAAAAAAAAAAATCACACACTCCTTTTCTAGTGGTTACTTCAATTCCACTGACCACCCTTCCCCCTGCCCCGCAGTGTGTGGAAAAGCACACACTGTCTTTAATACAAATATACATCTTCTATGAAACCTATTCTCTGTGATGCAATTCATTTTGCTGAACAGAATTAGTGAGCAAACAAAAAAGGTACAGAAATTAAATGCATACTGAACACTATTTCCTCCTCATCTTTAAAGATTTATACGTCTACAAACTCTAAGAGGAGGGTTGTGAGGAAAAAAAGTGTGCATAGATGCCAAATTCAATGCTAATAGCCAACAAGACTTAACAGCAAAAGGAGTAAGGATTCCCTGCTTTTTAACACTACAACAGCTCCAGGAGCAAATTTTCTCCTATCTTGCATTTTGGTGAGCTGAAGTCAATGTGTTGTCTGAAAGACATGCTGCTCCTTGTAGACAAGTTAGAGTTGTGATGCAGAAGCCCCAGTGTGAGGTTCTCTCTTACTCTCACAGCTGATACAATAAGCACATCTCAGTTCCCAGGTTCGGCTCAAAGCCTTCACTGTAGCATCTTCCAAACACCTCTGTCTGCCCTGGAGCCCACTAGGTTAAAATCAGTGAAAAAGTATAGCCTTCCAGCCTCTTTCATCTCTGCCTCCCAGAAAGAAGAGTCACTCCAGGGCTATCCTCCAGGCATCCTTACAAGTATCCTACTGTCTCTTGCGTACAAGAAGTACAGAAGGAGAGACAGCTGTATCCTAAAAATTCAACCTATTCTTTACAGCTCTAAATTAAATTAGCTTCAACATGGTAACAAAGAAGAACAAGGTACACAAAGCACACTTAAATCCTTGCCAAAAAAATGCCCAGGCATTTCTTACAGCATGGTGCAGAGCTGGCACTGCTTCCTCAGGCAGAAGCCATACCTCAGAAGACTTCCCATTTCTGTCAACTCCCTCTCTAGGGTCAGATGTCACCAATATGGCTGAGGCAGGCTGTGACAACTTGTCATTCACATCAAGATGAAGGGGCTGGAAGGATTGCAACCAGATAGGATTCTTAACAGATTTATCACCCAGGCAGTCTCAGACTGACAGTGTGAGAATCCAGCTCTCCCACCCAAGGGACACATGGAGAGGGACTGAGAAAGGGTCTTGACACTATCCTTGATTGATTAAGAGGAGTGGTGAGGATACTTACGGAGGCCACATCTAATAACAAGCAGCAGCCCAGCCCTACAAAAAAAACTTGTACACGATTAAAGCATGTCAGTGAGTGGGGTTAAATCCCCCTCCTTTCCCCAGATAGCGGTCTTCCAATCCCAATGCAGTTACTAGTGAGAAAGGGCCCAGTGGTCTGTTGGCTCACTCCTTAGCTGCCAATTTATTCATAGCTTATCAGTTCACCATGGCCAGCAGGTTTTGCTCCAGAGACCCCAGCGACTGACATGCACATTGTGCTCAAGGCAGGGTAGGTGCTCAGTGCACAGGGGAGAGAGCCGGCTCCATTCTGCTTGCTTCTGGATCATTCTGCCCCAAACTTTTCCAAATGCTGTGTACACCCAGAGTAAGGGCAGGTACACAATCCATGTACCTGGTGAAACCCTGCTTACCGCATGATGAAGCGGAAGGGCACTGCTTGGTGACATACCCAGGAACCCTAGGCTCAAATCTCAGCAGGACAACTGTGACTTCCGTCCTCATTGAGAGAAATTGAATTGCAGGTGCTTTGCCATTGAGGAGTCTCTGATGGTGAACTACAAAAGAGAAGGTAGTGCTTGGGGGTACCCAGGACTTTATGGTGCCAGAAAATGAGCCTGCACTCACACTATATTCCCTGCAAACAACTGCAACATTTTTCCTTTATGGATACTATCAATTGCTGGCAGTGACGTATCCAAGGGCAGCTTGTGCTGCCGACAGTCCAGGTAGCAAGGTATGGAACATGTCACTGCTTGTGCCCAGAGCTATTTGAGAGCACAAAAGGGAGGCTGGTTTCAAAGTAATCAAGGCTAAGAGCTGTAGTTCTCCCTGACTACTGGTTAGTACAAACCATCTCTAAGGCAGCAGTAATCTCAGGGTACATCTTTAAAAGCACTTTTTAAATGAAAGGTGCTCTTGAACTGTAAAACAACAGCGTTTGAAATAGCAACCTTTACTGCATGTAACTAGGCTGCTGCAATGGACGGGAAATTTGAGTTTTCATTTCAGCCATTCCTGCAGTTTCACCGCTTAGGATTTTGATGTTTATTTTGTCTGGGGTTTTTGTTTGATTGGTCTTTTTAACAACAAACAACAAAAAAAGTTTTTCAAGGAAACTAATTTTAAAAATATGGGCAATTTAAGAGACTTGAAAAGAACATGATATATGAAGTTGATGGACTGAGAAAGCACCATCTTCCTTGATCTCTACCAAGAAAAAGGCTGACTTTTGCTTAAAGAAAAGGCTGCCACACAAGTCAGATGCTTCAGAACAAAAGAAGGAATGACTGATATTGAGCACAAGATGAAAAACTGTGTTTGTTCTTTTTAATCTAATGGTACTGTTTCCATATGACAAGGCTCTAGAAATAGATCCATCAGTTTGATTTTATATGGCACTTCACTTTCCCCTCTGGTCCTATTCAGATGAAGCACATCCATAAAGTCCAGCCAAAGGAAACTTAAAGCTTAAAACCTCTAGGGAAGAGAGCTAGCTTGCAGAGTTTCTTTGAATATGCCAGAGCAAGAAGCCGTTTCATGCAAGCATAGCTACTGGAATCATTCTCCCTGTGCTGCGTGACAAGATGCAACTTAGGTGGTTGCAAACTGGCAATATGTCATAACGTAACCCTATAGCCCTACTCAGTTCTGCCTGTTGGTGAGTGTCCAGTGACAGTCTGCCTGTAGTGCTAAGGTCATGGTTTGAATGTGTGAGTACCTGTTTACACATCAGCTGCAGCACTGACAGCACACAGCTTTACATCCACATTTGCAGTAGGGAGCAAGTAGAAGAAGGTATTGATGCCAATTAATATTCTTGTATGCAACACTTTCCATTTATCAATCTCCATGTACTTCCCAAGGAGGTAAGCACTATTTCCCTTGATATGTGTACAGGTTAGGCAGTTTATGTATATTGCTCTTACCTAAATTCCAAAGGATGGTTGTCAGAATTAGAGCTGCCTGAAAAGCTCACATGCAAGTGGAATTTCAACAAAATATATAGGAGAAAAATATGCAGAACCCATCACCAATTTCCTCCTGTTTTCCAGCTACCGCCACTTTTCATCTCTTCAGATGATTGTGTTCCCTTACATACATACTTAGCCCTTCAGCACTGAATTTACTGTGAATTGGGCACTTTACAGTTTGATGGTCCTAACTGATGCTGCCAAATATGAACATGCTTGGAAATACTGGGGCATTAGTTTGTAACCATGTGTGTACACAATACTGAGATTAATTGGTACTATTAATTCAATCTCAAATTGAGAACGATCCATAAACATGCTTGAGAAAAAGTAACATTCTCTTACAAATTCACATTAGGCATCTTGACCTGAATTTAAAAGGCATTTTTTATGTCTAAACATGCAGCTAGCACTCAGCAGGATTTTTCAAGGCCCCTTTGTGTATTGAGGTCAGAACTACCTTTTAACTGTATGAGTTAGGCCTTTAACCTGCTGAGAGGCTTTCTGTTATGGTTACATTCCCTTTCATCGTCATGCATCTAAATATCTCTGGAAATCCAGATATTCATTCAGAAAACTCAGTTCTCGCTGACCCAAGTGCCTTCAGTCAACACCAATAGACAATTTATAAGAAATTTTTCAAACCCGTCTTATACACAAAAGAAATGCCAATTTTACCTACTGGGTGTTGTTGAGACAGATGACTGCAAAACACATGTAGAATGGTGCTAGAAACATGTAATGCTGACTAGTTCTGTCAGTAAGCATGAAGTCTTTGGGAAAATAGATGGTGCAATTGCAGAGCAGGGAGGAAAGAATATTACCTTGCCTGGGATTTTCAATAAAGGTTTAGCAGGGAAAAAAAGCCATCCTGCTCTTTGCCTTCCTCTGCCATTCTGTGGTTTCTGTCTCACTTGATAGGTGGGAGGGGGAAATGGGGGTACTGCTGTATTGTGTAGTATGCCCACAGACAGCCAGACAGTATGCATACATCTTTGCAGGAAAAAGAGCCCAGGTATGGAAAGGGAACAACTTTCACACTGCCCTGCAGCAGCTTTCTGGAGATAGGATCTCCAAGCTGTGATAGGAAAGGCAGAAGAGTCATCCGAGGACATGATCAGGTTCAAACTAAATAGGGTAGGTGTTGCAAGTGAGGTTACATCTTCTGAAGAAGCTATCTGTGCAAGTAGGCTGAGCCACCATCACAAAAGACCACCGTCTCAGACAGCAGCAGATGCACCACCGCTCCAGCTCCTGCTGTGAACTTGTCCTTGGCCTGTCCTTTTCTCTGCAGCTCAGGCAGGACAGCAGTAGAACATCTTACTGCAGGGAAGGCAACCTACGAGCTGCAGGTCAGAGATGAGGCTCTCTGCAACCACAGTACCTCAAAATATTTAGCATTTCAAAGAACAACAATGGGCTATATAAGTTGGCAATGGCATAGGTAGGGGTCCTGAGAAAGAAAAAGAAGTATGTTTAGTTTAGTAGTATGACCAAGAGTCAGAGAAATAGTATCCTCTGTTAGATGATCCATGCTGCTTTCCATATAGCACTTTGTCCAGCTGGTGACTGAAATACACCATGCAGGATGCATTAAGACTTTGGGAGGATGAGCAGGAAGACTGTACTACAGGGACAGCCAAAGCACAGCCTCAGGTTTCATCCCCACATCTACAAGCAAGGAGATTTGAGAGCAAGCAGTATGCACTAGCCTTGAGTGCAACGTAGGTCACTACACCATCATGGAGTTTGTGGGACTGGCCGAAAGCCAGCATCTGGCTCTTGTGGCTGATCCAACCAACCACATACTAATGAATTTTTTTCAGTTACACATGTATAATTCCTTATTAAGCAATAATCTGGTCACATCTTAGTGCTGGTGCCTGTTCTTCACAACATTTAGCTAGAGGATTTAGAAGGAAAAAAAAAAAAAAAAATCAGTAACAAGGCAAAATGCAGCAAATACTAGGTCAAATTCTCCTGGTATTTGCTGTTTGAAAGCTGCGATGTCACACTGGCATAACTGCAGGGGATTTTTGAAGCAGTAATTTGTAGAAGCCTAAGTAATGAAAGTTAGTATATTTCTTTTCCCCTCTCCTTTCATTGGAAAGCTTCCATCCGATATAATCAAGCCAAACTCTGGGATTTGAGAACAGACCATATCAAAGCCAAGGCTGCTAGAACTTGAGCTGTAAATATAAGAATGAAGCAATGGGGATAAATAATTTAAAAGCACAGTAAAATTTATGAGCATTATCAGGATGGTTCTTCCACGTGCCCTTATTTTTTTTCCGCACAGAAAAATCTGGAAGGTGGTAAAAGCTGGAATAGCCACAAATATGTAAGTGCAATTTAAAACAACAATGAAAAACAAGAAGGAAATGAAGCTTTTGAGTAGACAGTGAGAGCTGTTGTACCATTGCAATGCATGTCCTGTGATCCACACAAAGCCCAAACGATATCCATTTAGCACAGCAAAGAAAAGAAACACACGGAGTAGACGTGCCAAAGATGTGGGACGATTTTCTCTTTTCTGTTCTGCAATAGTCTGGCTGTTACTGCAGCTTGACAGTAAAAGCTCAGTCTCAGAGGCATGACCTTTCCAAGGTTTACACTTCAGGGGAGTTTCCATTGCCAGCCCCAGAGCTGCAGCCATATTAGGAGTCAGCAGCCCTGTTCTTCTTCACCAGCCACTTCAAGTTTTCAGGTTCTCCCCTCCATGTTCCAAACCCTGTCTCTGAATACATCCCAGAGCAGCTCAACTCTGGGTTTATTTACAGATTTTACTGGCATTGCTGCCATTCCAAGTGCTGCCCTGCAGATAAAGAGCCCTGCCAGTGTTAGCAAGCCAGAGACCTGCGCTGCATCTCTAGCACTGCTGTTACCAAACCTTCTCTCCCTTACAAAGCTCATTTCACCTGTGCTTGGTAAATACTCCAGTATTTACAATTTCTCTTTTATTCTCTATAATCAGTGTTCGATAACTACCTAAAAGAGCCTGAAGGAGACTGTGAAGACATTGGAGCTCACTCTCTCCTGGCCACTGGAAATGAGTCAGCTGTGTTGCCTCTGTATTGCTAAAACCAGCTACCTCACTGCTGCTACAGCTGGTGCAGCTCCAACAGCGCTATCGGAACAGGGAATCCTAGCGTAGAAAGGCTGTTGCTAAGGGCTTTGACACTGTCATAGAACTCTGCTCAGGGCAGGTCTAATCACTGTTGTGCTTTAAAAACCACTGATAGTTCTAGAGACTGGCTTACACTTCACCTGCCAGCATTGCCAGCCAGCACTGGTGGAGCTGGAAAAAAGCCACAGCAAGCCCAGAAAATTCTTAGGGCTGTTTTCCTTGTGGGGACAGCACCTGCTCAGGGCCAACATTATGCAAAATTTTTGAGTAGATGTTCTGCATCGAGGCTTCCTTTCATTGTTGTTTCAATCAAATTTCTCTTTTCTACCTTTGGACTGAAAGCTTTTTGGGGGAGGATTCACAGCTGCTTTCTACCCCCTTCATAAGGGTAGCTGGCTTCTGGGTGGGAGGAGAAATGGCAATAAATCAAGTGAAAGGCAAAGGAGATGAGATGCCAGGGCTCTCATATGTGCAAGTGAGTGCCCTCTGCTTTATCTAGTTACTCTCTGGTCTCTATCAGAGATTCACATCATTATCCAACTCAATGATCTCCCAGGGGGAATTCTTTCTTTGTCACCTTGACACAGGAAAATGGATGCAGGCAAACAGGCAGGGTGGGCACCTGTTCATCACCTCTACAAGCAAATTCAGATAAGCTTTGCTTAGAAATCCCTTCCCTCCATTTCCAGTCCCCAGGGCTCTCTGGCTGACACTTTCTGAAAGCTTTGGCACTTAACATCACCTCAAACATGTTTACAAGGTCACACAACCGTGTTGCTCAGCCCTCTCCTTGCTCTGCCAGCTTCACATCCACTCCACAGTCCACTTCAACAGAATCCCTGTTGAGCGTAAGACCTTTCACAAATTCACTACTGCTCTTCTCTCCCCTTTCTCATTTCTCCTTTCTCTATCTCTGTCCTCACTGAATGCCTCAGATACAACCGACTGTACCCTCAATACCCTTAGGAAGGCATTAGAAAGGTGCAGTTCTAAGTGTACACACTGAGCACGTGGAAAGTCTGATCTCAGGTGACTTGCCCACAGTAACACACTATGTCTCAGATTAGCACTTCGGGCATGAGAGATCTTTCATCTTCTACCATTAGACTTTTTACCACCTTTACTCTTACAGCCTACCACTGGTGAAAGCCTTCTCTCTGCACCTCCAGATCATGAGCAGCTTGCCCACCCCTCTTCTCACAGATAACCCATCAACTTTCAGAAGTGGTCCCAAACCCTTCATTTCTTCCTAGATTGCAAAATATTTTGTAATCCTTCTAGCTCTGCTCTCATTTTTTTTATTTGGATTTATTCCACTCTGTTCCTTCTTTGCTACTTAGAAAGTGTTTAGCATAACAGTACACACCAGTCTTGACCTATCCTTCTATGAGACTGTCACACTCAGCTACAAGGAATCACTGCTAACATTAACAATTCATTTAACTCTGGGAAATGCTCAGATGCAACTAATATATGAAATCAAGTCCTACCTCCCATTTGGATGGGAGGGATAGTGGTTTCCCCAGCTACATGGGAGATACATCTCAGAGTGCTTCTAAGAGGCAATGCAATTGCACTGCAGTAAGGCACCCAAGGATTATCTTTAGTCTAGTTAACACAAAGACCAACAGTGAGACAGATAGGGCATCATGAATAATACTCCCAGACTGGATAATATGTCCTCGCAAGCTTGGGTAGCCTACACTGGAGGCCCTGCTGCAAGCCTTAACAGTTGTTAGCAGAATGAGGTAAATGAAAGCTAGGGCAGAAAGAATCTCCCCCCCAACGAGCAGAGAGTTGCCTGCAGTACAGACATACCCAAAGCCATCATGTGAGGTCAGCCATGAATTGCATCTGCCATAGCCGCTGGGTGTGAAAAGTCAGGAACTTGAGAACAGCAGTGACTTGCCCTCATACCATCTTTCCAAATATAACCCGCTAGCTCACCAATGGGGAAGAAATAATGGACAAGCAAAGAAAGGCCTTCACTTGAAACCATTGCTTCTTTTCCACACTGTTACCTCTACTTGAAATGGATGTAAAGCATAAGCTAGACCTAAAAGAGAAAAAGCAAACTTCTCTTTCAAAATAACAGTCACACTAAGTGGGCCCATTTATAAACCAGTTTCTCCCTTCTCATGACATATCAAGTTAAGCTTAGAAGTGGATTTCTCTTTATATAATGCTCATTCACCAACTTTTAGGCCACAGATGTAGGTCTATCTGTCCTTAATCTTGCCATACCAGAGGCTACCAAGAGATGGCACCAGGGTTTCTGTATGCAACATGTTTGTCCAGCCATCTGGAACAACCTTGGTATATGGTATTCCTCTCCACCTCATCAATTCTTCATCTATTTTCAAATCTCATCTGAAAGCTTCTCTTTCTCCCTTGCCTCTACCTCTTAATTTTTCAATTTCTCTCATCTGCTGCTATTAACGCTACAATGCCACTGAAGTATAATTCTGCAATGCAACTCTATTTACTCTGCAAAGCAACACTAAGATACCATCAGTCTGAAATGAGATTTTATAACTTATTATTAATATTAGAACAGGTCACTCTTTACAGCCTGTGTGGTCTCTCTGAAAAAGAACAGGAGAAGGAACTGCATAAAACTGGGATACCCTTGGCTCCAAGATAATTTCTTCTATTACAATGGCGCATTGCATTAAATTTGAACATTTCAGTTTATTTACATATCTCAATGATGTACCCATCTCTGCTCCATGTTATCCGAGATATTAGTCAAGTTGAAAAGCCACTTGATATGAACAAAAATTTTAAAGACAACCCTTTTTCCCTTGTTGATGGCATCATCTCATTCAGAACAGTATTTACCAGTTTTTTTAAGCAGGAATTCTAGGCTAAATCCTATGTAGATCAAGGCCAGATGGGAAGCATGTCATTTAGTAGTGACATGCTCAAAAGAAGTATTTCAACCCCTCCTGTGAATTTTCTCCAGGGATCAAATGAACCAAATAGCAATTTCAGAATAAGCAGACACTAAGCATTGATTAATTCTGACCACATTCCAATAGATTCATGTGTTACTTTCCAATTAAATATCCAAACTGCTCAACACAATTAATGGCAAAACACAGACTAACAAGAGAAATTAAGGATTATTTACTTTTGATCATCTATGAGGGACCATTGCCAAATAAGCAAGGGCATAAAGCTGTACGTGGAGCATTCCTAAAAAAGAGCCAATCACAACAGCTACCATATCAGGTTGCAGAGGAACTAACCACCGTGTTGGTGTGTTGTGCTTCTTCTCATTCTCAAAATATTGGCTGGCAATGGCCGTGCAACATGTTCTTCTGCTCAAGCAGAGAGCAGCTGAAAGTTTAGGACAATCCAAGAGATGGAATTGTAGCAAATGTAAATGGTGGTCTATCAGCAAGAAGTTATTTAGAATTAAGGCTTAGGAAACTAGCTGCCTGCACTGGGTCTAGGATGCATTTGCAATTGGATCTCTTCCATGTGTTGTCCATCATTCTTAACAGAAGAGATAATTCTAGTATTCAGGTCATGCCTGCTACACATCTCCTCTCTTTTTGTCTAAAGTGCACATAACCCACTGCCATTCTGATTTCTTCTGTTGCTGTTAAGGTCACAGAAGATCACTTTTACAAGCATTTGTTGATGTGACAGCTTAGTCACTTTTCAACACTATAGGCTCAACGCTTACATTTCATCTTGCATCAAAAGCACCAGTTCCAAGATGACAAAACAGAATCTCAGTTGTGTGAAAATAAAACAGGTTTTATAGAAAAGCAGAGCAATATGTATATATTCAAAGCCTATTTTGAAGCTATATGCAGCCTCTTAACTTATATCTTCAACATTTCCAGGGCCTTCATATTCTCATTGTTCAATCTGACACAGTGTCTGATTAAATATGGACCTGTCAGATCTGGGCTTTTAGCTTTAGATGTGATCTCCTCATTGCCTTGACACTCCTCTCTCCACTCGCATGAGCTCTGCTTTCAGTACTCCAGTAAAAAACTTCCTCTCAGCTTACATTGTGACAGAAGTAAGTGGTATAGGAATTGCTTCCTGACCATAGCAACAGTATCATCATTATTCTTGCATGTTTCAGATTCATGAGTCACTCCCCACTTCAAACCACCCCTGAGCACACATCACCAAAGAAGAGGCGCATGGTGTTCTCATTTCCTCATGGGTTTTGAGCCCTGACACTAGCTGGAGAGGACTCCATTTTCCAAACTTCTCTCAGCAACCATCTACCTGACCCAGCCTTAAATGCCCATCATGCTACTTCTAAGTTACCCACTCCAGACTAATTCTCCACTCAGCAGAGAGAAGTAAACACTTCCAAGCGTCCTCAAGATTCTAGAGCCAAACATTTGATACAGGTGAGGAGAATTTGCTTCTTTTTTCCTTTAGTATGTGGGGAGTCCAGATATCTACCTCAGATGGAATAGAGGTACATGAGAAGATTTGCTCCCTTTAATGGAAAGGGAGATTATCAGCAAGGGTTTGAGGAGCTTGGACCATCCAACAAGCACCAAACGTAAGAATTATGATCGAAAGTCAGAAGTGGGCAATGCTGGACATTAGCAAAGACAGATAATTTCTGCATGTCACATTTTCTAGTGAATTAATTTGGCACCATTCCCAGACCTATTTTATTCACTTTCCACTTTTAATTAAGTAGTCAAACTTTACTGGAACAGCCCAGTGCAGAAAGCCAAGTTTTGTGAATATTCACATGAAGCAAGTTTTTAATTCTGATGAATACTCATTCTTGTTGCAATCTCTCATATAAGGTTTATGCGAACACTTACCATTAGCCAGCTCTACTCAGTGGGGTAAACAGATGTACTCACAAAAAGCTTTGAGAAACAAAGACATTTTAAAAGACTCTCCAAATTGCTTTTAATAGAACTGCAGAAATAAGACTGCCCGCCAACCTTTTAACAACAGAAAAAGATAACGTAATGGAAGGAATGACTCAGACACGAGTCACATCATCATTAGCCATTTTCTAGAACACAGGTCTTCCTCATATGAAAGAGCCTTAAGTGCTGTTTTTTTATTTTCACTCACTTTAATAATCTACCTTCAACTTGAGGACTCCTAGAAAAGCCCTGTACAACACATAGCCGCAGACAACATACAGCCTCCAAAGCCATTGGCCTGGTGTGCCAGCAGCCTGGGGAGTGTACCTGATGCTTGGCCACCTGGAGACAGTCATGCAGAAGAGACCCAGCTCCTTGTTGGCCAGAGAGCAAACATCTGTCACGGTCACATTCCACATCCAGCTGCACACAACACACCCAAATATCCCTCAGAACAAGTAAGTTGGGAAAATGAGCAAGGGTATTGAAAGGGACACTGGAAAGCAGGAGAAGGGTAGAAGATATGGAACATATGGGAAATAAGAAAGGTGGAAGGTGAAAGGAGCAGGGACCATTGCATTGTGTAGGGAATCAGGGATGTTTCACTAGAGAAAGTTTTGATGGAGTGAAGATTCAAGCATCCTACACACACAATTGTATCAGATATCCCAGCTATTGACATAAACAGAAATGAGGAAAACGGAGTATCACCCGGCTTTATTTTAAATTGCCCCTATAAAAGGTATCGGAAAGCTTTCTCTGAAGCACAGCATCAGGAGAGATGGGCAAGACAGTCTAGAGGCTCCATCTCATTTGGATTTCACGGTGCTTAACTTAAGCTCTCTAAACCTCAGCGAGTTTCATATTTTTTCACGTGGCTTTTCCTTCAGATATGGGTAGCCCTGGAGAGATGCACACAGTTATGGCACCAGCAACCTGAAGACCTCAAATGCCTAACTAGGGCCAATAAAGTCCATGAGTCACAGTCTCGGGGGAATCAGAGCTACTTGGCATGCACCCAGAGAAGGTCAATTGGAGCATGGGACACTATTTCTAAATAACCCAGAGCCTTGCCATGGGGAAAAATAAATAGAACTATGTATCTTGTTTCCACATCTTAGCTGGCTAAATAAATAACTCTCATAGTGCACTCTCCAGGGCAGATTCTTAAAGTGACCTTGGTCCTGCTGCTGCCCAGGACAGGAGAACGCTGGTGTATCCACAAGAGAAGTAGTGCATTTTCAAAGCTGCATTCCTGGCAGCTGATCAAAGAACGAGGGTAATCTCAGCCCCCACAGTTGCCAGCTGTTCCTTCCCAGCAGGAAGCCAAATCATGGCAGCACATAGTTTTGAAGTGGAGAGAAGGTATCAAGAGCAAATACAAAGGGAGGAGCAGAGGCTTGCTAGGAGGACATCGGAGTTTTTCTCTATAGGCAGGTGCAGGCTACTGTTCTCCTTAAGTTCCATACCAATAGCCAAGAAGCAGCAGATGTTTTTGTGACCATCTAACTACACCAAAATAACCCACTCCAGATTTCAGCATAGCCACAGCAACTTCAGGAAGAGCTACAACAGTGTCAGATGACCAGGAGCACATGCTGAACTAGACAAAGCACATGACCCCTTTTTATTCTTTTTCCCCATCTCAGGAAACCCGTCCAAAAGCTTCCTCTCCCAATTACCCTACAAATTTTTAACTAGAGGAGCTCAAAAAATAGAAAAATGTTTTCACATGTACCCACCTCCATTTTCTGAAGAACTGTAAAGATGTCTGGGACTTTCAGACCATAGCTATACCAGGCATTCACTAATGCTGGGAAAGAAGAGCTGTAACTTACCCTACAATCTGGACTTCTGGTGTCAGGACCTAAATTCTAGTCAACAACACCTCTTGAAGCTGCTTTTCCCAGCAAGAGCAGTGTTTCCAAATACACTGCAAGCAAGCACAACCCCTACTAAACAATAAGAAACTAGTGCCTTTAAATAGCTTGCAAGCATTTTTTTAAAACAAAACAGGTTTGTGTGCTTCTTCTGATGTAAAACAGACTGTCTTCACTGAGCCGTTGACCTCCTCAGCTGCTCCTAGTTATTAAATGAAAAAGGCAGCTTTGAGCCCTAGGCAGGCCAGCTGAGTGTCTACTAGGCTTCAGCTGATTTATAGTTCTTTCTTGTTAAAAGAAGTGTAGGTGGGAGTCAAATCACCTTTTTCTGTGAGCTAGGTCCCAGGAAGGATTTTATCCTCCATTTGCATGCTTATATAAATGTTCTAAGAAGAGCACAAATATTCTAGGAAAAAAGGGAAATGAGGAAACTGAAATAGCAATAAGGAAGCTCAGGTAGACAACAATTAACGTGTAAGATCCCTTTTTTTCAAAGGGAAAATAAATCCAAGCTTTTTGGCAATAAATAAAATGGCTTATTAACAATGAAATTGGTGTTTTCTTGAGGGAAATTTTGAGTTTGCATTTTCTCATGTGTGTGTCCCAAATGGAAAAAATGGTCCACAGAAGAGTTCAAAATAATTATTGTATGTCACATAAAAGGAAGAAAAACCCAAATACTGCACAGTGACAATCTGGAATCACTGAAATCAAAAGCAGTGTGTTTCTCTGAAGGCTGTTCTTTCCCTTTCGGCTTAGAAGTGAGTATTCTAGACCACTTTACAGCCTACATTACAACAACCCTCAGCTGCACTAGCTGTGTCTCTAAATGAATCTCAGCAAAAAGCCAGGCTAGAAATGTGTGACAGATACCAAGTTTTCCACTTCCCTCAAAGGACACAGTGAATGGAAAAAGCAGCTTTGCACAAAATTCATTTAAGAAGCCTTTATGCAGCCAGTCCCATTGCTTAACAGAGAACTGATACAGGCCCAAGTCCCATTACTCACAGATCCTGACCTATGAGGCTACCACAGAAGTAGAACTAACACTAGTCTAGTCACAGCCAACACTTCTATGGGAAGGAAACCAGGGAATTGAGTGGAATTTGCTTACTTAAACACAGGCATGGACCCATCAATCACTTTTGGTTGCCTCAGAGGTCAAGCCCAGCTCTGGGTCTAATTCATCCTGGGCACCCCTGTCATACATAAAGTAGTTCTCCAGGCTCCCTGAATCTTAAAGTTATAACATGAGGCCTAAGGGGAATCTTGGAGGGTGCTCAGATATCCTAGGAAAAATACCCTAGCAATAATATTCTTTGAGATGGGCAGTATCCAAACCTCTGTGTACCTCCTGATATCATACTTTTGGACAGACCACTGTCCTGGTTTCAGCTGGGATAGAGTTAATTGTCTTCCTAGTAGCTGGTACAGTGCTGTGTTTTGAGTTCAG
>JAVJGG010000002.1:16414676-16444466 GCA_035590195.1 Aviceda cuculoides
TTAAACTGTTCTTATCTCAACCCACGAGTTTTACTTCTTTTCCTGATTTCCTCCCCCATCCCACTGGGGCGGGGGGGAGCGAGTGAGCGGCTGCGTGGTGCTTAGTTGCTGGCTGGGGTTAAACCACGACAACCACGCAGAGGAATCCCAGGTACTCTGGCTAAGAGAGAACTGAAGCTGTGAAGCAGTTCCAGGTACCTAGAACTATACTAGAAAGCCAAAAATGCAGGCAAAAGTGAGTTGGCTTCCACTAGCAAGGCAGCTGCAGGAAGTTGTGCATCTGCTGGGCCCACTCAGTATCTTATTTAGCAAAGCAAACTGTTCAAACTTTTTTATAGCCCCAGACGTGCAGGCAGAAGAACTGAAAGAATGCTGCATTTAGCAAACAACAGTACCATGTGTTGATGTGCAAGTTTGTCACTTGTGGCTAGTGGAAATCAATTCAAATTCCTTCTCATGCAATGTATTGAGTAACCGGCGATATTGGGAGAACTGGTATCAGTCTTTGATGGTAACAGCAGGATGGACATTATTTACTGTTGCCCTCATCCGGACTGATTGGCCCCCACTTGAACCACAGCTAAGCAAGTAGTGGTCAAACTGTTGTGCCATGTCTGTCCATCCACTTCTCACCTACACGCAATGCTCAATCTAAAGCTACTCCCTCAGTAATCACCAGCCATGAACAGCACTCGTTTCAGGTCCAGGCAGAAGCCAAAACTGACTGAACGTTGCCATGTCCTTGCTAAGACGTACATGAACAAGTAGGACCTATGTGCTCCACAAGGCATTGCGTGTCTAAGAAGGAGAACTGGCAGGTTCTGCATTGCTTAAGCAAATGCGATTGTGTAGGCAGAGCTCATAGCAGTAAATTCTTCCTCCTGTTTGTAATGAGCAAGCCACAGAAATGTGTTATGTCCTGTGGATGTTTTTCCACATTACAAAGTTTGCCTTGAAAGGCATCTGAGGAAGTGGTCAGAATGGACAACTTGGGGACTAATGTTCAGCATTAAGATGGAGACATAAAATGGACTTGCTGTCTTCAGAAAAAAACTATTTGAAATATTTGGGATGGGCTTAAAAACAGACCTAGATTAATACTAGTAAGAACTGTCATACTTCAGAAATATCACAATGACCTGGTCACAACTGTCTGCAAAAGGAGGACGAGGCACCACTGCCACAATTTCACTGTACCTGCCCCCGGGCCGGTGGTGGCAGGAGGTTCTTGCTAAGGGGTAGGCAGGAGCAGTTTGTCTGCTGCCAGCACCTGCTTCTCAAAATCCAGTCCTGACTGGGAAATGAAGGACGATGCCTTGCAATCAAACTGCCATCACTGTATAGGGTACACTACAAATAAATGGCCACCAGCATGAATCATATGATGAATCATAGCATTAACGTGTCCTTCAGGGAACTATTTCTACCTCTTAAAAAACCCTGCAGATTTAAAGTGAGTGGAAATTGTGCATCCATTTCTGATTTCTTTGCCTCTTCAAGTGGAACCAAAATTTTATTTCTTGCTGTCCTGGAAAGATGAGTTCCTTGAGGCTACTGCCTACCTGACTGTCCTGACGTTTCTCTTGCTGTAGGGGGTGATGACTTTGAAAAGCAGCTCCATGGCTCCATTGATGCCAAGTGTAGTTCCTGTGGTAACTAAGCCAATAAAAGAGAAAAGCAATCAGATCTGAAGCAGGCGGTCTGCAACATTGCATTTAGAGGTGATGAGGGGAAGGGAGTAGCTGCTCCTGGGGCTATGATCAGATTTCTCTGGGCTCCCAACTGGACTTCACAGGTCGTTTTACAAACACAGAAACTGAAGCACAAACCTGTCTGTGGACACAATCTGAGCCAAGATCAGATGCAAAAACAGTCCTGCAGTTCTTTTCCAAGTTCTCCAAAACCCCTTTTTCCTATAAATATTGTACTCTTCAGAGAACAAATCATGTTAAATAGGGTCATCTCCCAGCAAAATGACAGGGCTCAAATTCATTCCACATTTCCCACAGGCAGCTCCATGAGGACAGTTTATTTCATAAGAGCATGGAGGGCACAGTTTTCTTTCTGGGCTATTATTCAGCAGTATGGAAGTGGGTTTTGGGGGGAGGCATGCTTCTGAATGCAGCTTAGTTTCAGCTAGGCCAATTTTACCTTCAATCCTTCACTTGCTAACACACTAGGAACTTTTGTAGATAGATTTTGCAATCGATTCCAAAAATGCCTGATGCATATGGGTGTTTAGCCGGACGTCCCCTCTATGAGACAGGTTCTCTGTGCAAAGAAGGGACAAGTACAGCCCTGAAATATTAAATGCAAGTGAACAAGGTGAAAGGATCAGTAATCAACAGCAGCCAGAGGGAGACCTGGCTGCCTGCCCACTGCTGGGTTTTGGCTGTTTTGTAAATATCTCCCAGTGGTCATCAGAGATCTGCCAGAGGGCCCATCATCTCCTGCAGTCCTACCGTGTCCCCGCCAAGTTGTCCTGTGATGGAAAGCTTTGCAAGGCTTGCCAGCTACTTTCACACTAGCTGGTAATTCATTAGAGCCAGGGTGGTGGACAAAGCTGCTCGAACTCATCCTGCCCCAGAGCGGGACGTGGGTTGCCACACACAACTTGTGGCAGAGATTGTGAAGGGAGCAAACCAGAGCAAAGAACTGGTGCATGAGATTGTGACAAGGACTCATCTTTTCTGCTTTCATACCTAAGCACTCTCAGAGTTTTATATGCTTCTGGATCCTCTTAGTTCCACTCCATAAAAAGAATTTTTAAGGTTGGGAGCATGTAATCTCCTAGTTTGGTACCACATCCACACAGACCTTCACCTAACCTCCCCTGCATCTTCCCAGCTGGGCCACAGAGCCCACAAAGTCAGAGTTACTCATAGAAGGGGGAAACACACCTGGAGAGTGCTGGAGATACCTGAAGAGTAACAGAGATGCTCCAGCAAAGGAGTACAGGCAGGTTTCTGGGGTCTGACATTAACTGAAAGGAGGCCAGGCTGCAGTGTGCATCCTAAAACCTCTGCAAAAACTGCAGCTGAATTGGGATGCAGGTGCACTGAAGCAGGGAGCAGGGAAGTGGGTAGATCATCATTTTGGGTGGGAGGCAGCACAGGGTCACTACACAGCTGTGAAACCCAAATAAAGGCACGTTTCAGCTTCTGGCCTTGGCTGCATTTTCAGTCACACTCAGCCTTTCAAATACTGCTTATCACAGGGAGAGGAGTTGAATGTTGAGGCTTGGCTGCTTGCCTGAGAAAGCCCACTGCATGAAGCTAGCTCCTGTACAGAAAGAAGGGACCTGCAGGGCTGGGTGCCAGGAGTGCTAAATCTTAAGATGCATATAGCAGACTGCAGACAGGATGGCCATCAAGAATTATCTGCTGGGTGAGGGATGTGGGGAAGGAGAGGAAAGGGTTAGAAAGGGAAATTTGTGCTGACAAACTCAGTGCTTTATGTCAGGGAAAGCCTGTATGAATCTGTAATGATTCTGGGAAAGAATACTGGAAATCCCATTGCTTGAATCATTTAATATGAGGGCATTGCCAAGCAAGGAAAGCTGGGCGAGTACATGGGGGAAGGGGATACTAGACAGAAGACTGGGATCTAATATATACTTCCTTAGGGACTTTGAATGAATAACTGATTTTTCTCTCCCTCTGTTTCTCCACACATATTTTCCTTCCTTGTGGAGCTGCTCTGAGGATCAATACAGTCAACAATAGTGAGACATTTGGCTGTTATGCTAATGGGAACTGCATAGAGACTTAAGGTACCTAAGTCTCAGAGCAAAGGAGTTGACTGTCTATATTCTAGAATAGGAGATCATTGCCATGAATATTTTTCACTACGGCACTTTTATTTTCATAGTCAACAGAAGAAATACACTGTAAAGACTGTATAGGCCCCTTGGGGAGCACCTCTTTCTATGGTCGTTCTGGCTTCTGTGCTTGATTCTGTACATTAACGGTGCATGCAGGCACCAACCTTAATCAAGAATGTTTCTTTGCACTGAAATGACTAAAAAAGAATTCTGGGGGTTGTCACACAGTGGAAAAGAGGAAAATCCAGGCACTCACCATTAGAAGCACAAACCCGCAGGACCCAGAGGCAGTGGGTGAGGTGCAGGTGATGGCCCAGGTTTCTTCTTGTCAAGCTCAGTATTATATCAGATGCTTCTGCCTTCTGCACTTTCAGCCCAAACTTCCTATCTGTAAAAAGTATGATAAGAATCAAAGTATTACAAAGATTGGGTCTCTGCAGCAGTGCTGATAAACATATTCACACTAGAACTTATAACTCAAGATCTCATAACAAAGACATTCAAATGTATCAATGATCAACATTATTCTCACTGAAAACAGGAAAACATGGGATTTTCCTAGAGTCACCATATACAAATCATAGAATCATAGACTGATTTGGGTTGGAAGGGACCATTAAAGGTCATCTAGTCCAAACCCTCCTGCAACGACCAGGGACATCTTCTACTAGATCAGGTTGCTCAGAGCCCTGTCCAACCTGACCTGGAATGTCTCTAGTGATGGGGCAGCTACTACCTCTCTGGGCAACCTGTTCAGTGCCTCACCACCCCCATCATAAACATTTCTTCCTTATGTCTAGTCTGAATCTACCCTCTTTTAATTTAAAACCATTACTCCTTGTCCTATTACAACAGGCTCTACTAAAAAGTCTGTCCCCCCACCTTTCTTCTAAGCTGCCTTTAAGTACTTAAAGGCCACAGTAAGGTCTCCTCAGAGCCTTCTCTTCTCCAGGCTAAACAACTCCAACTCTCTCAGCCTTTCCTCATAGGAGAGAAGTTCCATCCCTCTGACCATTTTTGTGGCTGGCACCTGGACCTGCTGCAACAGGTCCATATTTTTCCTGTACTGAGGATCCCAGAGCTGAACAGTACTCCAGGTGAGGTCTCACCAGAGCAGAAGGGCAGAAGCACCTCCCTCAACCTGCTAGCCACACTGCTTTTTATGCAGCCCAGGGTATAGTTGGCTTTTTGGGCTGCAAGCGCACATTGGCAGCTCATGTCCAGGTTTTCATCCACGAGCACCCCCAAGTCCTTCTTGGCAGGGTTGCTCTCAATCCCTTCATCCCCGAGACTATTGATACCAGGGGTTGTCCCAAGCCAGGTGCAGGACCTTGCACAACCTCATGAGGTTCACATGGGCCCACTTCTCAAGCTTGTTCAGGTCCCTCTGAATGGCATCCCATCCCTCAAGTATGTCAACTGCACCACTCAGCTTGGTGTCATCTGCAAATTTGCTGAGGGTGCACTTGATCCTGCTGTCTGTGACATTGATGAAGATATTAAACAGTAGTGGTCCCAATACGGACCCCAGAGGGACACCACTCATCACTCATCTCCATCCAGACATTGAGCCGTTGACCACTACTCTCTGGATGTGACCATCCAACCAATTCCTTATCTACTGAATAGTCCATCCATCAAATCCATATCTGTCCAATGTATAGAGAAGGATGTTGTGGGGCACCATGTCAAAAGCCTTACAGAAGTCCAGCTAGATGACATCCATAGCTCTTTCCTTGTCCACTGATCACAGAAGGCCACTAAGCTGGTCAGGCAAGACTTGCCCTTGGTGAAGCCATGCTGGCTGTCTCAAATCACCTCCCTGTCCTCCATGTGCCTTAATGTAGCTTCTAGGAGGATCTGTTCCATGATCTTCCCAGGCACAGAGCTGAGGCTGACAGGTCAGTAGTTTCCGAGGTCTTCCTTTCTATCCTTTTTAACAATGGGTGCAATGTTTCCCTTCTTCCAGTCACTGGGAACTTCACCTGACTGCCATGACTTTTCAAACATCAGAGAGAGTGGCTTGGCAACTACATCAGCCAATTCCCTCAGGATTCAGGAATGCATCTCATCAGGTCCCATAGGCTTATGTATGTTCAGGTTCCTCAAGTGGTCTCGAACCTCATCTTCTCTTACAGTGGAAGGGACTTTGCTCCCCTAGTCCCTGTCTTGAGGTCCACCCACTTGAGAGGTGTGGGAAGAGAGGCTGCCAGTGAAGACTGAGGCAAAAAAGTTGTCGAGTACCTCAGCTTTCTCCTCATCTGTTGTTACCAGTTTGCCAGTGGTGTTCACCAGGAGGGGTACAGTTTCTTTTAACATTCCTTTTCTGGCTGACGTACTTAGAGAAGCCCATCCTATTATTTTTTGAGTCCCTTGCCAAGCTCAGCTCCAGCTGCACCTTGGCTTTCCTGACCCCATCCCCACACAACCAGGCAATGTCCCTATACTCTTCCCAGGATACCTGTCCTTGCTTCCACTGCCCGTGCATTTCCTTCTTGCTCTTTAGTTTGACCAGAAGGTCTTGACTCAGCCATGCCAGTGTCTTGCCTTCCTTTGCTGATTTCTTACACATGGGGATGGAAAGCTCTTACTCTCTATGGAAAGCATCCTTAAAGAACTGCCAGCTCTGTTCTGCTCCCTTGTCCCTGAGGGGAGTTTGCCAGGGGTGCTATTGACTAACTCCTTGAATGGTTGGAATTTTGCTTTCCTAAAATTCAGGGCCTTGACTTTACTCAGCTCTATGCACTTGTACGCCCTCCCTGCCTTGTTGCAGGATCTGTACCTGGCCAAACTGCAGACAAGCAGCACACCCCAAAAATAAACTTACATCTGTCTGTCAGGCACATCCCAGTGCTGATTATTATTGCTGGGGCTGCCCGTTAGTTCTGAGCCCCCCACCAAAGAAGTCCCCCACCTCTCAGTAGTACCTCGTTGGCCGACCCTGGCCAGGAGGCGAAGCAGGGGCAGGAGGGTGCTGTGGTCGGGTGGCTCGGTCCGGGCAGCGGCGACGAAAGCCTGCAGCAGTGCCTCGCTGCCCCCCTTGCTGATCACGTAGTGAATTCTCCGGCCGGTCCCTGGGGAGAAAAGGAGACACTCTGCTCAGAGCATCCCTTCCCTGAGCCACAGCTATCACAAACCCTCACCCCACGTGGAGCACGCAAAGCTCCCGTGGCCTTCCAATGGTGTTTTATTGCTATAAACCCAAGGGCATTTGCAGAACTGACCGTGGGTCTCAGGTGCCCCTCGCCTGGAGGCATGGCTAATGGCTGCGTGGTGAAACTATGTGCTCTGCTGCTTCTTGCTCCGGCTGTCATTATCTTTACAAACCCATGTCCTGCAGAAGTTTTTCATCGTGCATTGAAATGCAGCAGAGAGGAATAAGCAGAGACACCAACAGGTTTCAAAGGAGCAGAAGGCTCAGTGATCTTTTCTTACATACTGGAAATTAAACAAGCAGAGGACTAAAGCTGCAATAGACTTCTGCCAAATGAAAAGGAATCCTAGGGAAGCTTTGGGGACAGCTTTCAAACCAATCTAGGTCTCCAAAGAAACCACACGCTAATCTTGTGAGCCCTACTGTGTCAACAAGCACTGATTCATGGACAACTTTGGCAGTGACTTCAGGCTCCATGGTTGGAGTAAGCTGCATGTTCAGCTACTGGAGGAGAGACAGCACCTCCTACCCTCCATGTAGGCAATCCTTCCGTCTAGCTGAGGAATAGCACTGCAGGGCTTCAAAAGCGAGACCCAGCTGGATGGGCAGTGTTTGCAGTGGGGCTCCAAGAAGTGGGGAACACAGGAGGCTCCAGCACTCACCAGTGCAGGCCCCCCAGTCTAGCAGCTTGGGTGGGTTGAGAATTGCTTAGCAAATGATATTTTTGAGGTGGAGAAGGAAGGAAAAGAAACTTAATTATTTTTTCAGTTCTTTTTTCCAATTCACTTACTTTTTCACATGGCTCTGGCATATGCAGCAACATACCTTCCCTGCAACCTCAAGGTGGAGGTGCCTTTTGGGGAGATGCTGAACTCTCTCCATTCTCTCCCATGTGCTCTGGGAAGTCAGGCTCCTCTCCCTGTCTCACAGCCCTCTCTCCAATGGCACTGGTGAACATTTCCAGTGGTTGACTCCCAAGGATTATGAAATACTTTGAAACTCACAGGCATCTTTTAAACTAAAAAAAAATTGATACTTTCTCTGGGGCTTTTTTTTTCCTTAACTTACTGAAAAAATCTCAGTTTTCCAAACACAGGAGTAAGGACTGCTGATCTATAGACACAATTCATGTTTTGTTCACCTTGCAAACAGCTGGCCAAGTTTATGCAGGTATGAATTCCCTGACCTGTTTGAGGACCCCCTTTCTGCCCCTAGCCCGCAGGCATTGCCCCAGAACTTTGCTTCCTTACCCAGAGAGAGCAAGTCAGTGAGGACACTGAGAATATTCAGGATGACATCTTTGTCACGGGAGGTCTGAAAGAGAAACACAACAAACATAGGGATCAGTTCAGAACAGTGAACTTCATGCTACATAGGGGTGCAGTGCATCAGGCAATGCACAGGCTCCGAGAGCCTTGTTTGGATACTGAGTACTTTTTGTGCCATCTAGACAGTGACTATGTGGAATCATACTGATAACACATTTTAAAAGCCTTTGACAGACATACTGATCATACTACACAATATTTAACACACAGTAGCATTTCTGCAGAATTTATATCTAAACTCTAAATTACATCTCTCTTTTTTGGTTTGATCTGGCTACCTCAAAGTTAAGGAAATTCTGTATCACACAGAAATGTTAAATGTGTGGTGATTTTCCATGAGAGCACCCCTTATTACTGGCAGTTGAGAAGGAATATCTTTAAATTATATCAATCTCATTTACAATAAAATTCCCCTGTCTTTGCAGCTTTGCAGCTGCAACCACATGGAAGCCAGGAATTTGAGGAGTAGAAGGACACCCTAAACTTGTTTTTATTCAAGACCAAGTAAGCACCATACCTTGACATTACAGGTTCTGCTTTAGATTCGCTTTAGATTTTGCACTAGAAGAAATAAGGTATACTGCACTTGAGGAGAAGGGAACACATGATATCTACCATCCATCTGTGCAATACACTAGACCCCTCCTTTAATCCTCCTCCAACCGGATTTCACTGCTGAGACTGAAGAATTAATGACCAGACTGTATTGCTGTATGAGGGATTTTGGTTAAGTTCTAGATCTTTTAATTTCTGTACAGATACAATACAACACAATACAGATTTCCACTGTAATAGAAAACTTGCATTTGTGTAGCCTTGATCCTGAAGAACCTCAGGATCACATAAACTATATTGGAATCACTTTATCTTCTGTTAAATTATTGCAATAGGATGATATCTTACAAATATATGGCTCCTATGTTTCTGAATGTTGAAGTGCTTCAGAAACTTAACCTACTAGTATGTATTCTTGGATCATTTCACCAGCCAAATTGACTCAACCATTTTCTGACATATTTAACATTATGCAACTGAGTATTACAACAAGGAATTGAGAAGTAACACCCAGCAAAAATAAACTCTGGAAAGAATATTAAGGAAATCTAATTCAGATCTGTAATAATGACTATTAATGCAAATGGACTTTTTTTCCAATGGATCCCTGCTAAAGTCACAGCACAAGCTGAGATGGTGCTGAGGATTGTGTAGCTAATTAGGGAACTGGGTATCATACCTCCTGCTCCTTTGTTATAGTTGGGGAGGGTATGCATTGAGTGAGACATGGGAATGAAGAAGGAAAATGGTCAGTCTTCACAGTCAGAGCAGGTAACTGTCAGCTGGGAGAATCAGGTTTCCACTTCTGTCACAGAACTTCCACAGGATGCTTGGCAGCTCCCTTCAACCAAACCTGCTGCTGTATTGGCAAACTACATGTGCCATCTCCTGCATGCAAAATCTACATCAGTGCTGATGTTTCCTAACTTCTGTATCCTTAACATTATGTATTCTTAGATTTCTTTTTTTTATCATAATTATTAACAAAAACAAACTCCAAATCTCTGAAAACCAGAATTCCCATCATACTGGTCTTGGTCAATTACCAGTGCTACCAAACCTTAACTGCTCAATACTCATTTCATGCTGGCATAAGTGAGCAACAGGGACAAAAGTATCAGCAGAGGAGTGAGACAAAATGTGGTCAGGGAAGGGGAAGGAAGAAAGAGGAGTTGGGTGAGGATTAGAGATTGGAGCACACAGGCAGACAATCACTTCTGAAACAGGGGAATCAGGGAAGGAGGGTCTGGGAGCACTGCTGCCTTTCTGAAGATTCACCTTACTTCTGTTGTTAACTAACATCCACAGGAAAAGCGCTTGTCTCGTGCCCATCTCAGAGCCAGCCCATGCCCAGAGCGAGAGCCTGCTGTTTCTCTTCATTACTACATTAACTCAACAAGCAGAGATCTCTGCACTGAACATAAAAGTTCATACCTTTTATGAGCCGTGGTGAAATCAAAAGGCTCAGTATGACAGGATTACTGCTTCTTTCAGAGCCAAGACAAAGAGAATAAGTGGCTTTAATGAAATCCAGTAACTCTTGGTTCGCCAAGTATTGCCACCCTCACCTTAGAGAAGGGGTCCAAATTTGTGTTACTGGTTTAAGGGACCACACAGAGAGGAAAGTCTGCAGCAGGGTCAGAGCAGTTACTTGTAGGTAACAGGTAGAGTTTTAGTCACATGTTAATCTTGCTTATTCATGTCTTTGTTTCATTAGTCCACAGTCCTGAGGTGTCTCAAGTCTCCCAGAGCAAACAAAGAGCAATCAGAGCTCTCTTCCCGAGAGTTTCTTGGCATTTTTTACCATAGGGACTTAATAGTCAGGGGCAGGCTGTCAGAAGTGATGAGTGTCTACAAAATTTACTGACTCCAGGAAGAGTTACTGTTTTCAGCACCTTTTTAAATATCAGGGTTGCCTAAATCAGACTGTCCTCTGATTTTGTCTCACTGCCTCTCAGTATCCCTTTCCTCTGTAGGTGGATGGATTACACACTAAGGTTTCAGTAATGAAGTCTTCATTGATTTATGCTCCTATTACACTGGGTTGTTTATTTTAACTGATTGGATTGTGGGTTTCCTAAGCCATTAACACAAATAGTGATGACATAAGATATCCTCTGACTTTCCATGTGCTTTATTCAGGGACTCAGGCGAACAAAGAACTTGAAGGGACATGGATGACCAACCTTTAAAATGCGCAAATTAAAGCTGGGTGATATTGCCAAATATTTTACCTGAGTATTTACTCTTGATGTTTTTACACTGTGCTGGTGCCCCGTTGTTCCCCTTCCTCCAGCGCACTAGTGAGGGAATTGGATGACTTGTATGTTTGCCAAAACAGTGGATAAAAACCTAGTCCCATTACAAATTCTAACATATTTTCCACTAACTTTAGCGGCACGATTGAATAATACAGAATACTGCAGGAGAACACAGGTCCAATTTATAATAGCAAGACAACACAGAAAAAACAACACTAAAGTTGCTGTTGTCTTGCAAGATGGCAACTTGCCTGTTGAAATAAACAGCTCAGATTTTGACTAATTAGCTTGAGATTTTCCAAGTCATCAAAGATATTTGGACATTGAAATCTATTAGAATGAATAGTTTAAATTAATACTCATACCAAACTGTTTGTGGATGAATTGCCAACAAATTCATTCACAAAAAATATTCAGTAAATCTTTTTGAACAGTAAGTACAAATGAGAAAATCACAACTTGTGCCTGATCTAAAAAAGATTAATAGAGTAATTTCTTTGATGCAAATTACTTACCCAGCTCTGGTTAAAATAAACACATTAGTTATTTTTATTGAAAGATATGTTTGATAGTTCAAGAACAAACCATAAGCAAAGAGAGGAGAAAAGTAAAATTCCTCTTGCTAAATATTTTGCATTCCTGCCAGCACATAGGAATGTTAGATACAACATCTATACGCACATAGACTAATGAAGATGCATTCATGTTATATAGGTGGAATGAGAGCAGCAAAAAGTTCCTAGAGGCTCAAGTTAGATTACAAAATCACCAACCTCCTGCAGGATTTCACTAAAAGGATTTAAAGTTAGAGCCAAATTGTTACCTATTAACAACAGCTTGTAGCTGCCTTTCACGGCTTGCAGCTGGACAAAGGCTGAAGTAGCAAAAAACATCACTTAAAATAGTAAGCATGGCTGTACTTTTTGGCTGGAGACCATCATCTTAGCCTCACTTCAGCAAAGCCTGCTGTCTTTCTCACCCAACCGGGAGTATCACAGGGCTGAGTTCAGATGCATTTAATCAGCTCCCAGCTGATAGTTCCTCTCTGAGCTTTTTCTGGGAATTAATCCCTGAAACACCGGGGCTTTGGTTAGCTTGGCTGAAGCTCCTCATAGATAAACAGCAGGAGGATGGAGAAAGCCAGGAATAAAAAAATACCCCAGCACATAGTCATTGATACATTACAAGCAGCAAGTGATTAGTTAGTGACATTGGGTTTGGAGGACAGCAGCTTGATCCCAAGATCCTTTTGACAGGCAGGGAGCTCGGGTTATTTTGCTGACCTATGATTAAGCAGGGAAGGAGCTCCTGTCTCCTTGTCCTGCTGCTGGGAACATGCCAAGACAAGCTGTTATTTACTCAAGACAAGATTATAAAATTGCAACTAAGCCACAGTAACAGTTAATCTCGTTTCATCAGGGAAGTCTCCTGGGATGTTTTCCACAAGATTTGAAGACCCAACAGAGGTGGGATTTTTCCTGTCCCACCTGAAGGACAGCAGCTATCAGTCCAGTTCCCCTTTTAGTGCTGGCTTTAAAATGAAGACTTCCTACAAACTCGGTCTTTTGTGTAGCTCTTGGACTTTCATGTCTTTTGCCCAAAGGCAAGTATTTCTCCAAATGAGACATGCAGGCTATGGAGAGTCTTTGCTGTGAGTCTAAGCATTAACGCTGAAAAAAGGAGTATGCCCAGAAAGAAATCAAACAGCATTTATTTGTGCAGTGCGATATATACTAATAAATATTTTATTTGGGGAAAGAAATACAAAGCAGTTTTTCCACTCACAAAAATAATAAATGCAAAATTAAAGAAGTCACTCCTGCAAGACAACGCATAACATGATTTCTACCAATATTCCTATTAAATTAATAGTCTCACAAAGCTGTGTGACTGCTTAAGAAAAAAAAAAACAACAACAAATAAAACAGCCTGTTTTTAAAGAAAAGCTATTGCTGCACTGGCCTTACAAACTTCCAGATCCATTTTTTTTTTTTAGAGAGATCAAAGAATAGGATGTCCAGTTCCAGGGTTGGATGGTTGGTTGGTTGGTTGGTTTGTTTGGTTTTAAATAGCCTGTTTCTAAATAGGGAAGCAGGATTTGACATGTTCAAAATACATCCTTCTTCCTTCTCTTACCCCTAATAAATTTGCTCTCACAAATAGCAGCAGTCAGAAGCCTAACTGTCTGTGTAATGAGACTTGCATCTGCAAGTAAGATTTCTCACTCTCTACGCTCAAAGCCTATTGAAGAGAAATCCTGGTGCAAAATTAATACCAGCTAAAATCAACACTAGATAAGGGGCCAAGCAGCATTAGTCCTCACTCTCTCCTGAGACCTCTAGAAACTATAGGGCTGCTAATAACTCTATTAACACTTAAAGCAGAGACTCCCTTCACAACATTCCACCATCAGCGAGGTAGAGGTGCATACCAGACCCAACTGCTGGGCACAGCCACTCACCACTGGCACTATGGATTTGCCAGCTGTATTTCTTCTTCCCACAGCTGACTATCCAGCCCCACAATAACTGTGAAGCCAGGTTTGGTGCCTTACGTTCTGTGCCTTGTCAGAGTAAATTGCTTTTTCTAATTTAAGTGGAGCTAAATATTCACATTTAAATAAGAGAACAAAATACCCTGGAGATTTTCTTGTCTGTGTGCTCCCATCCTCAGCCTCAATATTCAACCAGCTAAATGTGATTTCTTGTTGTTGGAAGGTTATTATCTACAGTATTGGATACATGGAGGTTTACTAAAAAATTAAATCATTATTTCTGAGGGGAAAAAAAGGGTTCGGGGATCTCTGAAATATCACTAGGCAACCTCGGAATAAGGGAATATTCAAATTAAAGTGATTACAGCCTGAATTTTGTTATTACTGAAGCACTTTGTTAAAATACTACCATCATCCAGCTTTAGAAGGATCCCAAGAAGTTACAGTCCTGTTGCCCTTGCTCCCAAAACACCCATCCAAATGTCCTCAGCACCACCACAGACATTGTCATCTTCTGTGGTAAAGTGAGTGCATTTCTTTGGCCTAACCTGGATTTCCTCTGCTGAGGAGTCAGATAGGCCTGAGCAAGCCAGGAAACTCAAAGGAGACATGGAAGGGAAAGGGGCTATTTAAAGACTCAGAGAGAAGGACCTTGCTGTTCGGGTAGTGTCCTAAGTGACCTCTTTAATCCTGCAAGAAAGGCGTTCGCAGCTGCGTGGGATCACGTAGCCCTTAAACTGTACACAGGGCAGCCAAAGGGCCTACCAGAACAAGACGCATGGTCCAACAAGTTCTTGCTCCTCTTCCCAAGCCTTAGAGATGAGTCCCTCTCGCTGGCTCCTGCCCGCCCCTGTGAGGCATGGCTAGCACCCCCTTTACCCAAGCACCAGCCGTTTTCATGGCAGCTGATGTTTAACACCAAGCCAAGCTCTATGCATCAGCACTTGTGGATTTTGTACCAGGAAGTATAGCAAATACAAAAAATGTCTCTCTCTCTGGCCTGCTGCAGTCAGGTGGGTGTTTTTTTTCATGGCCTGCAGTGACCTGAAAGTATGTTTTTTCTCATCCTTATTTGCACTTGGGGGTAATAACCTGCAATACTTTATTCAATAACACACCAGGTCACTGCTGGGTGTAGTGATTACATACCCTTCACAATGGATGGCAGCTCATCCAAGTGGCTGGGCAGAAGTAGTGCCCCAAAGCCAGCTTCTAACCTGCTATTGTACAGGGCTTTACTCCACTGAGTTTCAGGGCTTCTTCTTGAAGGATATATGTTACACTCTATGGGACCGAACTGCTTCAAGGCAGAGATGAGCAAATTCCAAACTTACATCTGAATGTCTTCAAAACACCAAAGGTGTTGAGATGTAACAGCTTGGCCTGAGCTGATCTCTAGCCAAAATAACTTGGTGAATAACATGGTGGAAATCATCTGTGCCAAGGAATCTGACTATATTTAATGCAATAAATTGCACTAACATAACACCTTTCATCACAGGATCACAGATTTCTTCACAAATATTAATTAACACTTGCCCCACTGCCTCCCTTGTCAAGAAGATAAGATTCATTGTCCCTTATTTTCCTGGTGGGAAATATCACCCTATGGTGGGAAATTCACTTAGTCAATACCTAAGTGGATTGGTCGCAGAGCCCAGATGCTATTCCGATAAAATGAAGCAGAAACATTGTCTACACAGAAGTATTATAGCTCTCAATCACACACTTCTGTTTATTTGTGGGGGTTCAAAGATTTCCTTCCCCGAGATCAGTTTTCTTTTCCTAACTTCCCAGGAGTAAGTGCAGCAGAAAAGACCTATCCCTTGCAAGGAATCCTAATGCCAGACTGGGAGAAGAAATGGCTACTCACCACCAGTGGGTCCTAGCCCTATTTACAAAGCAATTCATCCTTGTGCCCAAAGACAAGGAAAATGCTGCATTTAATTCATCTATACAGGAATTAAGAAGCACATAGACCATGACCTGACCCTTTTCCACAGCATGTTTTACCTGCTGTGTCACAAAGACTCCAAGGTGTTTTGCCTAACCTCAGAGCAAGGTTGTTCATCATGTCTGTGCCACACCATTAGTGTCACACTAACAAAATGTATTCACATCCAGATATCTGCAGGAATTATGCTCTGAGAGTCTGCAATATCTTGGATATTGTTGGCCAAGTAAACAGCGCTTTTTTTTCCTCTCTCTTTCTTTCTTTTTTTCTCTCTTTCTTTTTTCTTTCCTTCTTTCTTTCTGTCTTCCTTTCTTTCCCTTTCTTTCTTCCTTTCTTTCCTTCTTTCTTTCTTTTTTCATGCCAAACTTCTCTCTATGTTCTCAAAGAAAAGATTTTTCCTTGTGCAGAAGTCTCCTGATACAAAGTTCCTTTGTGTCACTTGCTCCTCTCACTAATGCATCGCTAATAGAGCAATTACTTTATTATGCAGAACCAGTGGTAAAACACATTATTATATAACCTTAAAATGCTTCTGTCAAATTGGAAGTGTTAAAAGAATGAGGAAACTTTGAGATGGATCAAAACACGTGATATTCTGCAAAAGGCTTTTAGACTTTCCTTTGAATATTTCTAATGTTCTTTCTGTAATTTCTGCTGCAGATAAATTCTCTCAGGTTTCATCTCTTATTTCACAATAAGTTACGTATGACACCTAAAGATTTTGACTTGGTTTAATGTTATATGGTTCACTTTTTTCCTCTTTTTAATCTATTTTTATTTTAATGCCAAAATTATCCTAGCATATGTCTTTCATACTCTCTTAATAATTTTCTATAAGGCATTAAGCATTCTTGCACAATGATCTCTATATGCATGTTAGCACCTACTGTTTATTGCTGTTTCTTGGAATTATTCCTATACTTTATATTACTTTAGCTGTTACTGAACTATTTTAAAATATTAATGTTTCATTCAAATGCCACTCTGTTCCAGCTACTTAACACAACTTCCACCCAAACTTAATAGAGAGGGATCTGTGTTTTCTGTTCAGCTGTAGTTTTCTTTTCCACTAGTAATGACAGAAGAGCAGTATGAAACATGCTACTATCTTTCTTTGTAAGATTTTATGGGTGTCAGTCCAGAGAACACTCTGTCTTTCAAAGGAGAAGCACATTTTGGAATTAAAGTTTTTTTCAAGCAATGGCATTTCTCAAAGTACAAGTGAGTCTGGAAGATTCTTGGAAAATTTCCAGATGTACTTACTATTTAATAAAAACACAGATTTTGAATATTATAGCAAATATGAGTATGTGCATGTGGAAACAAATAGCCATAATGAAGATGCTGCTATCCTTACCTTCTCTGTGATATTCCTGCTTGGGCTAGGCTCGATAAAACCACAAGAGTCCCTATGTCTACTCTCAGTCTGCCCTGGCACTTGCCTAGGTTAGTGCTGTGTTCAGTCTGGGCTTCTCTCTGTATTCCAGCGCTAACACTCCCATTTGGTACACATTAGTCTGACATCGACTTGTACAGGCTGAAGAAAAGGATCACTATAAGGTACATTCTGGTTTAGAAAACCACCAGTCCTTTCTCTTGCCAAGACAAGTGGCCTTATGTGTCAACCTACCCCACTTTCAAAAGTGCTTTCTCAGCAATGAAAATGCCTTTAATCAATCAACACATAATGATGATGATTGAGGTATGGGTAGTGGAGACAAACTGCTAATAACTATTATTATTCACAGCTTATTTTCTTAAGAGATAGAACCTGAAAGTGAAAATGATGAACCTATTTTACCCATCCAGTCTAAGTGAAAAATCAAACAACAAACAAAACGGCATCTATAATGAATAGCAAACTCTGTTTCGAAATTGTAATGATTCAAAGTATTATTACTAGTAATGTAAAGCAGAACATCTGTTTAACTGCATTGCTGAGACCCATCCATCTAGATTTAAACAGCTATCTCCTAAAAGCAAAGCCCTCAGTTCTCTGAAAAGGCTGCCAAGTTTTTAAAAGGTATGACAGGGGTATGTCATCTTCCATCCAGAAGGTAACAAAGCTTTTTATTATCTTTAGTCTCCACGCTGTACAAGACACCCAGCAGCAGCAAGCCAATGCCATAGTGTTAAAGAAAGACATGTTTGGGGCTTTATTCAGCCCTTGTTACTTCAGTTCCATAACTCAGGAGCACTTGCAAACTAAGTGCTGGTCAGTCAAGCTAAAAGGCATTTTATTAGCTCAGCGAATGAGCCCAATGCTGTGTTTGTGCTCCAGGAAAACATGACAGGAGTTAAATTTAAAAATACGAGCTCGCTGTCCTCCCAGAGGCTCCCCAGCTGAGATCCAGGCTAATGTAGATCAGGGACATTGCAAAGTGAGAGATGAATGAGAGCTCTTACTCCTACTGGTGCCCTTCTCTGTGCAGCGAGACTGTGGTTCTTCTGCACTGGAGCAAACTTTGACACTTGCTGTGCCCACAGGTGTCTGAGGGGCAGCATTGACCCAGCCCATCCTGACCCAGGAGGCAAGGAGCACGGTGTCCCCTGATGTGCCATCGTTTAGCTTCACTCCACTGTAGATCCCCTGTGGACTTCACCAAACCAAACTCCATGGACTGTCTCTCCTCAGACACTCTCACACGAGAACAGGCTGAACATGTGATGGCATATGACTCTTGTGAAAAGAGGGGACCTTTGGCAGGAGCCACGTATTCCTCTGCTGCTGGCACAGCAATGGGAAGGGACCTCTGATCTCTCCATAGACCCACACGTATCTCACTGAGATAAATGCAGTCTTGACATCATGGTGGTCTGATCTCTGAGAGAAAGGTGGATTCTTCAGCGAATATCCAGTAGGAGATTTGGTCTATGTTGGAGTCTACCTCCAATGCCTGCATCCATTGCCAGCATGGAGAGACCACCAAAAAGTAGTTGTTGTGTCCTCTTTTATTTAAGCATGTTCTCAAGGAGACCGGTTGGTGGAACAGTGCTCTACAGGTTTTGTTAGGACATAGCAGAGGAACTCAGCTAGGAAGATTTCCAACTGTTTGATCAGACAGCCACTCAGACAACCACCTTTTTAGACAAAACCCTCCAGAGTTTTCAGTCAGTGAGATACAGCTGCTGCTGCGAGAGCTTTTGAAACAAACTGCTAATAAGCATGGTTTTCATCTCAGAGAGCAAGTCGTTTTAATGCACGTCTGCTTCCAGCTGTCCCCTTGAAATCCCTGTGCATTATGGGGAGATCAAATGACCTTGGCCCTATTGGAAGAGAGATTGTCAAAGAAAAAACAGAGCCAGGCACACATTCTCTTTTTCATTTGTCATCTCCAGCTCCCTCGCCCACTTGCAGAAAGAACTTTAGCATGGGGCAAGAGGCCACTCAAATGCAGGAGATTTTCCCAAAGAGGAGGCTAGAAAAAACAGGGCAGTAGTGCTGCTTTCCCCTATCCTCTCTAGAAACTGTCTCCATGTGGATGGTGCTTTTCCAGGGTTTATTCCTGGAAAAATGGCAGGTTGAAAGAGGCAGTTCAATTTGTTCCTCTGACTTCATCAGATCAGCATTTTAATCATAGGGAAAGGTCAGGTGGACCATTCTCCCTCCTCCCCTCCTTTGCTGCACAGACAGGTGGGCATTCACCATGCCAAGCAAACTGCTTATGGAAGGATCTCTTTCTCTCCGACATGCTCCTGCTTGCCAGGTTAATCCTGAATAAAATGGAAGGCTAACCTTATCTTCACTGCAAATCTGCTGCTTTGGCCTTTCAGCAGGAATGCCATAAAAAAACAGAGGATGGAAGAGGATGACAGGCATTGCACTGATTTCACCCAGGCTGCATGAGTGTCAACTGCTCATGGAGTGTTGTTCCACCCTTTGATGTGGGAAACAATGTGCAGTAAGAGTCCTTTGCCCTAACTTGACAGATGAGTTTTATCTCCATTTACTGGCCAAATGGAGAAATCTGGAGGCACAGACATTAGTGAGTTTGATGGAGTTTGTAACAGTCCTGAAATAAACCCAGGACTCCTGCTTTAGCCATTGATACACCATCATTCTCTCTTTTGAAAGGAAGGAAATAGGTAGCAGAGAGTGCAGTGGAGCAGATGGGCCCAGGGGAGAAGAATCTGTCTCTGTTTACTACAGGGATCAAATTCCCATTGGGCCTGGTGGGAAGCCTCTGCCTGTAAATTACACCAAAAATTAATGTGCATAAAAGGCTTCACAGAAGTTGATTGCAGTAAAACACAATGCTGTGGTGCTTCCATGGCTCCAGTGTCAAAAAAATGTATGTTTTGGTTTCGAAGCATCCCTTGTTGAAAGGGGGGAAAAAGCCAAGATTTCTTTGGCAGTTATTTCTCCCACAGGATTTCTGTGTCAGAATTACTCAATTTTCTAATAAGAATCATTATGAAAGTTTTGCTCTTTTCATTAATTCCACCTCAACCTATGGCACCTTTTGAAAGTGAGGCTGTGCTCTTCCAGGAGAACAGACCATAAGGAGAAAAAAAAAACCAACCTTGTTCTTTAAACCCCCTAAAGGAAGGAGGCTTAGCTTTGCTCATGGAATTTCTTGTCAAGCAGATGTTATTCTATCAATCAATATCTGGTCTAAAATATTCATTCTCTATTTTGTAGCTTAGTAGTGCCTGTGGGCAGAAGAATGTCTACTATGTTATCTTTGTCCTCTCTGGAAGACATCTTATGAGATCAATGATAAATTCTTGATTTCAGAAACCCTGATTTCTTTATAGTATGGTAGGTCTCCACTCAGTAAGGGCATAAGAGTGCAACAGATCAAAAGGAAATACTAAGTCACGGATATCAATGTGGTGTGTCTCCATTGACCTGTGGAGGAGAATGACCAGGTTTCCCTTATTTTAAGGGGCATTCTTCATCACATTAGACTTTCCTTCCCAAAGCTGTACCAAGATTAATTGTTTTCCGTGTATGAAAAGGCAAAAGATTATTCAGTTCTTGGAGATTTGAATCTTCACCAAAAGAATGCACCTAGACTATATTTGGGTCAACTTCTCATAAAGATGAAACAATCAGAAAAAAGCAAATAATTTGGATTTTAGATTATAACAGAAAATGTCTACAAATATTTGAGGGTGGTTTGAACTCATGTTCTTGCTTCAAAGTCATCTTTAATTAAACTGCCTTTTCTGAAATAGCAACACAGTAGTGCTTTCTGTTCCACATATAGCTTCCAGGATTGCAGGCACTGATGACCCACCAGTATGTCAACTGAGCTGGACAATTGAGTTGTACAAGAACATACCATATGGCTTCCCCCTAACACTCATTCCTCACCTTCTGAAGCAAACTTGATTTCGTCAATGGGGAGTAGGGAGACTGTGTGGTGAGATTGCTTTATACTACTCCTGGTCTCCCTGAAGGTTATAGCTCTCATTCAAGGAGCACGTCTCACCAATTTCCAGGCACATTCTGGTCTCACAGTCCCCTGGGGACTGAAATCAGCCTGCTTCACCCAAGAATCACAGCCCCTCATCCTTTCCAGCGGAGATGAGCAGCAAGCGCGGCATGCAGAATGGCCCTGGCTGATGGATCAGCGCTTCTATCCTATGGCCCATCGGGCCCTGTAGGCAAACAGGTGCAAATAGACTATCTGTGAGACAAGTGCTTATTAAAAGAACAGGGAAAGGCAAGAGGGAATTCTTTTCTATCCTGGTCTGGTGAGAAGAACATAGTCACGAGGCTGGAGTCTGGCAGAGCCCAATGACATATGTGGGCACATGGTATGTATATGGATTTAGGATTTTCAAAGACATGTGAAAGCCTGAGGTTCTCAGGTGTGCATACATCAGCCCTAACACACACGGAAAAGGGCTGCCTCTCCCCAGGAGCATGGCTTATTCCACGAGGAGCTACTAGCAAACCCTGTCTTACTTCTGCGCTTCCCACTGACTCCTCCTGGAGGCCTGCGGAAGGAGGGGCTTTCACCTGCACTTCCAGAGGCATAAATCACCCCCAAATTTCATCGCAAGAGTAATGATGATACGTGTCGTGTTACCTATCCTGGCACAAACAGGAATGATCACACAGAGGCAGTGTCCCTGTGATAGCAACAACTCTAGGAGCAATTTTCAGCCCTACTATCCCAGACCAAGTGACACAAAATCCCTCCCCATATCTTAAATTCCCAGTACATTTATGAAATGTTTTTCTTCCTGTTAATACACATCAGTAAACTCTCTGCTGGTGTCAGTAGACCCTGCTATAGCTAACCATCATCAGCCCACATGTTTTTCAATACAAGTAACTTTTTTGTACTTTTTGCTAAATGTAATGTAATAAACTTTAATTTGAAGATGTCCATGAACTTATTTTCTACCACAGACATATTTTTCCCATTATAGATAAAGCCAAGAGGACTGGACCAATGCATTGGACAGAAAATTGCTTTGAAAAGATCTCTGAGCCATCACAACAAAATGCAGCATAATACACTGAAAATAAGATTATGCTATACAAAGAAACACAGGCAAGATCTATTCAAGCAAACACCTTTCTGTATGAAAACATCTCTTCATATATTTTACAGAGGGAAATCATTGAAGCCTGAGAAAAAGAGAAGGTGGAAATTTTCCATTGATATAAAAATATTGATGTAATATATAAATACATCAGTAGGCATAGAAAACACCTATGGAAGCTAGATAACCACCAATAATTATTCTTGACTTACAAATAGATAAGCAGATGCATTTGAATATATTTTTATACTCTGTGAAAAAGATAAGTATTTTAAACAAATGCATGTACCTCCTTACATAATATAGTTTAATGTGTGTTTGTGTCTGCAATGTAGCAGTTGTACAAAAATACATAATATAAAGCTGCTTGACATGGTGTAACATGCCACTATATTACACGCAGATAGTCTAATTTAAATAGCTTGGCCATGAGTACAAAGTCAGTCCCTCAACAGCTAAGAAGCACCAGTTTTAAAGCACACATGATGTTTCATTTGCCCCCCTAGAGTAACTTCATTTTTTAATTTCATGACAACTTGTTTTATTTCACAAAACCTCTTTTTCAGGATGAACAGTGCCTGCTGCCTGGAAAATTACCCTGTATAGCTTTTTGTCCTCATCATTTAGCATGTGGTTCTGTGCATTATTTATTGCGCAGAATCCAAGCCCTGCACTGAAAACGAATTATTAATTTACTCTTTTTTTTTTACTCTGTTGTCACCAGAACTTCAGATATTTTTTCCCAATGTTCATTGCCTGATTCCTCAAGCACTGATGTGAGGCATGGTGGGATTATTAGCCATTTTACACATGATTAACTCAGATGCAGGGGGTTGTAATCTGTTTCTCCAGACCTGCATTCAACTGATAGCAACACAGCTATCCTGTCACATTTGCACTTCTGCAGAAAGGGAGAAAGGGGTCTCCAGGAACGTTCATGACACAATCTCATTTCTCCTCAAAGCACAAGCCATCCTAGGCAAGGATGAGGGACAGTAGAAGACAGACCAAAGCCCACTTTCCTCATTGACATGAAAAGTTCTGCTGAGACTCGGATTGTACCACACTTTTTTGCTCAGCCCAGCTGTAGTTGCTGCTGCTCCAATCAGTCTCTGGGTACATTTTGCACCCTGGTGTCCTGAATTGTCATTAATGCAGTCGCAGGAAATTCTGGATAGCCCAACTGGAGGCATTTTCAGAGGAGCTGGCAGCGTGCTCAGAGAAACAGCTGCGGCCAGCCTGGGGACAGAGGGTGAAATTCTCGTCCAAGCTTACTCGGTGGAAGAGTTTCAGCAGAGTCCAAGATGTGCCTCAGCTTCCTCTGAGGGGTTTTAGTGTTCTGTGCTGATTCACGAAAGTGTCAAACCTCAATATTTCTTCTGTGGCCCGGCAGGAGTTTAGGGTTAATGCATGGATGCTAACCTCCTTTCTTCTTTCTTCTTTCTTGCTTAGCAGTGCCCCGTGGTGGTGAGCCAGGGGTTGTAGGGAAGAGTTCTGAGTTACCTTTAGGTTCTCCTTGGACAGGGAGGAGATGACAGGTGAGGTGGGAAGAACAAGCAGTGACCCTGAAAGCTGGGGCAGGTGGAAGCCTGCATTACCTCTGTAAGGTTGTTTGCAGAGAATGATCCCTTCCCTTCCACAGTTAAAGCAGAAAACAGGCTCGCGTAGGCTAAGTGGCATTGGCAGTAGAGACATGAAAAGATCTGCAGGAGCACCCAGTGATTCCCTGTGAAGGGTTTCCCCTTGAACCCTATAGCTGAGTGTCTCACTGCCCTAACTGCAGTACTTTTGCTGCTCCAGAGCTAGAATATTTTTTGTAAGGAATAGGAGGACACTAAGTCCACCACTGTTCACTTTAGGTACAACAGTCTCAGTAAAACTCAGTTAATGAACCACATAAAAATGGCCATCTGGTTTTGAGCTGATTTTTGTTCTCTCTAAGGCTATTCCACTAAGCCCTGCCTGCCAAGCTGCCTCCCAAAAACGCAGATCCAAACTTCAAGCTATCCCCAGCCTAAACCAGTAAGCATTCTGTTTGCCGAGCAGTTCCTGGGATTTTTGCATCTATTTTGTTCAAAGCCAGGAATCTCAGCAGCTCTGCTGACAGCGTAAGTGCAAGGATGTAGAGGAGACAAAAGCATTTTGCAAAATACGTTTATATTCATTGTCACTGGAGCAGCACAGATATCTTCCCACTTGTCTTTAGGATAACAATAGAACTGCCTTGTCAGCCAGCCAGCAAAACAGCTCAAAAGAGACAGCACAAAGGAGTGGAGAGGTTCGAGTTAGCAAACAGTGGATCCTGTATCTGTTCCCTGCTGGGCACCACAGCCATTCAGAGAGGAATCCCTTTACACAAACGACATCCTCGATTGATACATAAGATTTTCACCTCTTTCCTTTTGAATCATAGCATTTGGGAACCTGTGCAGTCCAACATAGTAGGACACAGTTTGAGCCAACGATCTGCCAACAGCCCCAGGGGTTGCCAGCTTTGCAGAATATGTGAACGGGGACTGTGGCTTCGGGAAGCATGTGAAAACCATGCTGAGAGCCAACAGGAAATCTGGGACTCCTCAAGCGACACGATGTACGCTGCCATGGAATAAGGAGATGTTCTCAGGGGTAACCAAGGCAGGCTCACATCTGAGCCTGGCAAGCGAGGAAGAAAGCAGAGGAAAAGCACGGGAAGAATCAAAATGCTTCTTATTTAGCTAACTTGTTAGAAGATGGAGTGAGATGAGGGCCAGGACAACCAGGAGTAGGAACCAGGATGCTCTACAGTCTCAAGGGATTTGATAGTCTGGGACACTATGAAAGATGCTGGCTTCAGTTTTCTATTGTTCTTAGCAACTAACATCTGTTTTTAACTAACACCCAGATACCTCCTCCTGGCATTAAAAGAAAGAGATCTAATTCCAAATCCCTCTGGGATTTTGCACTAGGGTGGCTGCCTGTAAAATGGGATGTCAGGCCTTTTTACCTGGTCATAAACTGTACATGGGGAGGATGTTTATTTCTGCTATGCTGTGGCCAGGGAGCTGGGTGAGGAGTAGTAACCAGCCTAGCCTTAGTCTAGGTACTGCACTGTCTGTGTAGGAATGTGAGGTGAGGAGGTCGATGTCGTGCAGTAAGAGATGGGAACAGAATCGGGTAACACTAACCAAGCCAGAGGGATGGGAGGCAATAATTGGAGCACTTTGGAGGGGGAGAGTCAAGAAGAGAGAGTGAAGAAGGTGGTAACAGGGTTACGAGCAAAATGAGAAACTACAGTAAAGTCCTAAGAGCTCGGCTTTGCCATACTGACACAAAACCTGTGAGACAGGGAAAGCTTTTTCTTAAATCTGAAATTCACATTTTAAAGCTGCACTTTATAAGCAATGAAGCACTTTTTACCTAGAAATCTGAAATGTCATATCTTCCCTGCAGTGACATTTTGGTGACAAAATGCAGCTGCACTTTGAAAGCAGTTTTTTTTCTTTTTGCTTTTCACCTTGTCACTTTTCAGAACATCTGTAACACGTTACACTTTCAGAGGTTTGAGCTGTCTTTGGAGGATCATGCTCCCTTGTTGCACTGGGAACAGTTCTGAAGAACTCAGAAACCAAATGCCTTTTTTTCCTTGACTAGGGCAGTTCGGTTACAAAGTGCCTGGTGTTCAGATTTTGTTCAGCTTAATACCATCCTTACCAAAGCCAGGCTGTAAGACTAGGAGTAAAAGAGTCTATGCCAGGAGGAGATGGGGTAGATTGCTCCCTTGGCTGAAGGTGATAGACCCTATCTCAGGTGGGGACATCCCTTCAACTGAGAATAATAATCTGTGCCACTGCTTGGAAGGGAGGTAGAAATTTAGCCCTGTGTGAGTGACTGAAGGAGAAAGGATGTTTTTATTCCGAGGTTCATAAACAATGGCTTGGTGGTTGAATGTTCCCTCATTCTTCAGCTGAAAGCTTTCTGCATACAAAGCAATATTATGTGCTAACAGAAATGGAAAATAGACAGTAATAGGCTGCTGAATAGCCTGCTGTATGCAGCAGACATGTTCTTCATGCCCAATAAAAGAATATGAACCAGCACTGACAATCCAGCAGGACACAAAAACAAAGCAACCATGTTTTGGACAGCTGTTGCAGAAAATAACAAAGTGTGGAGAGATGTTATCAGAAAATGCAAACATCAACAAAAGTTATCATTTCCCAGGCCAGTGCTTTCCAACCGTGTCAAGTAAAGGTCTTTTTCGTCACCTGATTTTTGTAGCAGAGATAGGTGATGGTGTTACAGTTATTCTGGTAATGTTTTGGCTGGAGGTAGGGGAAGGAGGTGAATCGGAAAATACCAGCATTGTAATTGTCATCAACCACTTACTTTCTGTCCTCTAACACTCAAACCTCTGCATCTAATTGAAGCTATAACAGCAAAACCTCTTGCTCTTCTCTAAGTGAATACAGAACTTCTGGAAACAAGGGTCTTGCACCAAGGTTAGATTTTGTAATACTGGGGATGAATGCTGTGCTACCTTGCAATTTTACCAATACCACCACCTATTTCACCTGCAGTGTTCCTAACTATTGCTACTCTATCTCTCCATGTAGTTTTATCAAAGAATTGCATATGTGATTTTAAACTACAGCTTCTAATTTAATCCTGGGCCTTGCCCAGTTCTGTTCCCAGATTATGCAGAAAGCACCAGGACTGCTAATGTTAGAGAGCGTAAGAAAAAAACAGGAGATGTACACTCAGCTCTCAATTATCCAAAGTAACAGGGAGAGGACTATAATTTGGATAGAGCAAAAACATGATCTAGTACAAAATATACATTAAAAAAACTGTAAGAACATAGGGCAAGCAAGTTACACTGCCAAAAAATAAAACGACAGTAGGACAATTTTCTTCAGTGTACCAGTTTACCTGCAGAACTCACTGCCACAGGGTACCATTGAGAGCAAACTAGGGTTTTTCAATGACATGAGAAATAAAAGCTGTTGAGAGTTACATAAGCTTGGATAAAAATGTCAAGGCTGATCAGCCCCCACAACTATAGTTTTGAAGCCAACTGCATATCATGGGGTTTTATAACCTCCTCTACAGACTTGCAGCTGGTCACAGAAACCTTATGAGACACAGGGCTGGGAGACATGAATCTCTGGGCTGATCCAGGAGGGTTTTACACACCCTATCCCTCATTTTCTGCTTCTGCAATGTGCGAGGTTCTGACAACACACGTAGAAGTCAGAGGATGCTGCTGCCTCAGATGTGAAACTCCCGTCCCTGTGGAGCTCTGACCCACATCAGCACAGCTGCACACAGGAGTACCTGAGAAGTACAGACAACTGGCATTTCACCGTAACTACCTAAAAGCTGCTTTTTATGCAGGCAGCTTGTCTTGGCAAAGGAATTTCCACCCACCCCTCACAACAAAACAATGGCTCATGAAAGCACAGGTTCCCTCCCAAAACACGTACCCCATTTCATAGGGTAGCTCATGCCTCAGCTTAGACATCTTCTCCTGCAAGACTGGGAGGAGCGCATCCGTGCTGGGGGAAAACAGAACCAAGGGGATCGCCTACAGGCAGAGGAAGAGATACCTCTCCTTCACGCTGTGGCCGAGCTAGTCCAACAAGTACGATCCTGGACAGGGACACTTCCCGTCCCTCTGCTCTTCAGGAGCATTTACTGAGCACACCCAACGCCAGCGCCTCGCCGATCTTAGCCTCAAGAGTTTTTGTCACTTCCCCGTGAGTGCTTAAGGGTCCTGGTGAAGACAATTTGACAGGGAGGAACTTGCTGCTTCCAGGCAGATCTGTTTACTCATCCCCCTCAGCCCTCGGAGCAGCGGCGTGCGCTGCTGGGGCTTGCCTAGCTCGCAGACTGACAGCTCTGTCAGGTCCCATTCATTGCAAAGCAGCCGATTCCTCACACCTCCCTCGCTCCCCCGCTGAACGCAGCAAGATCTCGGGAGCCGAGACTCTGTCCTCAGACGGGGCTCAGTGATTGATGCATAGCAGTAATTGCCAGCGTTCATCTCCAACTAGTGAAACTTCATTTCAAAAAGGCGTTTTAGGGTGGGAGGTGCAGGTCAGGACTCTGCACGCTGATGCTTTTAGAAACAAGCCAGCAGGGAGCTCGTACGAACAACCTCAGCCCAACAAGTTGCTGCTGGTGAATTAAAGAGGAAAACAAGCCCAAGCGCCTCTTTCATTAGTTCAAGCTGTTCTTACCTGGAGGGTGGAGAGAAGGACTTGCAAGCCACTGGCTTCTTGCTCTGCCATGCTGCTCCCCACTCACACTCCCTTTTTCCAGCAGCAGACACAACGCAGCTAGAAAGCAAAGCTGCCAACTTGCTTTGCTGCTGTCCCTGTGCCGTTTAAGAAACGAAGAAGCTAAACACAGATCCCCAGACACATGCACACTGCTACCACCAATAATCACAGCAATGCAACTCTAGACCTCAGCAGGAGAGATAAATGTACCCCCTCCCTCCGAGCTCTCCCACTGTGACGAGAAGATTAATTCCTATATAAAGAATCCTGGGGATTAAGTAAAGTGCTCGGGAAAGGTCTGGGTGCTTGGTGTGTGGCAGAGGGAGTGTGGGGAGGGTGGCAATAGCAACAAGAAAGCAGAAGAACTACAAACCTCAAAGAAAGCCAGGGAGAAGGGAGGGAGCATGCTGGCTGCCTGACAGGCATTCCCAGCTGACCTGCTGATCCATTCCAGACCCTGAGTGGACTCATCTCCGTTTGACTCCATTCCAGTGAAATCGGAGACACAGAGAAGGCAGAGCGAGCAAGAGAGATGCCCTCGGTCTTAACGAGCGCTGACAACCAACGGAAGATACACCTGGCATGAGGGACAGGTGGAGTGGCTTCACCAAGGCTCACGGAAAGTTTTCGGCTTCCAACCCCGACGCTCCTCCCGAGTCGTAGCCGCTACAGCCACCAGCAGTGCCCCGCAGGGCAGGGAGTGCCCCCAGAGGGGCATCTCGCGGCTGCACAGCAAAGGCCAGGGAGGAAAGCCACCTCTGCAGGGTGCAGTCTGGGGGAGAGTTTGCTCCAAGGGCCACTACAGTGATTTGCATGTACCTATCACTCTATATAAGTATAGCAACTCAGAGCCAAGTTCACCTCTCGGTGCACAAGACACGCTCTAGTACAGTTGTAGTGGTAGCTCGAATTCTTAGGAGAGCACAGAGTCCACCTTTAGCTTCAGCTGAATGATATCAAAGGACTTGGTAAACAAGGAGCATGTAAAGCACTCGAATAGAGGGTTAGATGCAGATTTTCCAGTGAGATGTTTTCAATGTGAAAATGAAAATTAGAGCAATGTAAACATTTTTTCAGGGATGCAATGATTTCACTTCAGCTTTCTTAACACCAGAATGGCATTTTTGCCATTATGTCTCTCTCTCTTCAGAGAGACATAAATCCAGGGTGGTTAAAGGCTGACAGTGAATACAATTACTTGATATCCAGTGACCAGCAGGTCAAGGGAGATTGAAGGAGGTGATTCTACCCCTCTACTCCACTCTCGTGAGAACCCATCTGGAGCACTGTATTCACCCCTGGGGCCCCCAACACAAGGAAGACATGGACTTGTTCGAGCGAGTCCAGAGGAGGGCCACAAAGACGATCAGAGGGCTGGAGCCCCTCTCCTATGAGGAAAGGCTGAGAGAGTTGGGGTTGTTCAGCCTGGAGAAGAGAAGGCTCTGGGGAGACCTTAT
>JAVJGG010000002.1:16444697-16511345 GCA_035590195.1 Aviceda cuculoides
TGGGGCTTTGAGCAACCTGGTGTATTGGAAGGTGTCCCTGCCCATGCCAAGGGGTTGGAAATAGGTGATCTTTAAGGTCCCTTCCAACCCAAACCATTCTATAATTCTATGATATGCAGAAGACAAAGGTTAGATCTTGTCTTTCCAGTTTGGGGATATTAATTTCAGCCTTTTACCTCTTGAATAAGTACTTTATTCTGGTGTGTGTCTTTTTAGTCCCTCCAGTAGGAGCTTTTCCCCTCTAAATTAATAACTAAGGAATTTTGAAGCAGTAACATGAACCTTGGTCTCTGGGCACAAGGTGGATGCTTAAAGAACTCACTACCACACAAAGACATACTAGACAGCCAATGTGCGCACACTTTGCTGATGTCAGTGAAACAATCACAGACTGGAGATAAAACCCTAATCTTCTAAGAAGCAGTTAAATGAAGAATAAAACACTCCACTCTTGGCCAAGGACTATTTTCACATGAGGATCGTTACACCCTGTAGAACCTTCACTGATCAAGTGCTTTAGGCAAATGGTAAGGCAAATCCTCCCCAGCTCAGACCAGCAATGTGTGAACAAGTGGCACAAGCATGACATTCCTTGGTTTCTGTGTGTGCCAGCAAGGTCCCAGGATGTTACTACAAAGTTATAAAATAAAACAGATTAAAATACCTTTGCCATAGTTATGGAGGCACATCAGTCCCTTCAGAGAGAATGCCATGAGGACCATAGATTGATGAACAAGATTCTCAACAGATGACTAGGCAGAGTAAGAAAAAAGGTATATGGACTCCTTTCCTATGGAAATTCAGGTTCAGAGATTTTAGTTTTCTTAAAAAAATGTTTGATTACAGTTTTAAAAAAATCTGTCACGCACCATGAAATACCGTCTTTTAGATAGAGAGCTGGTGTTCTGCCATTAGAGCACTGAATTTTTGGCCATTTTGGGTGAGCTCTATGGGTATTAAAAAATTGATGGTTCAGGAAGTACACAGAGGGATCTCTCCATCCCTCCCTTGCAAAAAGATTCATCCTAAAGGCAATGGAAATATCCAATGTCAGTTTTAAATTCTCCAAGAGTTAACACACTTGATAAGTGACTTCGAGGCAAGGTTTTTGCTGTGGGTTGACCCTGGCTGGACACCAGGTGCCCAACAAAGCCACTCTATCACTCCCCCTCCTCAACTGGACAAGGGAGAGAAAATATAACAAAAGGCTCATGGGTCGAGATAAGTACAGGGAGAGATCACTCACCAAACTACTGTCATGCGCAAAACAGACTTGACTTGGAGAAATTAGTTTAATTTATTACCAATCAAATCAGAGTAGGATAATGAGAAATAAAACTGAATCTTAAAAACACCTTCCCCCACCCCTCTCTTCTTCCCGACCTTAACTTTACTCCCGATTTCTCTACCTCCTCCCCCCAGCAGCACAGGGGGACAGGGAATGGGGCTTGGGGTCAGTTCATCACACCTTGTCTCTGCCGCTCCTTCCTCCTCAGGGGCAGGACTCCTCGCTCTTCCCCTGCTCCAGCATGGGGTCCCTCCCACAAGAGACAGTCCTCCATGAAATTCTCCAATGTGGGTCCATGCCACAGGCTGCAGTTCTTCACAAACTGCTCCAGCGTGGGTCCCCCACGGAGTCACAAGTCCTGCCAGAAAACCTGCTCCGTGGGCTTCTCTCTTCACGGGGCCGCAGGTCCTGCCAGGAGCCTGCTCCAGCACGGACTTCCTACGGGGTCACAGCTGCCTTCGGACACCCACCTGCTCTGGCGTGGGGTCCTCCACGGTCTGCGGGTGGAGATCTGCTCCACCGTGGACCTCCATGGGCTGGGGGGGGGGACAGCCTGCCATCTCACCATGGGCTGCAGGGGCATCCCCTCCTTCAGTGCCTGGAGCACCTCCTCCCCCTCCTTCTTCACTGACCTGAGGGTCTGCAGGGCTGTTTCTCTCACATATTCTCACTCCTGTTTCTGGCTGCAGTTTCTGTTGCGCAGGTTTTTTCCTCTTAAATCTGTCACCCCAGAGGTGCAACCACCATCACTGATGGGCTCGGCCTTGGCCAGCGGTGGGTCTGACTTGGAGCCGGCTGGCATTGGCTCTGTTGGACATGGGGGAAGCTTCTAGCAGCTTCTCACAGAAGCCATCCCTGTAGCACCCCCGCTACCAAAACCTTGCCATGCAGACCCAGTAGAGCTTTGAGGTTTCTTTCACATCAGCAGGACTCAATAAAACCTAGTAACAGGCCACATATAAGGAGGGGAGAGAACCAAGAGAATGCAGGCATAGTGTCCTCAAATGTGCTGGGTAGGAGGAAGGTGGGTAATGAGTTTTGTGAGCAGCGCCAACACACTATGTCTTTCACAAATTAGTACACTGACAGAAAATGACTTCAGAGCTAATTAGAAGCTGTTTAAAGGAGCTCTTCCACATTGTCGCTTCATTCTCTTTCTTGTGACAATTGTACCTGTCACTAGAGCTGTGTGGAACTATTAATTCCCGCTGTGTGGATTTTCAGAAGGCAGCGAGAGCTGATGGATGTAAGCAGGCAATGGCTGCGGGCAGCCTGGAAGCCCTGAATCCCCTCCCCTACCACATCACCCAACCAGATCCCCCAGCCCTCTTCCACTAGAATGGATCGTAAATATCACATGGTGATCACCTCTCCCTGTTGCATCTTAAGGTGCTAGATGAGTATTTATCTTTCTGCCCTACCTAAAACACAACATTGGCCTCTGTTACAGGATTCTATCTTCTGTAAGCCCAGTGATCTGGCACTTCCTCTCTGTGTGAAGAAGCTTTAGAAACAATTGCAAAAATTTCACAACAAATATGTCAACCCAAGAGGAAGGGAACACCAACAGCAAAGCCTGGGGGGGAAATCTCCTATGTTCTTTAAAATTTTGGGGTAGTTAGCTTAGTTTTGCCCAGAGAGTACAAGAAAACATCGTATAACATAAAGCTCTGGAATTTGCATTTGATTTGAAAACAGGACACAATAAGAAGTGATTAACAAATACAATGCTATTGAAAGACCCCAAAAGTGACAGTGATGTTTACATTGTTGTAAGATGTACAGCAAACCCCCTTTGAAATCAAATTCTCAGCTATAGATCTCAGAGGCTTCTAATTATTCACCATTCCATAGTCATTTCCTCCAGGTTTTGTTGAATTTCCAATTTTGTTGTTAGTTTCTAAGAATAGAAGGTCCCCCACCTCAACACACAGAAGCTGAATAAATTAGGAAATCTACACAGAGATAAATACCAAAAGTAAAGCATACAGATTCTCCCTTTCCATTCATATTACACTGCCAACCCACTTTGAAGATTAGCTTGTTAGTTTATATTGATGTCATTGTTGTTTCCCTTGTGCCCTTAGGTTTATGTGATCCTTAAACAAAATGAAAATTAAACTCATGACTCCAGCTTCCTACTAGTGCCAGAGTTAATGTTCCTGTGGGGAGGACAGAGAGGATTAGAAGCACAAAGGCAGGACCTCTGGGCTCTCTGCAGGTGCTGCACAAGCTCAGACCAGTAGTTTACTTTTCTTGTGCTCCAGGGCTCAGACACACAAACAAGTTAGAGATGTCTTCTGATCTCCAGTAACTATGTGTACATACTTTTAGCCCATAGCAAAGCGAAGATAATTCAGGACCATTTTACCTGCATTAAAAGAGCACTCAGTCCAATTATTTCGCATTTTATGTGCATATGCAGAAACCATTACCATAGATCAGCTGACACTAAGTAATATATCAACCACAGAAACTTGTTCCTGTGTCTAAACCTATGTTTTCCCTGCCTGTGAAATCCTGAAGTTTCGCTCATGGAGATGTTGTACAGCTATAAAATTTGCAAGCCTTCATCCAGAAGCATTATACAGAAAAAAAAGGTATTTTCAGCTATAGCATTGCATTAGAATGATATAAGGTTAAGAATCTCCCTGGATGAGATAATCAGGAAATTTTCCTTGTGAATGAAGTGATGAGAGGAAGACAGAAGTCCTCTGCCAGGTATCTAGCGACGATAGTATTATTGATTTGTGTATTAAAAATTGGAAGCTCATACAAGAATCTAACATATTTTAGTAAAAGTTTCCTGTGTTATTTTCACATTTTCACTGATTCCATCACCTCCAAAACAGAATTCAGCCTGTTCTTACCCATCTGAACCCCCACTGAATTGCATTTTTGAGTAATTTACAGGCTGAAGAAAAATTATCCCAAAGGAGACTCTAAACACAGCAAATGTAGCACCAGAATCAATATCACCAGAATAAAGTGACCAGACACAGCCAAAATTCACATTTCCTGTCTGAAGACTGTACCAATGAACTGGAGAACTCATTTAATGTTTGGACATTAGCATTAAATGAAGTCCAAATAACAAAAATCAGCTTGGAAACCTGTGATTAACTTAAGGATATTTTCCTCCTGATTCTCAAAAAATTGACACCAGTTTTGCACTCACATTGCACACCTAGTTTCTAACAGGAATGTTTAAATTTTTAAACCAGTGAGTTAGATAAGAGGACAGCCAGGTTCCATTAAAAATGGGGGAAAAAAAGAAAAAAGTCTAATTGGATAAATTATTCATTCATTCCAGAGCCAGCCTGAGTTTTATGAAATGCAATTGAAATATCACTGTGCAAAATACCCAGTTAACTGTCCATGTTTCATTTATATTAAATAGAGGAATGAGTTCCCCTATGAAAATTATGTGTAGCCAGGAAATATATACATATTAATAAGGGGATATTGCTTTTTCTGTTTGGATGATTTTTTCTAACAAACCCTTCATTTTCCTTGTCTTTCATTCAAGCACGATGCTTATCATAAGTGATCGCCAAAACAAAATTCATATATATGAATGTGGAGAAGAGATGGTCTTCCATTTGTGAATGCCTATATAGAGGTTTACCCCTCAGAATAATGTTATCCCCCCTGAAATAACTTACTCTTCTACAGTAGTGAAATGGTTAAAATGGAAGTGAAAACACAACAAGTCATGACACTGAAACTGATTTTCAGATGCTGCTGGAAGTGACCCAAGGCTCCTGGAGGGGATGATAATATCTTCTGGGTCAGAAACAGGCCACTGGAAACTGCTGGTGTTAAACTGGTTTAATATGAGGCTGGTACTGTACAGTGCGCCTAGGGCAGAGGGGGGAGCAGTCAGGCTTAATCAGAGCTTTGTTTCTCTGGAGACATCCCTCTCCATCCTGCCTTTCATTTTGCCACTGCTCAACAGCATGGCCGGGGGAGCATTGGCTGGGGGACAAACTATGGCTCACTTTTGCGGCAGTGTGATGACCAGCGATATAGGATATACAAGACCACAGGGCTGGTGTCCTGGAGGCTACTGTGGATACATGGTGTGCTGTGTCAGGAGATGATACAGGATATCTTCTTGCATCACTGTTCTTTCTAACTAGTGCTGAGAGGCAGACTCCCATAGGTACTCCCACTTCTTTGTCTCCAGGTTCCTAAAACCTACACCATTTATAAGGGATCTATCATTTATAATAGAACCAAATAAAGAGATCTGCTGCAATAACATGTAAACCCAGGCTTGAAAACACATCCTGAATTTGCAGCCTAGGCTCAAATAGCATTCATGTGACCTCCACAGCTTTGGATCTCTTTTGGAATAACAATGGACAGTATTTTGGCAAATCAAGCTGTTGATCAATTCAGCCATGAACTATTTCATAAACCAGGAACTGAAGCATGCTGGCTTAGTGCCATGCTGGTTTTTTCCTTCATTTAAGAATAAAAATTTTCATTTGTCAAGTAGAATGTATGTTTCTTACACCCTGACAGATTGTCAAATATTCTGAAATACATTGTTGGGCTCTTATTTAAATCTAGTTTATGAAAAGCCAGTTGTATATTAAATACACATACACAACTTATCTTGAGAAAGAAGTATTTAACCAGTTGACTGCTGTCAGGTGTTCCCACTTTGTCCCTACAGAGCCCCTTGCTGTGTTGTGCAATGCCTTAGATATAGCAGGTGGACATTACTTGCTCTGCTACTGAATGCTACAAGTACGTCCAAGTCAGATCTACCTATTGCGTTACTGATTACTCCCAGTCCACTGGGAGAGGAGACACCTGCTATGCCGGTGAATCTGTGAGATACAGGCAGCTAGAGCCCCTCACTGGGCTGCTGAGTCTTCTGGCTGTTGATAAAGCACGCACAGTCAGGAGCTGACTATCCCACCTCCGGCCAAATAGCCCATAATGTCTCTCTTGTGCTGAAGGACAACAGTAGGGAAGTACTGAAGAAGCAGGGGAAGAGGATGAAATAATAGCGAAATAGTTAAATTAACAGCGTTGATGCTCTAATCCTCTTTGTCAGGTCCCTAGGCAGCAGTACAAGGCAAAGGCCCCTTGTTCCGATGCTTACAGCTCAGTAAATGTTTCTGCTGGACAAAACATCCTCGTTATTTTCCTGCAGACATAGCTATATCAAACTTTTTGATTGCTTATAAAAGGAAACCATTCTTTTTCCTACCCTGACAGGCTGGTTCTCCTTTTCTTTGTCACTTGTGTCATCAATTTTGTCTGCTTAAAACGTCTCTATTCTAATTTAAAAGTATGTGGCACCCACATTGCAAAACTGTGAGCATAGGCATAAGTGCAAGATGAGGAAGAATCTGGTTTGTTGAATGTTTAAGGAAAAGGACTTTATGCCAGCCAGACACAGCAGTACACAAAGCTTTCCCATTAGCAGAACAAATTGTGTTTTATCTGCCTTTTCTGTTTGTCTCATGTTTAGCATCTCTGACACACAAAGCAATATTCAGTATGCAAACGTGCCAGAAAAAGAGGTGGCTCTGAAAGGGTAAGAAACAAATAAAAGGAGAGAACTCAACCTAAATGAGCAATCTGGTGGGTTAAGCACTTTAACAAGCCCAGCAAGTGGAGGAGAACATGGAGAGTTGGGCTGTTATAGGTGATACCATATCAGGACATAGAAAATTATCTCCAAAAGCTGTTCCCCACCACAATTTTTGTAGAAACCTAACTGGGTTTGTAGCCCATCCTCCTTCCTCTTGTTTCGCTTTGATTGGCACAGGCTTTGAAAATGAATGAACATCAGTCATCTTCCAGTTCAATACAGGGCTGAACTGGATGAGCAAGAACACCCGTAAAAACACAAGCGAAGAAAAAGCAGAATGCAAGAGGTACTGGCTTGCACAGATTACTGAAGTCTTGTAATGCTACATTGTTAGCTCATATTTAGTGCTATGCAAACTAGCTCAGCTAAGATAATGGCCAAAGAGGATTTTCAAGGGATTTTGAAAGAGGAAGCACCTAAGGGAATAAGAAAGCATTTTAGAGCACTAGGCCTCTAAACTTGACCTTCACGGTAGTAACAAATGCTGTGACCCCCTATAAGTTTGCAAGCACTTTATCCCATGCAACCAATGTTCTCAGTAACAGCAGGCTACTGAACTTTATTAATTGTATTTGACAATCAACACTGAGTGACTTTCTCTACCCACCCACCCTGATGCATCAGAAGCCATCTGAGTGGCTGCTCTCTGAGTCTAATGTAACCCGGTGCAAATGGCCAGACTCGCAGGAAAATTCTTGCTTTATCCCTGTCTCATGAGGCAGCAATGACAAAAACAATGCTGGTGGGAAACCTCCTATCCTGTTGCCCCTGGGCCCATCAGACCTGGCTTTCTCTAAAGCTGGAGTTGAATTCTGCGATTCTGGAAGAGCCTTAGTACATATACTAAGATTTGGCTAAGACTGAATAATAGTTTGTGACCTGATAAATTTAGCAGTGCTATAGAGGCCTTGGAAGCAGGCTGTCATCATTAAGGGCTGCAGGAGAAACAGAGTTGGAACTGAGGATGGCCCATTATTTACAATCCTGCATCACTAAAATCTTCCCCATCCTGAATGATGAATGGTCCTCTTGCGAATAGGAACAGAAAAAAATTTGAAATGCAGGGAAATTTGCACTGCGGGGAAGGAAATCATCTCAGAGACAGAGAAGCTGTAAGACTGAGGGACAGCATTTGTCTACATTTTGTTTTGACTGATTGAAGGCAGGCAGTGTTCCCTGAGACTTGGCTCTGGAAGCAATTCAAGAGGATCTCTTAGGAGGATAGGTCCTTCTGACTTTCCTCCACTCCATAGTACTCAGAAATACATTCCACCTCTCAGCCCTTCGGTTGTGCAGAAAAGTGGCTTCTTGCAAACACTCTGGGATGGAAGCAATTCAAAAGAGCTGGCCCAGTTGCCCACATCCATGAACTTGATGGAAAGACTAACTACTGGCATGCTGTATTATGCCCACAGATCCTATCTGTGATGCCAGGCTCTGCCTCCTCTCCCCATCACAGGGGCTTTTTCCTTACCGTGATATCTTCTGCCTCCGTGGAGGAACTCCTGCAGACCTGCTAAAGAAGATGGCTTGATACAATTTCAGAAGAGCCCTTTTGTCAAAGTACAAACCCTGAGGAAATCGTCCTGGGCAAAAGCTATTTGGAAGCAATAGAGTTACTGAAGCTTGGCTTCCTATTGAATGCAGTTTCACAGTTGACCAGCTGTGTCTGAGAGCACAAGCTTTCGAACTGAAGTGGTTGGGGCAATCTTTCGCACACTTTCCTGGCCCATAGAGTCTCCAGAGTCTACTAGAAAAGCCTTTTCCTCATCAGTGGCACATAGCACGTGTCTCACTTATACCCAGCCACCTATTTTTACTAAAAACCTATGAACTACATTATCTTTGGGATTTCTGCTTCTCTGTTAAACTTATTTTGAAATAGGACAATGAATTCATAAGTTTTTAGGGTTGGGGGGAACAAACCCAGAAACGGCAAGATTGTATCAACCATGTTTCCAAAGGAAACTAAACTAAAGAAGAGCTATTAGAAGAATAATCATTCAATGCCATTTTCACATGATCTCTGAACAAATCAATAATGCTTGCTGTGAACTACCAATGCAGGTGTGTTACAGACCCCTCCTGCATAGACCTTACAGACCCCTCCTGCATAGACCTATGGTGGTTGCTATGAACATGACATAATTGCTAGCAATACCCAGTCTAGTCCTCCTGTTCAAGCTGTAGCAGCTCATCCTTTTAGCCCTGGATGTTCCTGGTACATTCCCTGGTGTGCCTATCAATAGCTCTAGACATGTGCAAAACGCAGTAAATATTAATCCATCAAGTCTCACAACTCCCTCTCGGGGAGTTAGGCAGTTGTTTTTTCCCAGCTTACACTTTCTGAAGTCGAGGAGGAGTCTCTCAAAGACGTGCACAGCATCAGTGGTGGAGGCAGGGGGAGAATACAGGTCACACTGCCCCCAGTGCCACCACGGGAAAACTCAAAGCGGTGAAATGTGGGATCGAAAGAAAAAAAGTCATCTATTAAGCTGTTCAATTTTTCTCCCTAAAGTCAAAGAGACTGTGGCCGGGTGCACATTTGTCAGCCTTTCAAGCAGGCAGCCCTTATTATTGGTGCCTGAGTGTTCATCTGAACATCTGCACCCTTTTGTCCTTTGGGTAGCATTTGGCGAGCCTTTGTTTTGTCCCAGCAAGCTTGTGTCTGAATCTGCCTAGTTCTGGAGACAGGCTCAGTGAAATCATGAGGTTTTTGACTCATTTCTAATGAAAACTTGCCTCAGAGGCCAGCTTCAATTAAGAGTGGCCACAGAGGTTCATATCTCCACCTTTCTTACTGCAATGTGGAGCCAAGTGTTGACTATTCCAGGACCCGTCCCTGGGGCTGCTGGTGGGACAGTGCTGGCATCTATAAGGACTTGGCCTCTCAGGTAGAAGTCAAGACCTTGTGAATACAGACTTATCCTGGGGGAAGTGGGTAAACAAATACACAGCCAGGCAGAGCCATATCAAACAAGCTGCCTCTGAACTTCATTATCATAGGTGTTTCTTGCTCAACTCTTTACATTAACCCAGTTCTCCATGTATTTCCTCCAACATTTGTTAGGGGAGGCCCGTGGCCTGATATATCCACTTTGCCTCCCTCCTCCAACTAAACCTCTTCAATCACTGCCGACTCTTTTCCAGGAAAACCTTTGTTTCATTAAAATTTAATTATTGGTTTAATTAAAATAGGCAAGCAGCAGTGTGAGATGTGTATGTTTTTATATGGCTGAAGGAGATTGTAAAGTCCTCATTCATTTCCCAAAGTAGCTTCCACAAAAAATTGGGCTGCCTTTTTATAGGCCAATTCTCAATGCTGCTTTCAAATGGATCCCACAGCCATTCATATAGATTAATTCGGGCAGTGAATCAGATCCTGCACATTGGCTGCCTTTCAGAACATACTGACGATGCTCTGGGAGCCCCACAGTAGAGCCCTGAGAGCTGATGAGACTCTCCAAATGATTAATTAATCCTCATCCAGGCATTTTTCAGTTCTGTCTTAATTTATTCACATTGCAAAATAAATTTAGTCTTGGTGAAATGGGCCGGATTGACAAGCCTTGTGTGACTGACAAATACTCTGCTATTCCCACAGAAAGTGTAGGTAAGGTACTCCTATATGGGTGAAACTTGTGCTGTGACACAGGAAACAACCTCAAAGCACACTCAGACACTAGTTTCTCTGCTAAAACTGATAGCTGGAGTGGTGGCCCAGTTTCAGGCAAACTTTGGCCCCAGCAAGACTTAAAGGCAAGACCCTTATTATTTTTAAAAAAAGACAAAAATACAGTAGTACTTGTCTCTTCCCTCAATGGCTTCTCCCAGCATCCCTGTCCCCTTATCCAGCATCTCAGGTAAAAAGCCTATACACAGTGGGAAATCAGCACAAAGCAGACAACACATAAAACTTGGATTGGGCCACCACATGAAGAGGTCTCCAGCTGTCTTGTGGAAAAGGTGGGGAAGGCACAGTAACATCCTGCAGTGGGTGGAGGTATTTCTAGCGGTAGAGACAGCACCACATAAGGACTAGCGTGAGACATCCTAGTGCAGTCATGGTTTCCCTGAGAACCAAGTCCATTAGTTGCTGATGATTTTCAGGTAGTAAAAGTGGATTTGACCTCACGGCAGAGATGTGAATCCTTAGACTCTCTTAAATCCCCAAACCATCTGGTCTTTGGATTCTTTTTTTTAATCACTCTTCTCTTTGCACCAGAGAATTGAGTTTCAAAGAGCTGTGTAGCTCTTTGTAAATGCTGGTTACAAAATAATCACAACAAAAGGGGAATATCAAAACTTTCAAATATTTTCAGCTCATGCTTCTAGGCAATGCTGGGATGCCTTCCCAGGGTTTTGCAATCTTCAGATCTCTTCAGCCATAGTCCAGAAAGAAATGAGAGAAGTAGCCTTTCATTTAGAAGCAACCCTCCAGACGCTTTTGCAAGTACCTGCAATGACCTTCATTTACCCAACCCTCCCCAGCAACGCTAGTTGAGAATGCAAGTAAAGTGCAGGGCTGGGAACAGTGTGCTGTTTCAAAAAGATTTTACATCTCTTTTGTACTTGCTGCAAATCTATTCTCATCATTTTTCATTTTAAATATCTTCCTATACATGCCTGGAGGTTGTGGATCTCTTTTCATAACAAAAAGTATAGATCCATCTATAGGTAGAGGTCTATTTTTCAGCATTACCACTGAGTTCCTCAGGAGTCTGGCAGTGCTTGAGAAAATCAGGTAGCAATGCTGGTACCCCTATAACTTTCTCCTAAAGATAAGAGTATTGTATGATGGTGAAATGGAAGGACTTCTGCCTGCTTTTCTTCTCCATGTGGCTTGATTGAGCAATACCTCATTAACAACTTGACGTTGATGCTAAGATGCTACCTGCCTCCATGGATCCTATTGGATCTTAATGGATCCATGAATAAGTCCATAGGTCCTATTCAGAGTTATTAACGTCATAAAAACCAGCTACAGTTTAGAAAACCTTAGAGCCACAGATTAGCCATAGGTTGGAAGAAAAGAGTACTTACTTGGACTATCAGATAAGGTTTCTTACTGGCAGGCATACAGAAGAAAAAATTCTAGGCTAGACAGACTTTCAGGCTGAGCCAGTAGAGCCACAGGAGCTGTACTGATGCTGTTTTGCTCACTCTCTTTAGGCTCTCTTGTCTTCACCAATAACAGACTCACATCACAAGGGCCTGTGAGGCTTTGCAACTTTGAGCTCCTCAGCTGAAAGGAGCCATATAAGTGTAAACATAATTGTATATTATCGAGGAATGCTGTTGTAATAAACAGTCCCTATTACCAACTGTCCAGCTGTAATATTCGTGTTTATGTCAGCACTTAAAAATCATTGATCTGCAATAAACGCAGTGTGGGGAAAAGAATCTGATCCAAAGGTCAGAGAAGAGAAATGCAATTTTCCCTGTCAGAGCCTGAGAGAGCAAGGCTGGAGAGGCACTGCACAGAACTCAGCCAGGGAAAGAGTGGCTGCATAAAGCTGCACTGCCGCTCCCTTCCCCACTGCTAGAACAGCGCTAGGGGAGGTGACCCAAGATCAAAGATGCTTGCAGCACCAGTCTGGTTGCAAGACTAATCATGGTTAATCTACTGGGACTGCCAGATTGCAAGTAACCACCCACTGCGGTGTGTGCTACTGTGCCAGTGCTGCACAGGCACTTTACAAAGCAAGAGCAAGCCTCCCCATATCCCTGCGTGTGGCAACAACAGGTTGAGCTCTGTGGATGTCTACTGACAGGTTTTGCTCCAAACAGAGCCTTTGAACTAGGAGTTGCCTCATTTCATTTTATCTAGGAACAGGAGAGTTGCTGAACAACAGGTATTATGGAGGGCGATAGCCCAGATGGAGTCTGCCCAGGGGACACGCTGTTGAACATACTGTAGCATAAAACTCTGCTTCTTAGTACCTGAGTGCAGTATGTTGCACGCTTTATCCCCTAAACGTGCTTCTCTCCCCAAAGGCAGACCCGTTATCTTCTCTTAAGATAAACCTGAAAATCTCCTCCTCAGAGAGCTCCCAATATGATCCCTTGCCTGTGAGTAGTAGCGGACATCCTGCCCCTCCAAAAAATCTGGGATTCTCCTTTCTCCCGTCTCCTGCAGGGCAGCTTCACTGCTTGACTCCCCTTCCTTCAGTGAGTGACCCAGAAATCTGGTCTTTTGACTTCCCTGTCGCCATGCATCCCAACAGCCCACTTGGTATGAGTGTCTGTGTCCTCCTATCCCAGAAGTGATCTGGCACTACCCATGCTATTCCCTGCCTTCCCGCTATGTCCTTTTTTAGTTCCCTCTTTTTCTCTCTTTCCTCACCCTCATTCTTGAAGGCATCACAGCTGCCTAAAAGGGATACCACCTCCCAGTAGCTGGGCACTTTGGAAATGGGATTTTCGGAGTACAGTGTTCCTGCCACCTGATCTCCCTGGTCCATGCCTTGCCACCTCCCTGCTCCATGGGTTGCAGGGAGTTTGCACCAGGGCTCAGATGGAGGGGAGAAGAGCAGGAGGCAGGAACTGCCCCACCAGTTCTGCTGCAGCTTCAAGGATGCTCAAAGGTGAGCAAATCTGCACTCAGATGACGAGGAACCAGCAATTCCTTTCTGAATCTCCGCTGGCAGGTTGTGTGGGACAAGCTAACCGCTGGTCCTAGCACATTACAGGGGAACTGCAGAAAAAAATGAGAAAGCAGATTGACTGTGCCCCTCTCCATGCACCAACATCTGGGAGAAGAAGGGGCAATGCAAAGGCAAAGGGCTGGCAGTGATGAGAAACAGGGCTGTCATAGGGTGCCAGGGCTGGCTTCAGTGATAAAACAACAGTAAAACAGCACCATATCATCACCTGCCAGCTCCTTCCTTTAATCCTCCTGAGTCTGCACATCCATAATTGGGGACTTGTCTCTACCATCTAGGGCACTTGGCAGCCTGCAGCTCTCCTCCCTAGAAGCAAGATTTGTGATCAGATTAAAGCCCATTTCATGTTCCCCTCGCTCAGGTCTCTGTCGCTCGCTGCTCCCCCTGATGTTTACTATGATCGGCTGACTCATTTCCACATGAAGAGATGACTTTTCCCTCTCAAATCCAGCGCAGGGGTCATTGGTTGCTACGTTAAAGGGAAAAACTACAATGAAGAGATTGTTCTAATCACTGCATCAGATTACAAAGGAACGTAAATCAGTGAGCAGTGGTTTTTTGTTAGAAGCGAGAGCAAGGTTACTTCAGGTAGCTCTCAAGAGCATTTTGATATTTCACACGATACGCCCACGTGCAGAAGCTCGCACACACACACTGCAGCAGAGCACGGCTGTCACTGAAATCATTAGAAGAAGTTCATCATGGCATGGGGAAAGAAAGGTGATCTGGTACTGAGGAGTGCCTCCATCTTGTGCTGCACCCCAGAGCTCCTACCAGGTCTCCACAGGGTCACTTTTTGCTCTGTGCCTCTTTCTGCCATCTGATAAACTGGAGTAACGTCCAGTCTGTACTCCAGCAAGGACAAGTATGTTAAAAATACAGCAAGTGAGAGGTAGCACAGAAGCAGGCAAGGTGCATGTGGGACATACTACCATAACGTTGCTAACAATAAGCTAGGACCAGATTTATCTGCATGTAATATCATTATTCACAGAAACATCACTATAGACTTACAAAAAGGCCACCTGATGTATTTAACCTTAAATTTGTACTGTCCCCCTAATGAAGCCACAGTGGTTCAAAGGAAGAGGGGAAGGGAACAAACCAATAAAAGGATATAGCAAAATTGTTTCTCTTTTGTGACAAGTGTTGCAGGGGGTGGGAGAGAAGGTCGAAATTGTCCTGGCTTGTAGCATCCAGCAAAGACATTAAAGGTGTTACAGGTACTGCCTGCAATGTCCTTGCAATAAAGATGGAGAATATATTTTGTGTTTCTCACTCACTCTTTTCTGTTTTTTTTGGAGAACCTTCTGTGAGGCATCTGCTAGAGTCCTGCTTAAGAAAAAAAGATAATAAAAAATGGGGAGCAAATCATGACCTGAAGCCCGCTGAAATGCTCCAGAGGGGTCTCCACGCAGCCCTGCGCCAGCCCTTTGTGTCTTGAATGAAGATACATTGGGGGCAGAGGAGGGGAGGATAGATGTGAACTGCCTCCCCCCGGCCAGCAAACTGCCACCCAAATCAGGCAGCACAGTCAAGGAAAAAAAAGCCCGGAGCCCATAATCATTTTATGATTCTAATTTAACTTTTATGAACATGTTTTGAGCTCCCCTAGTCAGACTCTGGTATTGATCTTTTCAGTATTGTTAACTCATAACCAGACCATATTTGAAGACATAAACTTTAAGAGGGGTAATAAAGAAGAGCCAGACTGCACTGGCTTTATTCTTCTCAGCACAGGGACTGGGAGCTGTAAATCCTGCTGGAATCGGTGAAATTATGCAAGTGGAGATTAACTCCTGGCTGTGTCAGTTTTTGAGATATTGGGCACCAATGACATCAGTCTTTATTCTAGTTCAAAGTGTAATTGTCTTGGGATATAAAGCAATGGGAGAGTAAGAAGCTAAACAAAGGAAAAGAGAGCACCAACTTCTCTTTGTCTGCATGCTTTTGAGCAATGGGCCAAATTGCAGTATTTTGACCCATTTCTGGACCTGCTGCAGGCTCTCCTAAAATCACTCATTGCTTAGATTCAGGTTCGTCCTTCCAAATCCATTCAAGATTTGAGCTAAGAAGGAGCATTTAGATCCTGCAAATGTTGTTACTCTTTAGCAAGCAAGCTGACCCTGAGCACTAGCACAGTGTGATGGATATCCTGGCTTTGCTGTACTGCGTGTCCACTCTGTGTTTCAGGTCAGGGAGGTTCATATAGATTGCTCTGTGCTTCTGACTGATGGATAACATGAAAAGCCTAAACAACAATATTAATGGGCTTTTTTCTCTCCATGGTAACAATACAAGGACAGTTTTCCAGCCTCTGGGTGCTTCTGGAAAATAAGGAGCATGAAAATATGTGACAGGTTTTCTTTGTTAAATGGATCCTAATCTAATGAAGTGAGGGCAGGGGTGGGGACAGGCACTGCTTTCTGCCCTCTGTATGCAAGATGTGAAAGGTGTTCTCACTCTGAGTAGCAGGCTGAAAAATCTTGAGGCAAAGCTTATTCATTTCCTCTGAGGTCTAACCTGGTATTTGAATTTACAGTGCAGGCTGGTAAGCTGTCAAGTTTAAGTGTGAATCTGCAGCTGCTTGCAGACGGACTTAGTGGTCCTCGTGCAGACCTTACCCAGCTGCGTGCAGCTGAGAATTACACATTGAATCTCACAGACAAGAGGTGATGGTAAAGTCTCAAGAACTCAGTGAGCCCTTTTGTTAAAAATGATCCACAGCTCTCAGTTTTCAGTTCTGAACAATGCCCTGAAATAGGTGAGTTATTATAACTTCAGATTTTGTTGCAAATGCTTGAAATAGCACAACTCTCTTCTCGCTCAGCATCTCCAATCCCCTCGATACCTTGCATCTCCCCAAGTTTGTCAAGGTTGGAATGCATCCCACGGCCCTAATTCTGCATTTTCCGTGACTCACACCGCCCAGCATCTCCGTGCTATCTCATGCCAGTTGGAATTAAAACACAAAGGGGATCTTCAAAAAAAATAAAAGGCTGCGCGGTATGTCCTGCCAACAGCTTGGAGGGAGCTCAGCAAAGAGCGACTGGAATGATTAGGGAACTTAAGGCAGTGACTTTTGAGGAAAGATTAACATTGCTAAAAATAGCCCATGTGGGTAACTACTGACTAGCAGGGTCTGTGATAAAAGTCCCTGTGTATCTAAGGGTATAAATAATCAAGGATGAAATTAAATTATTTAGAGTGCACAAAGGGCAGCTACTGGAGTGCATTACTCAGAGCTATGGCATTAAATAAGGGAAGGATGGGAAGCAAAATGGGGACATCACCTCTTCTCTCCCTGTGACTGAACTCTGTTTAACTAAGGACTTGAACTAAAGCCTACTGCAGTCACTGGAAATTTCCCTCCAGCATGGTGGTACCCACTGCAATAAGGTGCCAACTATAATTTACAATTACCTTTTCAGGGTTTTCTTTAGAGGCACATGTAATCCAGCACACTAGACTGGGAATCCCTTTTTTTCCTTCAGTGGCCTGTCTGCCCTGCAAAACTGACAGTACCTGGAAGGAGCCAGACCCTGCTCTCTCTATCCAGAAGCAGCTGCCAGAGTTACAGCCAGGAAGGATCGTTATGGTTGTTCGGTCTGACCCAGCACATGACACGCGGTCTTCCCACGCTGCGCCTGCTTCTTTGGGTAAGACAGGTCCATATCATTGGACAGAATAAACACTGTGTTTGTTGCTACTCTTTTCTCTGTGTGTCCTTAGAGTTACCATGGCATCAGCACAAAAATACTACTATGTGCTCCAGATTTGACTCAGAGAGAGATTTGCTTGTCCCTTCTTCACTTATTTCTCTCCATCCCTTAGGCACCCAATCTCTCTGCAGCTTACCTGCACATCTCTGTGCAAGGCAATTGCCTTCCCTCTTACATTGAGACCCATTCTGCAGTTTTCTTTCACTGTTGAGGTATTACCAGACAAGGACTATGTGTATATGTTTAGAAAATCATAGTAAGCTATTCTATCTTTCCAGGGTAAGAGACTATGTGCCTAAGAAGACACGGTAGCTAAGCTGAATCTTGGCTTTCTAAAGTTTTAACTGTAGTTGCAAATGATAAACTAAGGAAACATACTCGTATTTTCTGTGAAGAACTGTTTGGAAAGCCATAGCCAAAGTAATAAATGGTTCATTGTTAGACTAGCAGGATATCTACGTCTCATGGAGAATTTACGTGGTGCCTCTTAGTTCTGGTGCTGCTCAGTGTTTTCATTAATAACCAGAATGATAAAATAGAAAATAAACTTATTAAATTTAGTCACAACACTCTATTCAGAGCAACTAAAATCACACTAGAGGACAGGCTTAAAAATCAGCACAGAAAAGATGAGCAGGGATGGTCAACAAAATAAATACAGAGTGGTGACGGCTGGTTGAATAACTGCATAAAAGGGGATCTAGAGTTACCATTAAGCTGAACAAGAGTCAAAAATGTCACACTGCTGAGAAAGGGGCAAACCATGCTGGGATACACAAACAGCAGTAAGGCCTGTGAGATTCATAAAATCAGCTTTTTGTTGATTTTGGAGTGGTGCAAGCTCAGCTGGGGAACTGCAGCCCATTACAGGCATCGCATGGCAGCCAGGGAGTGGATCAGCTGGAGAGATGCTGGAGGAGAGCAGTGAAACAACATTTGTGTTTTGGACAACATGACCTACAAGGAACCAGTGTAGGAAATGGGGCTGTTTGACTCACAGAAGACAAAGAGGGAAGGAGGGGAAGAGAAAGAAATACCTACTGTCATGCATAAAAGCTGTAGCAAAGAAGGGAATAGTCTCTAAATCTGGTGCAGAAAGGACAAGAAGTAACAAATTAAATTGCACCAGGATCAGATACTGGGGTAAACCAAATGATGAGAAGACTGGTGAAGCACTGAAATAAACTGTGTGACAAGACTGCAGCAACACAGCATGGCCAGTGTTTAAGAACATCTGTCGAGCACTATATAATACAGTCAACCCTGCCTTGAAGTAGGCAGATGAGCAGTGCAGTTCCTTCAGGGTCCTGTGTTCAGATATCCATCCCCTCCCACATTGCTTAAGCTACTAGTGCTTGTCATCGTTACAGCTTTCGCACGCTGAGCAACGCTGCTTGGTAGCAACCTTCACCGGTGCTTGAGACCTACACGCTGAGTCCTCTTCAGCTGGTAGGGAGGTGACAATGGAGCTCAGTCAGGAATTTTCAGGATGCTGTTTTGTTTTATATGCACTGAGACCATATTTATTTTATTTCATCTGACAGCTGTTTTAGACCATTTCACTCTCTGCTAGAAGCATGATAAGGTCTGAAATGTGGGTTGTAAATAGCTGGGGAAACTGCACATTTAAGCCTAATTTTATGTGTAGCATCTTTTATTAATGTTCCAACATTTATTGTGTATTTTAAGTCATCATTGATTTTTATTAAAAAAGATACTTCTATTGTATGTGCATGCTGACAGCAAAATAAAATATTATGTTTTCCCCCCCTCAGTATGAATTCTCATTAATCTTCTCTAAGTGCACAAGAAAGTAAGAAGCCAACACTCTCAGTCCAAGGTAGCATCAACACCTAAGCTTTTTGACTGAGACATCGACATGTATTCATTCCACCAGGATGCAGAAGGGCTGCTTAATTGCATAAACCAGCACGTGTAAGGTGGGGGCTGAGGAAACAAAACACTCCCCTGGGACTTATTACATCTGGGACTGATTAGCTCTGTTATTACATAATTAAGATTCAGAGAAGAGGCATAAAATATCCAGCAAGGACAACAAAACCTTTCTGAGGTATGTGCAGGCAGCTCAGAGGTGGGGGTAAGGCCAGGCACAGGAAAATAACAGCGCATTTTGCACTCAGTCTCCAGTTTCTTTCTTAAGTCAAGCTGTACTGGGTCTTACTGATGATACGAAGGTTTTCCAGCAGTATAGCAGTGCATGCTGAAGAGATCCCAGACCCCCAAGAAGCCTTATTCATTAAGAGTTTTGCTACCTAGCATAAGCATAGAGTAACAGGTACAATGATTTTTGTTTGATTTTCAGCTAGATCGGGTAATGTAGCTTTGCATTAATTGAAAGCATGAGTCTGATCTTGCATTAACTGGGGAGTAGACTGTAAGAATATGATTGCTCATTAGACTGGAATGCAGGTAAACTAGATCCCACACAGTTTTGGTTCTGGGCATTTTGATAAGACATCTGCAAGCATTGGCTATAATAATAATGAAGCCATGACAGCAGAGTTAGTGCAAACATGGTGCAAAGATAAAGGAGTAAATGCTGTAACAACTGAACATGGGGTATGATAATGTATACAATTAAGGAAATGGATATGTAAAGTAGATACATGGTGTATAAAAGAGCATATTTAAGGCTAGAGGTCTCCAAAGCTCTTTTCCAAAAGATACAGACTTCAACACTGGGGGATCATCTTGTCATGCCACACCAAGAAGTTTGTGAGCACATGAAAGGAAGAACTGCCTGCTGGCAGATTTTGTGTCAGAGCGTTGCTTTGATTTTAATGATAAAGAGGACTTATTTACCTCTAGTTCATCTTTTACCACACAGGTGTGCAAAAACCCAAGTGCTAATTTCAGGTACCTGTTCAGACATGTGAGTCTGTGAAGAGAAGCCACCTGGACCAGCTGCATCCAACCCTTTGCAGTCACAACCACCTCTGTTAGCATCACCTCACCACGAGGGTGTCTGCTGAAGGTACTTGTGTGGGCCTAACTGGGAACATCAGGTCTATGAGAAAAACACCTCCATTTCCCTCCCAGAAAAACTTCCTCATTTCTGAGCTTACCTTCACCCAAGCACATCCCAACACTTAAGGAGCATCCATTGGGGAGGGAGAGGTGCTGGTCCAGATTCTGTCAAATACTCCACAGAAGCAGAGCCCACCCTCCCCAAGGGTTTTAAGGCTCAATGGCTTTTTCTGTCTTTTTCTAGTCCTCACAATTAAGGCCCTGTAATCAGCTGCATGGACATGGTAATAAGCCCCAGCAATCAGCCTCCTGCCTCTGATGCTGATGAATGCCAGGAAGGTGCCACACGTCAAGAGACTAATTGACCACTTTTTGTTAAAAAACAACAAAAAGAGGAGGGGGTGGAAGTGCATTTATGCCCTCAGATTTGGGGGCCCCAAAAAGGAGGCTGGTACCTTGCTGAGACCTTCAAAGCTAGTCTGAATTTGCCAGCTGGTTTGTATTTGTTGTGAATAAGGGCTGTAGGAGTGTGCTGGCTCATGTCACCCAGGAGACTGATCTGATGTAACTCCGCATGAGCCTGAAATCAGGGGGGACTGGTGCATGGGTTGATCTGGGACGATAAGTACATGTTGCTGAACTATACCAAAATTACTATCAGAACTCTCTCTCAATCCAACATTTGTTAGAGGAACCGTCCCAAGGATTCAATTAACAGACAACCCTTCCTTTCTTTCTGGTAGTTCAGGTTTGACAAGGTAAAAAAAAATCTAGGATAGCTGACCTCCTGTTAAATATTTATTATATGTATTTTCGTGGTCCTTAAAGTACAAGATGTGAACTGGGTCCCCACTTTGTATCAAAAAGAGAAAACAGTTGTATAATGAAGGCATTTTGCATATGAATCACACTAGCTTCTCCAAGTTACTCTTCAGTTGGTGTTGTTCAGTCTGGAGAAGAGAAGGCTTAGGGGAGACCTTATAGCAGCCTTCCACTACCTAAAAGGTACAAGAAAGCTGGGGAGGGACTTTTTACAAGGGCATGTAGTGATAGGGCAAGGGGTAATGGCTTTAAACTGAAAGAGAGTAGATTTAGATTAGGTGTAAGGAAGAAGTTCTTCACTTTGAGGGTGGTGAGGCACTGGAACAGGTTTCCCAGAGAGGTTGTGGATGCCCCATCCCTGGAAGTGTTCAATCAATGTTGGATGGGGCTTTGAGCAACCTGGTGTATTGGAAGGTGTCCCTGCCCATGCCAAGGGGTTGGAAATAGGTGATCTTTAAGGCCCCTTCCAACCCAAACCATTCTATGATTCTATGATTTTACCCATTTTTAACACACCCAGCTCACTTCTGGAGATTTCTTTGCCCAAGGCTCCATGATGGAGGCAGATAGGAGGTAGCTGAGAGGCAGAGAGGCTATGCTTCTGTTGTATTTCATCCAGACCATGGTTGGAAATTGGCGGTGTTCCTGCCTGAGAAATCATCTCCATCTAGGAAATCACCTTTGAAAAGGAAAGATTTGTTCTTGAGTTTCAGATGCATCACTCTTTTTGTTTATTGACCCATTAATTATCGGTCTGTGTCTTTTGACGGTCAGGGCAGAGCAGCATACTGGGGATGATTGTTCCAGTGTGACTCTCGTGAGATAGAAATAGCAGAGCTGTTCAGCCCAGTCACTGTAACAAGGTTATAATGTAAAGCACTGAGCAATTAGCTGGGAGATTTACCTCCTTGTCTTAAAAGCATTTTTATTACTTAATCAATCACAAGCAATTTATAAACAAGGCTGAAGTTTTACATGGAGCCATAAATCTGTCTTATTTGCTTCCACGATAAAGCAGGAAAACCAGACCCAAAGTTTCAAAAGACATTTGATCAATTAAAAAAAAAAAAGCAGAACTACCTCAAAAGAAGATAAATGATTTTTCAAACGAAGGAAGGACTTTAGCAGAGGCTAGAGGAAAAAAAGTCCATCTGTCTGTCTATTTGCTAGTGTATAACATCATCCATAACAGCAGCTTGAAGTAATAGCATTGTAAAGTGAAAATGTGAATCATTTGGGGCAGGGACTTTTTTTGTCTATGCGTGCCTTCCTCAAGCTGGATCGCAGCCACTGAATGCCAGCACTGTGTAATTGCAAAATAAAAATATTAAGAATGCTGAGCCAGCAATAGCATGGGTGCTCCAGATGCCCTTTTTGCTTTCAGAGCTTCTGACTTAGTGCCAGGACAGGATGGCATTAGGAACCTGTTAGGTAGAGATATGATAACTTTCTGCCTCCAAAAAGAGCTTCTCCAAGCCACAGGAGTGCCTAGACCCTCCTCATTTTCTCTTTAGATTTGTCTTGTCATTAGGAGGTTAATGGAAATAATTCACTAGCAGGATTTCTGCATACCAGAAGCAGCTGACCATGTGGGGTAAGAGAGTGATACACGGAGGTACACAAAGGTGCTCAATGATGCCCTGGTCTGAATCCTTCCTCAGTCACCGAGGCCAGGAGGCTGTTCTGCATCCCTACCCCACCACTCTCTCAGCATATACTGGTTGGACTAGTTAGATTTCCATACTGGGCCATTGGGATAGTTACCTCGATGTAGATGGAATCAGCACTTGCTGGCTGAGTGTGTTTTAGTTGGTTTGGCAGCAACCCCAGCTCTGCCAGTCCCTCTACCTCTGACGTTCAGCATCTCAGCAACACTGCTGACTTCTGCGAAACTGGGGCACTGATACAGACATGAAAGTCTGGCTTTGGAGAAAGCTGCTGAAGAGGTCTGCACTGCACTACATGCAAGAGCCAGGCTGGAGGCTGAATTCACCTCGATTTGTAGTGACCTAATTGTTCCAGCATCAGCTTTTTTTCTGTTTTTCCTGCTCTGATTTTACAACTCCCAGTCCTGATTCTTCCGCCATTTCACACCCCACCTGTCAGTGCATGATTTATAACTTTCCAAAACAGAAACATACTGATTTCAATTCAGAACACTGTTACTTCTATACGTCCCTTACTTCTGTTAACTGCCCAAGATGCAGATTGATGGAAAAGCAACTGGCTTTCTGAGAGGGTGATTTTAGGGGAATAAATGGAGCGGATGCTCTTGCATTTGCAGTGTGTTGTGAGTTCAAGGCAGGTTCACCTGGGAGAACAAGGAGAGCTTCACCCAACCCCACTCCACCACATCTGCGACGCAGGAGATCCAGAAATATGTGCTGCTCCCCATCCCAAGACAGCTGCACCCTTCCTCTTCCTCAGGGCAGTGATAGGACCCTGAAATGCCCTAAAACCTCAGGCAGTCACTTCTGCCCTATGCTCCTGGCAGAAGCACCCTTGTACCACCACCTACCCAACCCCCAAGCTCAGATGTCACTTGGGTGGCTGATGACAACATGAAGCAGCTCAGGGAGACACTTGGGACTTTATAGGTTATCTCGTACTGTCTGCCCCATGTTTCAGGTTCATCTGTATAAAAAGCAGCAGCAATTCTCTATGGCTCCGTGGTGACGAGAAGGAAAAAATTCCTAGATTAATAGACCTGTTTCCAAGGTATTCCTAATCAAGGTTTCCTCTCCCCGAATCAGGCAGGAGTCTCCCATGTTGGGCAGGTGCTTTGCAGTTGCAGCATCTGCTCCACCCGCAGTGCTGCGGCCGAGCCCCCGGCACCGCTGGGTGAGAGCTGGGTGTGCTGCATGCTGGCATCGCACGTGGGCCTGACGCCTCCAGACCTAGTAGCACCAAATGCGTCATCGCATAGTTCAGTGATTTAACAGCTCTGAGTGTTTTAGAGAAACAGGCGCTTCCTGGTTTCAAATTCATACGCTTTTATTGCAGATAATGAAAGTCAGATGCTTGTTAGTTCAGCACTGAGGTCTTGCGTAGCTGAAGCACAGCTTTTGCCGAGAGTGATTTGAAAAGTTACAGTCAGAAATTGTCACCTCTGCACCTTTGGGGTACAGATTCCTGCCCCATCCCAAGGTTTAAGAACATATTTAACACAAGTAATGAATGTCATAAAAATACCATAAATATTTAAAAATTAACTGGAGGAAATGTTGACCCATGTGATCATTCCCACCATAACAGTCACAAATAATAGGTGCACATAATTCCTTACAGTATATATAGCATGGAATTATCATTGGATGATTTACTGTCCCAGCCTACCACACTTGCACCAGATAAATACTTCTAATTGGCCCTGAAAATGCAGGGTAGGTTTCATTGCATCCTGGCACTTATTATCAACATTATTTATTATTGATCAAGTACTGACAAATGCTTTCAGTGTTCTACAAACATAAGAAGATAAAGCCCCTGCCCCATTAAATATACACATAGTGTTTAACTCTGAAGGGCACCAAGAAGCCCGTTACAGTCAATACCCATTTATCTTCTCAGGGGAGTATCCACAGACAGACCGACTCGGACGTGTAATTCTCCTGTTGAAGGCCAATTACAATGTGCTGTGAATGAGATTGTCCCCAAAACTGTGCTCCATCACAGCCTTTTCTTCTATGAGGGCATGCTGGGATTTAACACAGAGAGGCAGGGAGAAGCAGGTGATGTGTAGCAACATCCGTGTTCTGATAAATAATCTGGAAGACAAAGCAATGAGTCAAGACAACAGGACCTCAGTATCTAAGTAATGTGAATAATACTCTTTAACTCTCCAGAAAGCTCTGGCTGCTCACACCAAAGAGGCAGAGTTGCGGATTTTGTTTCACTAGACTTTCTGAAAATCTTCTGACCTCTTGCTGCTCCAGAGCACAAAGTAACTGATGGGTCCACAGCAGTTGTGGGAGAAGGTTTCTTTTCAAGATTGTTCCAAATAAATACCAACTAACTAGGAATTTTATTAGTAGCCAACATGGACTATTTAATTTCTTTGTCATGTTGAACTGTTGTTTGTCTAAAAGCAGTCTTTCTAGTGAGATTCACAAGGCATGTTAAAATATGTGCTAGAAAGTGCTGCAAGAGTAAACTATTATGGCGTCTCAGCATTCGTGAGTTCAACTCTTCTGGACACTGCAAGTGAACTTTACTTCACTGAGTATACCACAATACCCAGAAAGATTTTAGGTGGATTTCGGTGAAAACTCATGAACCTATTTGAATTAGCCAACCTGCTCCATATATTGCTAATGCAAAGACTGGCTGGATCAGCACAGGTGTCAGGGGTGAATTTTACAATACTATGCTGCTTCCAGATCCACAGATCTTCAAGACTCTTCAGCTTACAGGTCTTAACGTTTTACTTCTGCAGATGTTTAAAATTGCATGTGGGATCTAAAAAGAAATATTCCTTTGTTTATGTGCACCTGCACTTTGACATTTCATGAGCTACTGAGGCTGTGTGGCAGGTTTTATCTATTTCCACTTTTTTATAGTATAAATGATAGCTTGTACTTTGCCCTGTTTCCTACCCGCAGACTGGCCTCACCATCGATTCACATGCACCCAGAGTCTTTCAAATGCTGAAATTTAGCTAAATTTACTTCCCACCCTACTTCTGCCATTTTTCTGAGTTGCAGGCAACTGATTAATACAATAAGTCTCATCAACTACAAATGCAGTGCAGCAGCTATTGAGGTAATCTATCTTATTTCTAAGCAGTTTTTTATCATGTAATTATTGCAATTATTTTAACAGACAAAAAAACCCTTAAGTAGTAGGAGCTTGCTTCTCCACTCAAGCCAGAAATTAGCAAAAGAGCTTTTCTCATGTTTATTTAAGCACCAAAAGAAGTATTGGATTTTCAAAAGAAAAAGAGCATATCACAAGTTTCATAGCTTCTGAACAAAGATTAGCTTTAAACTGTGGAAGAACACGACTGAAATGAGGGGTAGTCAGAATAGCAGTTTTTGTATTTAGGATGGGATATTTATCTCCAACTTGGAAGGAGCAAATATGAACAGTGGATTTTGCTCTCAACCTCTATGAACAAAATCAGAGGGTGTTTTGTGAGAGTGAGGATGAAAACCAATGCCGTGGCATCTACTTCCTTTATGAATATAACTCCAACAGCTCCTTGGATTGTATCTTAACACCCAACCTGCAGTTTACCACTGAGCTAGGGTCAATGATGTAAGGAAAGGAATGAAGAACCATGGTTGCCCTTCCAAATTCTTGTCAAGCCATTTTTCTTATGATGTTTGTATGATGATAAACAGGAGGTGGTAGAAAAATGGAAAAAACAAACTGGCACATGAATGAATGTTGCTCTTACTCAGCAGGATCCTTTGCAAAACATATTTTTATTCTTCAGAACATAGTTTTATTTATTTGATTTTTAAAAATAATCTATATGAATCGGTTTTACATTCTTCACTTTCCCTTTTTTCCTCAGTTTTCTTTCTCTGACCTATTTTCCCTCATGTTTCTTTTTTCCCTGTTTATCACAGAAAAGGAGGCTCAAAATAGGAATAAACAATACATATTTAAAGGCTTATTTAACACAAATATTCACATCTAGAAAAAAGAAAATGTAGTCAAGTTCAACAGATATTATCAATAAAAAATCCAATAGTTCTCTGGGAAGTGATTAACCATTGATTGTAAATAATGCTGTAAAAGACATGCCTGAAACCTTTCTATGCAGCATTACCTTGCAGAGCTCAGTGCTACCACGGACTGAAGAGCCTCTTGGCTATTTCCAGTTCTGAGATCCACAAAAAGAGTTTGAGCTTTTGTGACTTTAAAAGTCTCTGGGCTCCACTTTCTGGGGGTAGTGGGGATGCAAGAATGCATGACATGGCTGGGCATTGCTCCTCCACCCTTAGCCCATTCCAGCACATGCAGCCGTACACCCACCCCTTGGGCTCATCAGCCAGCCAGGACAGAATTTTGTCATCACAGCCTTCCCAAAAGCTGCTCTGCAAAGATTTGAGATAAATCCCTTCCAAACGGATCCCCAGTCTGATCTTCAGTCAACTTAATTTCCCTCTTTTTCAGCGCTAGGCTCTTCCCAGCTCTCTGGACAAGGGCAGAGAGCAAAGCAAAGGAACCAGACACTGTGTGATGAACAGCAGAACTATTCCACGGCTTGCTGCCCTCCCTGACACTGGCTCTCTTGGATGGACGTTTTACCCTGTATATCATCTTTAAATGGCAAGTGGACTGGCATAGTTGTACGCACATACTTCTGCCTTTCAATGCCTGTTGCACCTGTAGAAATCATGCCTTTTATGCCCGTGGGTATGTTAGCCCAGACAGCCAATGGATCAGTGAGATCCTGGGTAAGCACACTCCACACTCGTAAATTAGGTGCCAGCAACTTTGGAAATTGGCCCTCGGCATCTCATAGCACGTTCCCTTCCACACCATTACTGCAAAGCTGTCATGGGATTCACTGGGGCGAGAAGCATTTCTAGGGACTCTGTGAGCCAGCACAAAATGCACTTTGCTGTACCTTGCATAAAAATATGATGTTTTAGTGTGCAGGAACTTGTTATGCCAACTTTTTCAGAGGTGGTTTCTTCTCCTCGCACCCTGCTAGACTCTCCTGCTTTCAGAGCAGGAGCTGTGATGTTCCTCAGGGAAGTTCCTGCCACTGGGAGGATCAGGCTCATCTGTCCCTGCCTCATCAGCTGTCTATTTCTTTCCAATATCCATTTAAAAATTAATTTCTCCTGTTCTTCTTGCATCTACCTCTTAATTTGGCTCATATTCTGCTATCAGTTTTCTGGCTCGAAATTATTCACTAGACAATGTCTTTATGACTGCTTTGCCTCATTTCATTCTAAAAAAGAAATACTTTGCAATCCATTTTCTATAGACGCCTCCTTACAAAATAACTTTTTGTTGTATTTTATGGAGAAAATCTGCAATGCTCTTACGTTGCTGCATGCAGGATGTTAATTCCAGCTCATGAACAAGTTTCTCTGGAGTCCTGAAGCTCTATAAGTGGAATTATTTTGATGACTAAACTGCTAAATCAACACTTGTCTCACTCTCTTTAAAAATAATTAAATCAACCCTCCTTCACCTGCCACTGAAACAAACAGAAAACAGACAAATTAGGATCCTTTGTTGTGACTCAACATTTTTAGCATTTACTGAATCCTGTCATGATTAGTTTTTTCTCTTCTGTGAATAGTTTTAAATTCACATTTTATGGCAGAAGTAATAGAGATAGAATTTCCATTTTCTTCCTACTTTCATGTGTTTCTGCTATTTGAAAAGATTTCAGAAACCGAAGAAATGGATGGATTAGCATTGAGAATGGGACAGAGGTGCCAGATAAAGCTGGGTCACCGCATAGCCCCAGTCAGCACAAATGGAATAGCACTGCTATCTGGTGGCTGCTCCATGACTCATGGAAAATGCCTTGGTTGTCTCAGGCCTCTATTTGGAGGACAGGTATACATAGCACAGAGGTTTACAACACAACTGATCCAAGCAAAGAAGCCAAGGATTAGCCAGGCTGCCAAGCTGAAACTCACTTTGACTGACAGGGAAAAAAAAAGGAAAAAAAAGGAAAAAAAAACAAAACAGAGAGCGCAGTTGGGAGGGGTGTAATGGGGAAAATATATTCGCCAGATTGCTGGGGGACAGGGAAAGATTTGCAAAAAGTTGTTTTCATCATGACAGTTTCCTGATTGTCATCAGATTTCATTCTGCAAAAAATGAAACAGATAATATCAGCATGTCCCACTTCTAACAGTCTCGGAATTGAAAGCTGTCATGTCATTGCTTAAAACATGCTTTTGAAAAGAAAATGGACGCTTCTTTTGTCAAAAAAATATTGTTTTAAAGAGCTGACATCTGAACTAAATGTTTCAATTGTGTTGAAATGTTACACTTTGACCCAAGATCAATGGGAATGTGGGATGTGGAGAGGGTTCATTTAATACAGTGTTTCCAGTCTTTTCAGTCCTATCTTTGGTGGCAAAATCAGACTCAAAAAATATATTTTCAAGCAGAACACCAGGATCCCAGCCAGGTTTTGTCAAGAAAGTAATTTGGAAGAAAAAAGTTCAACTAGAAACAATTCAGACCATCACTGCAATTTAGGCTTTGGCTGTACAGAAATGAACCAGCCATGGGGTCTGGATGCGGGAAGATGCCCATGAGTCCCCATGAGTAAAACAGCCTGTGTCCAGCCAAGACCATCCATCTAGGCCAAGGAATCGCAATTCTGTATTGATAGGCAAAGGATGCGTCATGAAGCGGTCTGGGCCCGTGAAATGAAGATGTTGATTACAACAGATCCTTACCGCACCTTGCGTTTGACCATCAGAATAAACAGTGGTATTGACTGAGGTGAAACGAAGCAATGAAATCTATTCTGCAGAGATTGTTTGGGGTCCTTCAGGCCCATCTAAGGAAGCCTTGCTTTCTCCTTGACAGTTTAAAGACCAGACATGAACAACTGCGACTGTGACTTGCTGCTCTAAATATAGAATAACACAAATTATCGCATGCTGACAGGTTTCAGTTCCATGGATGAGTCTGCCAGCAAGGCCTTGAAAGCCTCTCTGCTCGGCCGTCTGCGAACCAAGCAGATAAGCTCTCTGTGAATAACACGGTGAAACTAGTAGCTTTCTTCATTGTATGGGCCAGTTCATCTCACGCTCTTCCCTGTCGCTCTTAGGATAAACTCAGTCTACGTGAGCACCCTACTCTTTCTTGTCACAGGATAGATGCTTTTCTCATTGACACAACTTGATGGGGGAGAATTATACCCCTGCGTTAGACAGCGCCTGATTTTTCTCTTATAGCAACAGTTATAAATCTGTGCCTGGCACTCTGTCATGTACATAAATCTGGCCCTGCAGACCACCAGCCAATGTATTTTCCTACTTCCCACACAATTAAAGGTGCCAAAGATTTTTTTTTTTCCTCTTAAGTCACACTTCTGACAGTTTTACAAAAACAGTATTATGGAGGGAAAGAGTTAGCATCAGACCAGCAAGTTGTGAAATATAACAAAGTTGAGATGTTTTGCATTCTGGCATTTCATGCAATTAACCTTCTTAATGCAAATTTATTATGGCTTTGAAAAAAACATTGTTTTGAATAAAAGAAGAAATTCTCAGAAAGTGTTAGAAAAAAGCATTCCAACCATTTCAGCACTAATCCTCAAAATATTAGTTGGGAGATTTGTAATACAATAATTTGTGTCATCTCTTTATGTACAAATTTTGAATAGCAATTGGCTGTATCAAACGCCCATTGTCATGTGCTGCAGCGCTAACCCATTGTCTGGAAAATGCACCTTATACTCAGCAAAGGAGGGCAGTGCCTGCTAGCCCATCACCAAAGAGGACTGTCATTAAGATTCAGCAATGAGTAGACACATTTAGCCCTTAAAGGCAGTAGAAATAGTCCTCTTTTTCACTTTCTCTGCAAAGCTGGGTCTAACCAGGATTTCCCCTGAAAGAGCACAAAGTCAGAAGCTGTTAGAAGTGAGGTCTTCTATATTTGAAGGACTCACCAAGCCAACAGAGATGAGCAAGGGGTTTGTGTTTTCATAGCACGGGGGATGGCACCTAGCTGTGGAACCAGCCAGAATAAAAGGAAGCTGAGTTGCAGGTGGATGTAAGTGTGGGAAAAGGTGGTGATTTAAAGAAACCACATCTGTAAAGCAGACTCTCAGGACTCAGAAGGACTCTGACCAAACACACAGTAGCAAGAAAAACAGAGCAGGCAAGTGCAGACAGGGTTTGTCCTTCTGGGATGGGTTGGTTTATATTCTCCTCATGGATTTACTGGGTTGAGAACCCCTGGAAGATCCTGGACTGTTTGTTTTGTTTTACTGTCATGTGTCCCTGGAGATGTAACTGCAAACCCAGAGGGAGCGATTCATACCACCAAAGTTAGGCAGCTACCTCAGGCACCAAATTAGGAGTCTTATCACCTGTCCAGATAATCATGGAAAAGAGAAAGGGCACTTCAGCTTGCCTAGGATACAAATTACCCTCCAGAAGCACTTATCTGTCACCACTGGTTTTACGGGGAGCCTAGGGCGATCAGAGCTGTGTGGAGCCAGTCTCCCTGGTCCCTCCAGATCACGGAGTAGAACTGTGAGAAAGAGCGTGCTTAAGCCATGGGAGAGCAGCTGGACCATGGGCCCCATTTCTGTGATGGCAGAGGACCCTCTGCCCACAAAGTGTGCTGTAGCGAGGCACTCCTAAAGCTGTCTGAGATGTAAGACATAAGTCTTTGACTTATCATGAACTGACCTTTTCCAATGTGAAATGATTCACCCAGCAAACTCCCAGCCAGCAGCCTTTCCCTCTAAGTCTCCTACCCAGAACATGGCAAGCCCCAAAGGCTTTTTTTCCTCCTTGTTTTTTTATCATCCCCTGGCAGAATCAGCATTGCAACAGGGAACAGTTTGTTCCCTTGATCCTCTCCCTGCTGATGCCTCATATCCTTTACTTACATGGCTCCATTAATGCCTTGCTTTGAGCACATGAATGCATGTATTTTGTGAATCTCCTTCACTCCAGGGACTAGGATAACTCCTTATTCAGGATGGAAAAGCATATAAACAGAATATTTAACGAAATGACTGTAAGCGTCAGTTATACCTGAACAAAGAACTGCAAATGGCCCTGTAATGTGCTTTATACCTGCTTCTTCTCTTAGATTGCACTGCAGGCTATTTACAATTCACAATTCACCTATCCCTGCATCTGAAATGTCTTTCTTTCTCACTTACTTCCTGATTAAGAGACAGAGTCTAATCTCAGCACAGCCTCCAAAGTCACAGCAAACACAAATCTTCCCAGAGATAACCAAAATAGCTGTTTTATTTATTTTCATTTTGCAACTCAGTTTTGCATATTAGAGTGGTTACTTGGGGGAGAAAAGTCATGGATGCAAATTTGACATTCATATGTCAGCTCCTCCATAAATAAGGTCAGCCATGATGAGGACACTTGCTAGTCTCCAATTATAGGTCTCTTAATGCGTAAATAATGCTAATGCATGGCATCTGCCATTAGAGCACAACTCATAAAGAAGGCATTAATAGAAGCCAACTCAGCTGAAATTTGCCCCTCTTGCTGTTTTCTGGCTTTTTGATTCAGAGGAGATTAAGACATTGACCCAAAAGTGGCTTGAATCACTCAGTGTACATAGCTGCATTCTGCCAGCCCTCCTGGATCAAAATGTGTCCCAGGTCACCTTCTCCCTTCCCTGGTCACCCTTCCCAGCCCAGAGCAAAGAGTGCCCTAATTTTATGAACTAGGGTGAACCCAGCTCAGGTTCCAGCCCAGGCGCTGCCACCTGCAATTCAATCCCAGTGGAAAAAAGATCTTGGCCCTTTCTGAACAGGACACCAGCCACCGCTGCGGGGACACGTTCTCTCAGCCCATCTCAGAAGTTGACAGGGTAATGACACCTTGGTGAGAGGCTTAGTGCCTCAGAGAGAGAGGGCTGACATAGTCATTGCTTGAGCCTGGCAGAAGTGCCAGTGTTTGACCTCTTGCTGTGTTTTCTCAGGCAGATAGCTCCCTGCAGGGCTGTACGCTTCCGACTGCATAGCACTTGTAGCTGGAGCTAATTGGTGACTCCTTTTTATCACCTCTCCAGTATCATCTGGATAAACTGGCTCTATCAGTCTACAGCTCCCGAAACGTGAGTAGGGTAACAGGCTGAAGATGAGAACCCAGGGCTGGCTGCCAAATGCTTCTGGGGCTTGGTCTGTGGGCATCTTGGTTCCTCACTAATACTTTTATCCCCTCCCCATAAATCTCTGTTTGCATCAGATTGGTATTTCTTGCTTTTTTTAGAGCAGTGCCATGGCAGTTCCCCAAGTTGGAATCCCTGGTGCAACCTTCAAACAGAAAGCGAAAGGCTCTCAGGACCGGCGAGGCGATATGGCGCAGGCAGCAACACACACGGGAGCCTCTGAACACCTGGGTTCTTTGCCTGGTTTTGCCTTCACTTTCAGGGAAACCTATTTAAGCTTTTTATGCCTCGGTTCTCAGGAGCTGCTTGCAGCCATCTTTATAAAATACTTGAAAGCTTTGTGGATGGGAAATACACAACAGCAATGGCTTAGTAATATCAGGGTGTGATACTTTGTCTTTCTCAGATCAGGGCTATAAAGTACTGATGCAAAGAGAAAGGAGCAACAGTTAACACTAGGAAAGAATTGACTTCCATATGGTGCAATAACTTCCTTTGGGCTTTTCTCCAGCTCTGCCTCAATAATCTCCCTTTTATTACCCTTTGTATGAGTTTCAAATTCCCTGGTTGCAGATGCTGGCAGAGAGCAAGGTGGAGCTGCTCTTCTGAGACAGCTTTTTTGGCTTTCTTCAACCTGGCGACTGTAAGCTGGAGTTCAGAGCAAAAGCTGTGGTGAGAAATGTGGGCAATGAGCAAGCCTTCCCACTGCTCTCCAACCTCTGTGTCCCTCCTTGTAGCAGCAACATGCACCAATAAGCCTGGAGTTACCCAAATGCACTTGTTGGGGTTACTCTGGGACTGAACAGGTAGCCTAGCAAGTCAGAGGGCAAGTGTCTAGCAAGAACACAGGGCAAAAGAAAGGCAGGAGCTACCTGCAGCTGAAACCTGCAATGCTAAGCACTTGCAAAGGTTTGTTTACAAGCAGCATGAAAAAAGCTGTGGAGTGAAATCAGTCTTTGCAGTAGCGATAAGAGAGCAGCACTGCTGTGAAAGCCGGAGGCTCCCAGCATCAAGAGGAGCCTTTCAGCCTTTTCCTGGCCTTGCCAGTAAGGTTTTTATTTAGAATCATAGAATCATAGAACCATTTAGGTTGGAAAAGACCTTTAATATCATCAAGTCTAACCATCAACCGTGCCCACTAAGCCATGTCCTGGAGTGCCTTATGTACATACTTTTTTACTACCTCCAGGGATGGTGACTCAACCACTTCCCTGGCCAGCCTGTTACAATACCTGACAAAACTTTCAGTAAAGAAATTTATTGATGTACATTTTAAACCTCCCCTGTTGCAACTTGAGGCCATTTTCTCTTGTCCTATCTCCAGCCACCTGACAGAAGAGACCAGCACCCACCTCACTACACCCCCCCCTTCAGGTAGTTGTAGAGAGTTATGAGGTCTCCCCTCAGCCTCCTCTTCTCCAGACTGAACAGCCCCAGCTCCCTCAGTCGCTCCTCACAAGACTTGTGCTCCAGGCCCTTCACAAACTTGGTTGACCTTAGTACTAGAATCTGTTCAACCAGGCAAGCCATTATCTATGGGCTGCAGATGACTAGAGTGTAACTAATGCTATCACTAGGGATGTAGATTTGTAAGAAATACCTAAACCTGTTATATTTTACACTTATCTGATTACAGACACTTTGGACCAAATACTAACTAACTGTATGCTAGAACACACTGTGTAAATCCCACAAGTCTTGAGCTGCTCACATATATAATTGAATATTAATGTCAGAAGTCTTGGAAAGCCCCCATAAGAAAAACAGACAACAGATTGACCTCAAAACAACATATAAACATATACAATTTTGTGATAGTTCTTATTTACCTTCATATATTTTCATATTTTTTTGCTATATTTCTGTGCTTCATTCTTAACACCTGAAGGCTAGATTTTGTGTGTGTGTGTTTGTCCTAACTCCCAGAGATAGGACTTTAGCAAAAATAACAAAATTCTGCAAGCTGGCACTTATGTGCCACACGACACTCCTTTAGGAAGCATAGAGGAAAACCTGTAGTTCGTGGAGATGATTACTAAAGATAATTAAATTTACAAATTTTCTCACTATAAAATAATGTCATGTCTGTTGTGAAAGACTGCTTGCATTTTTTAATTCCATCAGTCTTAGTTACATATACAGTCTGTTCTGAAATAGTGTGACTTTTTCCCTTTTAGCATTGCATGAAATGCTGCTGATCTTACTGAGAGTTGTGGTGCTTTGTGTCATGGAAAAATCTGGCAAAATATGCAATGTCTGTGCCTTTTAAGCCTCTGATCACTGTGATGCAACCTGAAAAGAATGAAAAATGTTGAGACTTTTAAAATTATTTTTAAGGAAAGCACAAAGAGAACTCTTTATTTTGGGTTTCCTCAGCTTTCTGGCAGGTATGCCTTTTGTGGAAGTTTTAGTGTATTTTCTAATCTCCGAGATCTGAACTTGGACAGGCTTTGAAATCTTTGCAGTTACTACTATAGCTGCATAGAGAAAACTATTCTCAACAACTTAGCAGAAGTGTCTTGCACAGACACTTCCTTTGGTGAAAAAAAGAGAATGAAAACATAAATGCTTTTAAGGCTTCTCTGAAATAATAGGTTTTAAAAAATAAAAACTTGGAAAATTATTTACAAGTAAATAAAGTGATACCTCTGTTCAAATGGTAAGCAAACCATTAATCAGTGGGTCATCAGCAACTCAGGTAGCCAAATACTAATCTTTGCAAGGGATGCAGTTGCATCAATGCTGTGTCAGCAAGAAATAGACTGTTCCCACCTTTGAGACTAACTTAAGAGTTCATTTCACAGCATGAATCAGAATAGATACTGAGAGCTGGAGAGTCTAGGTTCTGCTTTCAGCTCTGCCACAGCCAGTGTGAGACAATGAAAAAAATTGTTAATTGTAAACCAGTTGCAAAATCCATTTCATAAAATTAATAGGAAGTTCTTCACAAACATCAGTGAGCTTCTCAAAGGGAAACTGGTGATAATTGCAACTTTCTATATAACTGTGTAACTTTTCTAAGTAACTATGTTACTTCCAAGTTTTAGTTTGATTAATTCAACCTTTACCCTGATTATTCTCATCATCCAAAGAATCTCTACATTCATGGTGTTTTCCAAGCACAAAACTGTCAGCAAAGAAAAAAAAAATATTAAAACTGAAGAAAAAAGAAGCTATAGTGGCTTGATATGGCCCAATACATTCCTTTTCCTAAATAAGTATTTTCCCTTAGAGATAAGTGTATTAAAAAAGCTAAGCTTTACATGCATGTCCTATTGGTTTTAGAAGTGAATTGTCAATGCTTAATTCAGACAGAATTCAGAGTTGCTCTGACCCTTTCCAAGCCTTGCTGGTTTTTTTTCCCCAAGAGGTTCTTTATTGTCAATAAGTATATATAGTATCTGGGACAGGGGGAAGAAGGTTGCAAAGCTTCCAGTACTCCAGCAGCATTCCTGAAAAGCCTTTCCTGAACTTTCATGCAATGCAGTAGTTTCCAGGAGAACTTGGGGAAGTGTTTGTCTTTTAGGTACTTAGAAAAAATAATCTGTTGAACAATAACTTACTTTTAGTGTAATATATAGGAGTACTATTGCTAGTAATAGTAATATAATGCAGGTTATTTTGCTGAACATTTTAGTAGGCTTAAGGAATAATTATCCTTTTGTTATGCATGAAGAAATAGCTAACGCTGTAATTAAGACAATGTTAAATCATCCTTGCAGGTGCTTTAAAAATATTTTTTTGAAGCTTTCTGATAAAAGTGGCAGTCTATTCTCCGATAGTCTTGAAGTTCAAAGCAAGAAGCAGTGCCATTAGTAAAGATGTCTGTTAGTGAAGATGTCTCAGTGCTTCAGAAAAGCAGATTTATGTTTGAGTTGGGTTTTTTAATAAGTTTAAAGATCCTATGTCTTTTGCATAACTTTCAGAAACATACTAGCCAACATAGCTGTAGCTTTTTGATTTTTATAATTGCCATGAGAAATAAAGAAACTTGCAGCAGATAATTATATGACAACAGTATAACCACTAATGTGAAAATGATTTCAACAAAAGTAACTTTCAGCATTAATTATAATAAATGAGATTCTTTAGCTGGAGAGAATGAAAAGGGCATTTTATGTTTATACTAGGATTATACTTAACGTTTTTTCTACATTTTAAAGTGTCATATACCTAACATTTTAAATTATTTATGTTACATTCAATTAAAGGTTAAGTTCATCTAGCTAAGAATAATCATAATTTAAAGAAGAAAGAGATTTGCATTAAATGTTTCATTATGCAGTTTTTAAAAGAAAATGGATTTTAATGATTTCAAGCACATAGATACTTTGGTGTACACCACAATGTTTTTCTATTCTGTCTATTCTGTTGAATTAGAATAGTCTGTTTTGCTTGAGTAGTAGATAGGGCTCTGATTCCAGAAGAACATACACACTTCCCTTGCTAGTGCATCTTTACCAAGAACCTCTCTATTATTATTTAGTTATTTGTGGAAGTGCTTATAGGATCACAGCCTCGGTGAAAGAATTAAAACAGTTTTCATGTAGATCAAAACTCACTTCTACATTTTTATTTCTTTAAAATACTAGTTTACAAGATTTTCCTAAACTCAAGGTGTTATTTTTTAATCCTTCAGTAGAGGTAGTGAAAAAAATTAAAATAAATAAAATAAATAAATAAAAATACTTTCCTTACAAGTAAATTGAATTCTTAGGAGATATCAGCATTCTGAAAGTGAGGTGTTTTGTTTGTTTGAGTCTATTTTTCCTGAAAAGAATTACAGAAATTTTATTTTAGTCAAACTTGTTTTAAATAATTTATATCTCCAGAATTTAATTCTATGTATGAAATGGATTATTCCTCCTTGATATTGCAGACAATAATAACATACAGTACATTTTTTTCTATAATCTTTCTTAGCTTGCTTGAGTATGCATACTGTTGAGGTCTTAAGACTTTCCAATGCTTTCTTTTTTAGTTTTCTTACATTGTTTCACTACTCATTTGGATTTTTTTTTTTGGCAAATGACATAATTTTTGGAGTTAACTTTACATTGTATAATTACTCTTTAAATATTTGTATTGTTTTCCTTTATTTTAGTATTATGTGAAAAAAAAAAGAAAGGGAAATCCAATTTGTTTATAATATATCTTCTCTGGAAAACCAATTTTTTTTAACTCTAGTTACATTTGGTAGCTGTGTAGGTTTGGAAATCCTTTGGGCTTTTTTATCCTTGTTCTGTAAAAATTTTGTAGTCAATAGTTGATTATACTAATGTAAAGGAAATTATTTGACTTCAGGTATAATAAATGGTAAAATACTTATGTCTCTTGTGTTACCATCACCTCATGATGATAATAATATATCATGTAGTTTATTAACCTTCCAGGGGTTAATAATAAAAAATTGTTAACAAAAATAAAAAAGCAGAACATGCTGCAGGAGAAATGTTTATATCACCGGCTTATAGTAAAATATCATGCAAACTACTAATAACAAATGGAGACATCTGTAAAAAATAATTCCTAAGGTTTTTTTCCCAATTAGTTTAGAGCACTGAAAGTGAAAACTTCAGAGCAAAAACTAACATAAATATAATAGGTTTTCCTTTGTAACTGCTCTAACCAAATCTACCATGAAAAAGTACACACAAAATCTAGTAGATAACCTGATACTTTTCTTTGCTGGAAATTCCATAATGTCTGTTCTTAGGAGAAAAGGAGGCTGAGGGGCAACCTCATGGCTCTCTACAGCTTTCTGAGGAGGGGAATTGGAGAGGGAGGTGCTGAGCTCTTCTCCCTGGGATCCAGTGAAAGGACGCGTGGGAATGTTCAAAGCTGTACCAGGGAAGGTTCAGACTGGACATTAGGAAGCATTTCTTTACCAAGAGGGTGGTCAAACACTGGAACAGGCTTCCCAGAAAGGTGGTCAGTGCCCCAAGCCTGTCAGTGTTTAAAAGGCATTTGGGCAATGCCCTTAATAACACGGTTTAACTTTTGGTTGGACTAGATGATCATTGTAGGTCTTTCCCTTCCTACTGCAACTATTCTATTCTAATTTCAAAAACCTGTTCTTTTCATGTAGCAAAAGAGAATGTTGTGCGTAGGGAAAAAAAGAAGAGGAAAGGAAACCAGATCTACATTCTGAACTATTTTTCTAGTTTTTCGTGGAGGGGTTTTTTGTTTTTTGTTTTTTTTTTTTTTTTGGGGGGGGTGTTTCTTTGTTTGTTTGGGTTTTTTTGTGTCATGTTTTCCTGATCTATTTGTTGAGTATGTCCCGTTCAGAATATATTTGTAAAGCTCATATTTTTGTAAATTTCTGATCAAACAATGAAGCTTACTCTAAAACAACTAGGTTTTATTTTCAATATGATCCACAAGTCAAATCGTGTTGGAATAAATACATTCTTAAAAGATATAGGAAGCATTTGTTTCATGCTGCATAGCTTTACTGAAGGAAACTACAACAACAAAAAATGCTTTAGATGTAAATGCCCTTTTGAAAAAAAAAAATATCTTTGAGATTTATTTTTTTTGTAAAATGGAGGCTGTAGGGACTGGAAGAGGCCTCCTGCTCAGCAGTCCCATTATCTCACAGACACCTTTGTCATATACTTTGTGTTACAAATTTGTTGAGCTCCAACTTAAAGCCACTACCATTAAAAGAAAGCCAATTTCTACACCTCTGTTGTGAGATAGACAGGAACTATGAGTTTGAAGATGAAAAATGATTGTGTGGTGAGTTCATTCCTTTTTGTCCATATGCCTTTAGGTTTTTCCATCTTAGGGCTATGAGATAATCCAAATTTCTAAGTACGAAATGTTTTGCTGTTCAAGCCTTCGACCAGCCTGGATCAGTGATCTCCAAGCCAATGTTCCAATGCTTTTTCTTTTCCTATAACTGTCAGATATGAGACCAAGCTTTCATCTTTTTTTTTTTTTTTTTTTTTTTTTTTTTTTTTCTTGCCAGCTCATATTAAAATCCAGACTTGGAAAATGTCTCAGAAAGTTGTAGAGGAAGACTTGGACATGCAGTCTTCTAGCTGAGTTGGTCATACATGAGTCCATGTGTAACATGCAAATGTATGTGTGTGTGTATAAATATAAATTTTTATATAGAGAAAGCATGTACACAGTAGAAAAAAGATGTATATCAAATAGATTAAAAAATTATAAAAGAAAAGTTTTCATCCAGACTGTGAGACCACAGCAATCACCAACTAGTAGCTGAGGCTACTGCATGCCTAAGTGAATGATCTTACTTTGCTCTACAAATGGTTTAAGGTAAGCTGTAGTGTTTTGGTTACCAGTTTCTAAAATCAAGCAACTTAATAGAAACTATTAACAGAATTAAGCAGGTTTATTAACTCAGAAAAGCACATGACTTTACTGGAAGATACTTATCACAGCTGGCTTCTGCCAACAAATGATTTTGACATGTTGCTTTCCATCGAGAACCTTCATCTGACCACAGAATCAACAATAATAGGCTGGGCTGAGCCAAAATCTATGCTGTGATGAAACCAGGTTCAACCATCCTACCTAGGTAGAGCCAGTATTCCTTCCTATTGTTTGCTTATAGTTACATACTTTCACATACTCCTTGCTGTTGCTTACAGAAAAGCAGGGCTCCTTCTCATCCCTGAACAAAAGCTATGCTCATTATCACTGTTCTTGGCTCTGACAAGTAGCAAAACAAAGTAGAGACAAATATTGCCAGGCAAGACTTTTAGCCCAAGCCTTTCCCTTTCGATTCAGTACTAGTTTGTGTAATTCATTCCCTCAGTACCTATCCCCAGACCACTGGGGCTTCTAGGAGAATATTATTCCTATTATTCCTTTATTTTCAATGTTGAGTGTAATAAGCCACAGCTGTCTCAGTGAGTCATCCATAATTAACCTGAAACTCCCTGTAGGGTTCTAGCATCTACTACTAGGATAATAATTTTGTTGGGTTACACCTTTGTGTTTCCTCCCTTACTGAAAAATGTGAAAAGCAATAGCAGCATTTTTCATTTCAATCAGTGTAAGATGACCTCTAGAAGTCATGCAAGTAGTCTTTGTGTCAAAATAATGGTGATATTTAAGGCATATTTAAGATATGTAAGGGATCGAGTATCAAACTGAGCCAGGGCTTTCTGAACATGGTATTATTAATACCAAGTTTATTAAAAGTAACATTATAGGAAACACTCAGATAAAAATACATACATCTAAGAAAAGGAGCACAAACCAGACCAGCGGCATGGGAGCTAGCGCTAGTAGGAGACTCAGGAAAAAGAGATACTTGTGTACTCTTCTTTTCAGGCAACCATAAATAATAGACTTCCAAACTCAGAGCTTTGTGTTTTGTGAAGATAACCCTAAACAAATAAATGAAGTAGGGAAAACAAAAACAAATATACGTGTCACAACCCAGGCTGGACAGACCAGGAAGGGGTCATGGTAAGTTCGGAATTCCCTCGGGCTAAATTAAGGTGAAGAAACACCAAACAATCAGTTGAACATTTTATTCATTGCAGAAGCAGCCTGAACTTGGAAGGTGTTAACAGTAGGCATCGGGGTTTCTCTCAACAGGAATTGGTGTGAAACTACCTCAGTAAACTGGGTAACCCGTGGTGACCATATACATCAATTCAGGGAAGAAAATAAGGAGATCCCTCCCATTGAGTCACGAGGTTCAGAGCAGACCCCCTTGCTTTCTGGACTCCTCCTCAGAGAGGAGCCCAGGGGCAGCTGGATCCACTCCTAGTCCCAGACTTGGTCAATGGTTTATGTCTAAAGGGATGAGGTGTAGCGATTACAGAAAATGAGAGAGTGAGACAGAGAGAGAAAAAGGAAGAGGAAAAGAGAAAGATTTCACTGGTCTTGGGTCCAATGTTGGTCCAGTCAGACGAGGGATCCAGTTCCAGTAGGTGGGTGCGCGCACGTGGGGCTTCAGCTTGTGCCCTTTTATCACCTCCTTACCTCTCCTTCGGGCAGGCACTCGAACTCATTAGGCTAATTAGGTGTCATGCGCAGTTTGTGCTTTCAGAACCTTCCGGAAATGGGTCGGTGGGCTTGGGGGTCGTTTGGGGCATAACTTCTCCTTCCTTGCAGACATGACCATTGTTTGACCTTTTGCCACACCTGGTGAGCTGCCCAGCTCAGCGTATCAGAACAGGGAACTGCGCATCCTCAGGCATGGCCTCAGAGTCCTGTTTCTGATTGGCTTCTCACCTACAGTTCATTGTTATGCAGCGTTCATTGTTATGCAGAACTTGCCCCACCCCAATGTTTGAGACATTAACTCTTTCAGTCCCTCACATGTGGTGTTGCTATGCAGCCTTGCAAGCAAGTTCATTCCTTTCCTGAACCGCAAAAGCCAGGCCCCAGTCTCTGTCCATCATGAGGGGTGTTTGAGATATTAACTGTCTAGTCTCTTACATGTGCTAAGTGAGCTCTCCAGAACTAGCCAACATAAAACTCTGTACATACCTACAGTTCCTCAGTTTTTTAAGCTTACACTAGTAAGGTGGAATGGATGGCAATGTTTCTTTCATGGGTGATAATGAGTACTGAGTTTTGTCTTCATGTTAAGTACAGTTTTTGTGGGGTTTTGTTTTGTTTTGTTTTGTTTTTTTATGAAAAAAAGTTATTAGAGAACGATAGGAAGAGAATGGTAGCCAAGACCAAATTTTATATTTTGTATAATTATATATTGTTTGGACTGATATTTACATGGGAAATAGAGAAATTCTGTTTGAAGTTTCTTCAAGCTCCTTCTCTTTTATGGAAGGCTGTAGGGTTGGGCGAAGCATCTTTCTGTACCTGAAGGTGTGACATAATGTGGAAGGGAATACAAAATTAATTATCTCAGAAGAAAAAATATGCAAAAGAAATGTAATTCTTGTAGCTAGGATTCTTGTATAGGTGGTGGGAATCCTGATTTCTGAACTGCCCATTCAGAAGCTCATGTAATTTTAGTACGCAGGATTTTAAAAGGATGTTGAAAGATTTGAAAAATTCCACAAGAACCATGAAATTATTGTTATCTTTTTAAAGTTCTTCGAGAAAGAACATTCAAGAGCTCACTATGTTTTGTTCATAAAAAAGCACTAAGGGATCACTTAGAACTTTTTCTGTCTTAAGAACATACTTCAGATGTACTTCTCAACCCATAAAAATACATACTAAAAACCCATTCTGGAAGACCAAGACTGACAAAATAGAAACACTTTTAAGGGACTAGCAGTTTCCTTGTAAAACAAACATAAAATAATTGGATTAATATTTTAATTCTGTGGTATACAGAAGGACTGCTCATAAAATACAGTAATTTCTGAGATTGCACTCCAATTAAATGGATACTGTACAGAAGTATTTCTAAAGGTACTGAATAATCTTTGTTTAAAGTTGCCATTCAATTACATCCATAATTGAAAGTAATTTAATTTTCACTGCTTCATGGAGCATACTTCTGTAAAGCAAAGAGTACCTCTTACTTCAAAGTAGGAAGTGAAACACAGGTCTATGACATAATCTACTTTTAATCTACTTTTAATCTACTTTTTTACTTCATCAGTTTTAGCTCATCTTCATTATGTCTCATGGAGAAGGAGAGCACTATACATGCTTTTATATGTTTTTTTAAATTTTATTTTTTAATTTAATTTTTCTTTTCAAACAGCATATTTGACCATTTTTAGTCAGTTATGCTGTTTGAGTAGCGAATGAAGCTTTTAAACATGAAAATGGCTGTAGAGACTTAATCCACTTAAAAAATGGTAGAGAAACTTTCCAGTCACTCTTAATGTTTAAAATCTTTGTATTCATTTCAAATAGCAGATGTGGTGGTCTGCTTTCAGATGACATTTACTACAGATTTACAGATCCCGTTTTGGTATCAGAAGTAGTTTAAGGCAATGAATCCTGCTGTATACTGACTTTTTAAATTGTACCCAGTGTATATATGTACAAATACATATAATGCAAGTCATGCTCTGAAATATGTGCCAGTACATTGTTTAAATTGAAGATTTAACTATCTAAGTTTGAAAAGCAAGGATTTAAACTAATCCTGGCTAAAAAGCCAAATCAAAATGCACTTTTTATATTTTTTGTCATTTTGTGGAATAATATTTCCATGGAAAAGGTTCATGAAGTAACATAAAAGAATCAAAAAATAATTCATTTTATCATATAAGTAAAACTAAATGCTTACCTGAAACTGTCCATGAAAGGAAAACTACACTGGTCCTTAGAATACTTAAAGAATGGAGCTATCAGCTGGTAGGAGAGATGACAGAAAAAGGTGCTGCGGGTCCTTTCAGCATTTCCCAGTAGTAAGTTATATGACCAGGATGATACACAGAGAGCTTCCAGTCTTATTCACAGGGCAGCTGCTCCTCACCCTGGAATACAAATTAGTTACCTACATTTAATTTTGAAGACCTAGTGGATAGTAAATTATGTATCCCTTTTAGTCTTTCCTTGTATTCAACTATGAGGAGTATAATTTACAAATAAATAATGGTATTGCTATCAAATATGAAACAGATACTATGTTTCAAGATAATTCCATATTAGTAGCTTGTTTTCTACTTATAGAAATTACTCACAAGCATGAGTTTGTCTTCATTGTGCTCTCAAAACTGCCCAAATCTATTTAACATGGTTTTGTGCAAGTTTCTATACGTGCATGCTCACTAGATTTTTGCCTTGTGATGAATTTCTGCTGTCAGTGATATATTTAGCACATGCCAAGAGGCTGTTTGGAGATTTTTCATATCTAACAGTCAGGAGTTCTAAAAATTGCAATACAACTTCTGATGGACTGTAACATAAATGTTGTTTATTCAGATACAAAGTTCTTGTTTATATTAGAGAGTCAGACTATTAAGTTACTTCTGTTTCACCTGTGACTTGAACTGTTCAGATCTCCTCGTAGCATAAACAAGGTTCTAACTATGTAGATGTGTTTGTAATTTACTCAGATACTCTCAGATTCAAACTGAAATCTTTATGAAAGAGAAATAAAGATTTGTATATGCAATTGCAGAAGGCTTTTTCTACTGTAATTGCTTCAGTTTTGACTGTTGGTTGCGTTACAGGAACGAATAATATGGGTGAGCCATATGAATTAAGACAAAATTTGCCCCAAAATAAGTTTGAAAAGGTTACATTCATACCAGTAATCTGACTGGTTTTTTTTGTTGTACTGCTAGTAGTGTTCAGCTCTCCTTTAAGACAGTTGCTGTTTTAATTACATCAAGTGATTGTCCAGCCATATGTACTTGTTGTCTCTGAATTACTTTATTGTTGCAGGTATTCACTATTGGTTAATTTATTCAAACTCTTTGAATAAATTCCACAGTAGTCCTGTTGGTGTAGTAGGATTTCATGGATAGTCCTACTACAGACCTTCATGAAAAAGAACATAAATCTATGCCAACATTTTCTATGACTAGAAATAATTTCTGTTGTTTCTGGATGAGAGAACTCTTCACTGAAGTATCATCTCATTTAACATATACAATTATCTATTTAATATATACAGTTTCAACAATTTAAAGGTTAATCACAATATGACTGTGCTAACAATGGAAATTTCAATTTAGTTCTGTGCCTTTCAGGTGGCTTAAAACAAACAACTTCTCTTTTCCCCCAATTTCTAATGTAACAATATCAGATTGATGAGATGCAGAGTGATTCACCACTTCTGGCTTCATGCCTAAATCTAGTCAGTCAAGACTAAGACTTCCAAGTGTAGAATATCATGGCAGATGTTGACTAAACTTATGTTGTGATCCTAGAAATCATTAGAGATTTCATATCATCAGTTAACATAGCCAAGATCTATTTTCTTTTGAAGAAGAACATGAAGTAAAGATAGACTTCTTTTTTTTTCCTGTGCTTTTGCCTCCATTTACTGAAATGACCTATTATTTACTGTTGAAGATATCTGTTATTAATGTGATTTTCTGAACTAATGATTCATAAACAAGTTAATTGATTGCATGGCATTTATAGGTTGCATACTGCTGTTGGCTTTTTTATTTTCTTATTTTCCTTACAGTTTTTGATAAATAGAGCTAGATGTTTATCTTAGCATGCAAACATGCTTGTACCAGTGCATCCTCTGCTGTAACAACTTTACAAAACTTGCCAGATATGAAAACAAAGTTGAAAATGCATTTGGGTTTGGGTTTGGGTTTTTTTTGTTTTTGTTTGTTTGGGGTTTTTTTCCTGATTTTTATCCTGGAAAAAAATGACTTCAGTTTGGCTACAGGAGGCTCTAACTTATGTGACCCACACTTACTCAGCAGATTGTTCAAGGTCTCACTGCCCTTGGCTTCAAAAAACCAATCACTTTTACATGGATTAACTCTTTTGGGAAACTTACCTAGCACATGAGGTATCTAGCATATGCTTTTCTTCAGAAAAAGACATGCATTTCTTATCTTTCTGCCTAATTGTTTCTTCAGCAAATTTGTTTATTTTGGCTACTGAATGGAATATGGGATTTTTCACTGAATGCTTGAGTTTACTTGCATATTAGCTCAAGTTACTGATAGCATAACTGATCATACACTGAATTTCTCTTGACTTTCTCCCAATTCTTTTTGATTCAATATTTTAGAACCAATCGCTGGTGGTGTGCAATATTCCTTCAGTGAATATGCTGATATCAGGACACTGAGTTTCATTTTTCGCAACTTTGCAAGTGTAGAAACAACCTACAAACTGAAATGTTTCCATAGATAATTTCAAAGAATGATTTAGGTTATGCACACATACCCACACACACCCTCCCCCCAGAAATACCAACCAACCCACAGACACATCTTTTGGAGTATAAAGGTGTCACCGTTAAGAGTGTTACTACAGTAAACTCCTAAACTCCTGTATTAAGTCTATTTTATTTTTTCTTAACTTTTATGTGAAATATTTCACGTGTGTGAATATACACATATATATATTGTAAAGTCATCAAATGCATATTAGAGAACAATTTTTCTGTTACATGAATACACAGTGATCCAAGATACACATTCTTTCAATTTCTCCCACTCACATTTTTCTACTTTTATTTTCTTGAACTGTATTTAATGCTCCAAAACTGGTGAAACTTTACTATCCATTTTCACAATGTATAGTGAGAAGTCTTAAGCTGCAATTCCTAAAAGAGATGTAACAATGTCATAATATTTCTCTGCTTTAACAGAGGCATATATACCAATGTAAGGACCCTATACTTTGGAATGGAGATAGGCATTTCTTATCTGCAATGATTAAAACTTTTTTACTACTTAAAATAAGATATAGAGTTTTCAAAAATGCTATGAAAGCATCATTCCTGCTTTGGAGGTTATGCACTTGGTAATAAGAGTAGGCAACAACTATTCGGTTGTACACAAAGTTCTCAGACTTTGTTAAACTTTATGCCAAAGCTCCATAACATAACAAGAGAGGGAATTACAGTGTAGAACTTAGTAACACTTTATCTAATCCTTTAGACCATTCCACAGATGTCACTAAAACTTATTTTTAAGATTATTTTTATCTTACGGTTGTGGTCAGTAAAATACATTATCTCCTCAAGTTATTATAAAGTTGGCAGAAAAAGAAAACTTTCGGTATTAACACCAACTTTTGCAAATCTTTATTCAGGAACTTTATTATTATAGCAATTTGAAATACGCTACCCTTTCACTTTATGAAACTTTTACTTATTTTAATGATGGTTCAACTATTTTTTTAAAAATAATTTCTTGCCTCATGTTCAATTATTTTCTTTAAACACCACAAACTAACTCCAGTGGGTTTTGGGAAGATTTTTTTCTTCTAGAGGTTTTGGTTTGCAGCATGTGATCCTAGTGTGGAAAATGATAGCACTGCTGCACAAAGTTAGTGCTCACTTTCAATAAAAATAAAAGGTTTATAAACCAAGTTGGTAGTGCCCATAAAACTTCAAAATGAGATTTTCAACTTAATCTGAAGCAAACTAATATTAAGTGAGCAGAAAAGCCTTTATCTGGGAAGCAGTTTTTAAGTTCTATTTTAAATGCTTTCCTGTGTACCCAGTATTAGAGACTTATTAGTTGAGGCCTAGAGAGGAAAAGGAACTTCAAGATAGTCTTTTCCGTTAACCTTTATTGGATTAGTGTAATATAATGGAATAGCATGTATTGCTGAGAGAAGACCTACTTTTCTGTTCTCCAGAAAAGTAAAACTGATCTCAGAACTGTCTACTTAAGACGGATGCTAGGAAAATGCAAGATAATCATCAATAAATTGCTAAAAATAAATTAATTCTAACTGTATTTGTCTATAGAAAATTTTTGTCTACAAAAAAATAGCATGAATTTCCCTTTACATTTATTGGCATTAAACTTGACCTTAACTGGAGAAAGAGATTCAATTACTGCTTAATTTGGTTGTATATGGAAGCAAATAAAAGATGGTTTCTTGCTCTGCACCTCCTCATGTTTATATATGTGCCTTTTAATTCTTCTGTAGTAGCTTGACTCTGCTGATGAATTCAGCTAAATCTGATTGCAGGGTAGAAGTTCCGATGATGAACAATACACCTCTAAGTTTCATGAAAATAGGCTGCTCATAAAAGAAAGAGATCTTACGAGGTCTTCAGTTACCAGGAAAATGTGCTCTCATCTTCAGTATGCACCAGAGAATCTCCAAAGGGCACAAGTGAGGGCAGTCATGCTTATAAATTTTACAGTGACTAGAAAAACCTTTGGGTGGTACTTAAACCTTTTTAGGCACCATGATGAGTCATATATGAAATATAGGATAATTCAGGTTGGAAGGGACCTGAGGAGGTCACCTAGTCCATCCTCCTGCTATGATGTCAGAACAATTTGCTTAGGGCTTGAACAAGTCTGGTCTTGGAGACCTCCAAGGATGGAGGCTGGACTGTCTCTGGTCAGCCTGTTCCAGTGCCTGACCTTCTTCATGAGGGAGAAGGTTTTTCAGGTGGAACATCTTTCAGCTTAAATATGTTTCCTCTCACCTTCCCACCAAGCAGCATCATAAAAAAACCTGTCTTCAACATCATTGTAATAAACATCATTTATTATGATGTGTGACCAAGGACTTTCTAAAAATGGTAATCAATTATCATACTATAGAAGCAATTTCAAAATAATTGTATTAGGAAAAGAAAAAGGTAACAACATCAGTTTCATTCCTCAACATAGTAACTGAAAAAAAAATAATAAAAAATAAAGCCTTCTAATTCAGAAGTAGAGTCACATCATTTTAAAGCACTTGTTAATCAAGTAAGTCACAGAACTGAATTGTTTAAAAAGGGTGACAAAAAAGATTGTATGAAAATGGCCAAGTTTGCAAGATAATGTTTAGAACATTCATGAGTTCCTTTTAACTTTTTGAGGCTATATGATAAAAGTAGCTTATTTTCATGTCTTGAAAATAATCATTCACATGTGAAGGATTTTTGGTGTGGGTTTTTTTTTTATTTTATGGAAAACTGATAAATGTTTTCCATTTTACAAAATATTTAGTTTCAAATGTAACATACTAGTAAGTGATATATATAAAAATGCTTGCAGTTGTGGCGGGCATATAGGAAAAACATGTATCTTCTAGGAAGCTCATAGGAGTTGGAGGGATGATAGTAAGACTTTGATTTACAATCATCATCATCATCAACTTGCATTTAGACATTTTCCATAAATTTAGCAATATGTAACATTTTAATGTTATATATAGTATGTTCCTGGAATCAGAAGTGCCTGAGAACTCAGGGTTTGCCTTAAACATTATGTAACTATTTTTTAAAATGCTCTTAGAACTACAAAAAAATGAATGCAGTAATTAATTGCAGGCAAACATTAACTTGCTGTCCATGGAAAAAGACATCTGCACTCCCAGAATTTGGGACCAGGACTGGGACTACAGTGAGATATTAAGTGAAAAACTTGCTAGTGCAACAAATTCAGTCCAGTAAGATTAAAATTCTATAGCTTTGTTACAGTTTTACTTTTTTATTAAGTATTTTACATATAAAACTGTGTTCTTTATCATTGCTCATCGGCTTGCCCATTTCTGATTTGTTGTTTGTCATCTGAATGGTCTCGGTTTAATACTGGAGTATAGATAAATGGTTCTTGATATTCCATAACAACACAGAGCTTGAACATAGTTACTGAAAGGCATATCACTGTGTAAAACTTTTCATCTCTGAATCAGTCGCTGGAGGAATCTACCTCTCTTTGTTGGCTACAGGGGACCACAAAATGATTTAATCCCTTCAATAGGTGCTAGATAACCCATACTGAGTTTATGGTTCCTTATTGCTTTTAAAAATCTAAATTATACATCTATAAATGTAGATTACACATCTACACATGTAGATTACACATCTACAAACCAATATATGGTAATTTCAGAAGTCTTTGGTCGTGATTGCCTTGTCCATAGAATCACTTCACACTGGAAGAAAGTTTGTCAAATCAAGCTTCATACTCAAAGTGGGATCAACCCCAAATTCAGACTGAGCCCTGATCAGGGCTGTGTTCAGCTGGATCTTGAATATCTCCATGGACAGATTCCAGAACCTCTCTGGGCAACTTGCTCCAGTGTTCCGTATCTTCACAGTTATGTTATTTTTCCTTATATCCAGCTGGAACTCCCCTGTTTCAATATATAACCGTTGACTCTTGGTGTCCCCGTTATGCATTTTGGTAAAGAGCCTTGCAGTTCTCAGTAACCTTTTTTTAAGGCCTCTTCCAGCAAATTAACTTATGTTTTTAGTAGAAACACTGCAATTCACTTAGTTCTTCATTATTTGCAAGGAAAGGTTTCATTCTGAAGTTCAGGAGAGGAAAAAAAGAGTTTTATTATGAACTAAAGCATCCTTGACTTCTTCAGTCAAATAACTTGCTGATTTTTCAGTAATGGAGATTGAAGCTCAGATGAGAGGGGTTTTTTTCTTGTCTATTCCTAGCTTCTTGTGAATTGTTAAAGTATGATCTGTAGCATATTAAGCAGCAGGTGGTTAATAGGCTGTGCACTGAAACACGTCATCAAGTTGCTGCAGTGCAGATTATTCTTGGTCATAAGAGAGAACGTAGATATCAGAATTGCTTATCAAAAACCCACACACAGTTAATGAAGCATGTTTCAATTTTCACGGCCTTCACTGCATTGATACCAGCTAATGGGTTGCAGCAAATTGCAGTCAGGTTGTTTGTTTAGCTAGACCTGTTCCTCTTTCAATATAGTTCATGTTGGTTTACCAGTAAGGTCAGAAGGACATTGTCTGAAATGTCTTCATTATATTAGCATCCATTGTGGTGGGTTTTTTTGTTTGATTGGTTGGTTTTGGTTTTTTTGGTTTTTTTGGTTTTGGGGTTTTTTTTCTGGTTTGTTTTGTTTGTTTGTTTTGTGGTTTGGGTTTGGTTGTTTTGGGTTTTTTTTAATGTTGATTATAACCATTCATGTTCTCATATGAAGGAGATATATTAGTATCAGTGTAGTAGTGACCATCTGATTTTGTAAATGATTAGTCAAAATCAAAATTTCTGAATATTTGTGTGTTCTAGTTTTTGTATTGAGGCCAGTAAATTAAATTTTACTATTAAATAGTTCTAGAAAAAACATTTTATGATAGTTTCTACAGATTGATAACTAGCTGCCATGAGATAGGCAGCCTTTGGTCTAACGCTTCCTCTTTACAGAAAAAAAAGGGAAGACAAGTAACTTCTTTTTTAGTTAAATTGTAGCACGTTCTCAGTTTCCAAACCAAAGAGATATCAGAAGTCACTTCAAAATGTTTTCTGGATAAATGTTTTCAGCTCATACGTATGAGAAGATAGGCCTTTCAAGACCATACAATGCTGACCCAAGCCTGATTTTGTTAAAGTCACCATGTTTCACTTTTTGTGTAATGTAAGTTAGAGTGATTATAAAAATTCAGCCACTTCCTGTTTTGTCTTTTTGATGAGTTGACAGTTAAGAGTTTTGAAATTAGGTGTGGCAGATGCAAAGTAAGTTCTTATAATTAAATTGAAAAAGAAATTAATTGCCAAGATTTTTTTCCTACAGATAAAAAGTAGAATATTCTTGTGAAAGAAGAGATAGAGGCATCATATGAACATTTGTAATTGTAGAGCAAGAAACATCTTTTGCTTGAAGGCTACGCTGTTAACCCAGTAGGCATTTCTAGAATTATTTTATGATAAATAGTTATATCTACTAACTACTGCTAAGATTTTTCAAAGATACACAGTTGTTTGTATCTTCTCTTTTAAGTACTCATCTATCATTTAAGTGTCACTGATAGGCTCAAAACAACTCAGCTGAATCTAATCTTTCAAGCATTTACACTCTTATTGGTGGATATATACAAAGGCATTAAATTGCTACTACCTTCCTACCCCCTTAAGCTCTGGTGTTAAACAAAATCCCAAAACTGTGAACAAGGACTCTCAGAATAGGTATTTTCCTTCCCTTTTTTTACCTGACACCTATAGATTGCTCTAAGATCTTCTAAGCCATCTGTATGGGTTTCTCTTATGCCAGCATAGATCAGTGACAAAACAGTTTAGCTGTACAGGCAAACTGGGAATCAAGTCTTTTTAGTTTTAGCAGAGCCTTGAAATTCATACTCCCGCAACCCCCAGGAGTGCCTTAACCACCAAGCATTATCCAGTGACTGTCTTGTGTAAAATGAATAAAGAACTGCTCAGCTGCGATACAAGATTCTCCATCTTTGACTGCTGTAATCATAGGGAGGAGTCCCGAATTGTAGTTTCCGTTCCTAGGACTGGATCAGTAATATGTACTCAGTAATGGTTAGACAAAGTATACAGACTTTCCAGAGAGCAAGGGTTCTGCCCACCCAGCTGAGAGTATAGCACTAGGAGACAGATTTCTGCTTTGTCAGACTTGTGTTTTATCTTTAACCTCATGAGTTTGTATTCTTACTGCAAAACAAGAGCACCCAGTGTGCAATCCTTTACAGTTTCTTCATCTTAGCTTGTAACTTTGTGGTTAGCACAACCTTCTGTGGCTGGGAAGAAACTCTTAATGATGTTACATTTCTCTGAAAGAAGTGAAATGTTAAATGGTAGTAGATCAGCTTTTACTTTCATACAGAGGGTCAATTGAATTTTTCCCTTTAATATATTTCCTTTAATCTATTAATATTATAACTCCTGTACATAGGAAAAAAAATACTTATTTTCTTTACAGCACTTATAAAAGGATTTCCAGCTTTTCATCACAAACATTCTGGAAATTCTGCCCTACACCATGGTTGGCTGCAAAGTAGATGCCTAATTTTCTTATGTGAACTTATGGTCTACAGAATAAGCCATTTTTGTAATTGCTGATATCCTCAGGTGCAAAGGAAACATCTTGTATACAGATTTTTCTCAAAAAAAAAAAAAAGAAAAAAAAATTAAATGCCATACTTGGGATAAGAATGAAAGAACAAAAGTTGCACCTGAGAAGATAACAAAATGAAAGGGATAAGGAAAATAGTTATCATTGGTTGACGTCATTACACATGTGGCATAAACCTGAAGAGATCATAGTACTTCTCATGCCATTCTTCTTTAGTTTTTATTTTGTATCTATCCTTTTTATTTTAATTTTATACAACATTTTATGGTTTTTATATAAAAATAAATTGTTATATGTTAATTCATTACATTATTTTTTCTATTAGTAACATATAAAATGTAATTTCCAAATTCCACATTGTATTTCTTCTCTTATGGACACGACAGATGTTCAGCTTCTCATCAGACTTAGCAATATGACCTTTTTTCAGTTAAATGAATCTCTTCCAGCTATTTTTTTTTTTTAACATGTTGTTAATGAAAGTACCAGCTGACCTGAGTATATTTTTGGTAAACGAAGTGTTCCTAATATAAAGGGAACACTTATGTGTTTGCTCTTAATGGATGTAGTTCTGTATTAAATGAAAGGACTGTCTGTTTGAAGGTTAGACTTCCATATTATTTTCTAAATAAGGTAGAGTTATGGAACTGGAACTGATCTTAACCTTTTAAGTAATAGAAATTGTCCAAAAAATAATCAGCATACACTCTGAAATTATCTAAGTTGAATACACTTTAAAATGAAAAATAAAAGTCTAAAATGCTTAAGTATTAATGCTAAACTCTGAAGTATGACTTACTGACTTCAAACACAGTAAAGAGTAAGTACCTGGAAATAATAGACTACCACTTTAAATGGCTGAACATTGAGTTAGATACCTAATATTGTCATTGAGGAGAGGAGCCAGAAGTCTATAATTTTACCCTTAGTGTTAAAAAATACATAAATCTGCCAATCAGAAAGGACAACATAGAAAACCCCAAAGAACTCAAGCTAGTATTCACCTGCTAACTATTGCTGTTCTAGCACCCAGCAAAACCTTGGTCCCTATGAGTTTCTCTTTATTGATTGTACTGCATTATCTGGACATCTGCTGTTCTGCCAGAAGAGCAGCATTCCTTTGGTGGTCATTATGAACAGATTTCGTGCTTCATATTATACTTGTGCTGCCTGCTGTTGTCTACCATTCTTTCATCCTCAAAAGAAAAGTGGAGGAAAGAAAAATGGGTGGAAATCCCAGCAGTTACTCAATGAATATTGGCCCATATGACTAAAAGATGCCATGTGAGTTGTCTAAGAACATTTTTTTTTCCTGTATCTTTATGGTCAATGTTTTCAAACTATTTATCTTAGCAGAAAGGCTGCCTTCAGTTCATGCCCAGTGACAGAAAAAAGGAAAAATTTTAAAGAAATTATGTATCTTGTTTACTTGCTCTTTATCATGCATCTGTTCCCAAGGAATCTACATAATAAGGAAATTCCCCAGATGCCTTGGCATTTCTAGATAAGCATCACTTACTTTTTCAGCTCTGCTGGGTGTTTGCTGGACACCAGTAAGGTGGTAGGTGTACATGACTTGCAATTTTCTTTGACAATTTTTTTCTGTCACAGGGAGCTCAGTGCACTGGAATACCCTAGCTGACTATACAAACAATAGTCCATGTTAATCTTCAGTCCAATCCCTTAGACTTCTGTGAAAGTAAAGTGTGAAGGAATTTGGCTTTTTACCTACAGGTACAATTACGAATTCCTCTAAACCACAGCAAAGTACAAGTATAATCATTAAAACAGCTTTCTGGCTCTTGTATTTGTTGTGTTATTTCACAGCCATTTTCTTTATTTTGGAAAAAAAAAATTACATTTGTAAATGGACATGAATATGCGAACCATTAACTCGTTATGTATTTCATTTGTCTAATGCAGATTCCTTCCTAGCTCAGTGTAGGCTAATCAACTGGGATGTGATATGTGCAGGAAAAGAATCCTTCATGGCATTCATACAGCTGTGCTATAGTTTCAACAGACAGTAGTTTGTACTTGCCAGCTGGATAGCTAGCAGACAGATTTTGGGGGTAGACCACCCAGTGTGGTTAAGTAGATTGAGAAAACAGAGTAATTTACTAATCCTCTTTTACAATTCAGCTGTTTTGTTCTCATCCTTTGGGGGTGTCAAGTGTATAAAAAAAAATCTGGAATGTTTTACAGATTAATTATTTTAAACTATATACTTAAGTTTGGATAAACTAGCCAAGATCCCTCAGCACCTCCTAATGTCTCTGCAGCACCTTGAGACGTACATTCAGAATTTATGCTGTGCATGATGAACACAGATGAAAAATCTGCTTGGTCTTTATCTGAGTTGGTGACATCATTTTTCATCTGATTCATTAATATATTAAAAGACTCTTCCTTGACAAAAATGCATTGAAAGTGATAGTCCTCAAGATATTTCTAGTATAAAGAAAAAACTAGGTCATTGAATTTGATCCGATTGTGTTAGTTATTAAACTTACTTCATTGACTACCATAAATTGTTTTGGAGTGGAAGATGGGCTTGCATTAGCCTTCAGATAAATGACATCCAAATCCAGCCCACTGAGTTTGCCAAGTTCTTTCTTCATGCTAAAGTTATTACGAAACAAAAAAATTAATAATATTTATGAGCAGCTCTGTACTTGCATGTGGGAGGGGAACATCTCAGATTATGATCCCTGTTCCCATGGCTATTTTTGTTTGTGTATCCTACAGTTGTTGGATAAAACACTAAGATAACATGGAACAAGATCCTCTCTCACTTCCATTCCTGCCTCTATGCTACAGTCAGATGTTCTAAACACTTATATGAAATCATGTTTTCTGTGTTTGCTATTTCTCTTGCCCAAATAGGCTTGATCTCCTACAAACGGTGTCCTACAAACAGTGTCCAAGCTTCAGCAAGAGGCAGAAGTCCTTGATGTAGACTACACATAGTGTTTGTGTGTCATCGTCAGGGCATGAGGACATATGATGTTTAACAAGCTCAGACTAAGAACTGAGTCTTTCTCAACCATATTGGAATGAATGCTTTGAGAAGACCTCCCTTCTCCTTGTAGGCTGAACACCACCCAGTTTCCAGAAGCTGATTAGGCGCAGCTTGATACCTAGCCCATACATACCTAGCCCTGTCAAAACCAATGTAGTTCTGAGCATGCCTGGAGGTGCATCTTAAAACTTTCAGACTAAAAAGCAAAGTTCCTCAAAAGGCCAAATCAGTTTAGGTTTTTGCTCTCACAGTTCTGGACTTTGGGTATATCTATGTAAGAATTTTACTTTGTGCAAGAGCAAGCTTTTAGACCACTGACTGCCATGCCTTAAAGGGCTCTGCTTCCTATTGCAGAGCAGTGTTGCAGTGTGAGGACTGAATTCCTTTTGAGTGAAGCTAGGCAAAAAGATACGTTCCAGGAAAAAACATAACGTGTCCCAACTGTTAGTAAGCGTTTAGTTCATAAGACCAGCATACCTGGAAGTAAAATTACCCAAATGTGTATTGTGTCATTGTGGAGTACTCATCAGTTATGATTTACTCTTTTACATGACAGCACTTTAAAATGTTGACTGTACTTACTTTGATTCTGGTCTGGCCCACAACTTGATGGCCTTTTTTTCTGGATTTTTAATTATGGATTTTGATTAAATATTTAGTCAATAAAAGTCTCTATGATGTTAGCATCATATGAATATCAGCTGACCCTGGTGACTGGCTAATTTACTTATACAAATTCAGTACTTTTAAGCCATGTCTATAAAACATACAGCGATATATGAAGTGACATTTTGCTGTTCTTGTTCCAGTCATTTTAGTGCACATAAATACATGCAGGGGTTTTGTGTACTAATTTATCAGTCATACATAGAATTAAGTGATCCTGGTTCTTTTATAATGTGATGCCTTTATATACTTAGCTGCAAATCCTGCTGGTCTTTTGTTTCATGGCATGAATTACTGCAAATCCACACCTAATTTACTGTGCACTTGTTACCAAATTTATTCTGGTATTATTTATTTTCCAAGATGTTTATTCCTATGTAATTTTCCTTTCTGAGTTTTTTTTCTTTCTTTTACATTTTCATGCTGCATCTTATTTTGCGATTTTCTGTCCATGTGACTAATTGTTTCATAATCCCTATGACTTTTTTTCCCATGTTTCCCTATAAGGTAGGCAAGGGATTATTACTATCTATCTAGCTGATTTATAATAAGTAAATAAATTGATCTAATCCCATCAACTGACATTTCACTTAAAATATTTTAACTAGGAATAGTTTGTACAATTCAAAATTATAATCACTGTGTATCTCAGGAAGAAAATGGGATATGGATGGAAAGACTGTTTTTGAGATTTTTTTCAAATGTTAAGAACTGTATCCTCTTGTTTAGGTAAAGATAGATTCTTGAACACAGATAGTGCATTGAATCAAATACTTTTAGATTTTGTATTTTGACTGCATTGTGAAGTGTACTGTATGCATGTCTGTCTGCTGCCTGTTCTTGTTTTTATTTTGACAATAAAAATATTACTTTAAAAGTATAGCTAAACCACAGGCAAAATTTAACCACTATAGTGCTTGTTCCTTATTTAGAGTTAACAGCTTATTGTAAATGTTGACCATCAGTGGATAACTTCCCACAGCTGTGACAAACAACAAATACCTGAATATCAGTAGATTAACCTCATCAACCCATTTCTTGTCCAGTGAAGGATTACTTGAGGTGAACACCAGAGGTGTATGCTTTTGACAATAGGACTAATCACAGCTTAACACAGTGATGTTAAACCAGAGCACACTGAAATGTTGAGAAACACCTGTAGTTTGCTTTTGAGCAGCACATAGCAACTCACTGTATATTCTATTTGAATTAAAAAGTGACTAGGAGCTTAGTCACTCTCCTTCCTAAAAGGGAAAAGTTGAGCAATAATGGAGTATTGCATACTAGCTTATAATTTAGTCTTCCTTGATCTGTTTTTCTTTTCATTTAGATCAAGATATTGTGTATATTCTGTTATCTGTGATCTGTAGTTCTTCATTAGAAAAGAGAGCAGCTGCCAGCCACATACCAGGAGTTGACTCTGTAACTGCCCACCCTTCAAGTACACTGTGGCAGTGGTAAAAGAAGTAAAAATATACTTATGAACAACAAGTGTATTTAAAATCCAGCAACAAATTTCACTCGGCTGTACAGAGGCGCGAATATGTTGTAAAAAGAGCTAGTAATAGATGCTGATTTAATGAATTATCAGTGGTAATTTAAATGATGTGGCCATTTTTTTTTCTTTTTAAACAAATCTACTAAAGAAAGGTGAGTGAAATAAATAAAGGAAGAAAGGATAACATATGAGACATTTTTTCAAGATTAAAAGAGGAATGCATCACCATTTTATTTAACTACAGGATATGATATGCCTACTTCTGACCAGACCATAACAACAGCAAAGTCATAGTGGTGTGAATATGGAAGAGGATAGCCAATATATAGTAAAATAGTGTCTTGGTCTTGCAGTTCTAGTCACTGTATTAAGACAGGCAACAAATAAGGTCTAGCACTGAGATATGCATGCTATATTTTACATTTTGTTTGTTCTGGTGGATTTCTGCTACAAATCCTTACTTACAGTAGCAGTTCCATTCATTTAAATAAAACTACACATAAACATGAGGATATTTTTGTGAGCAAGTGTCAATATGATTTGGCTGTGGCAGTACAGAAAGTGTTAGATGACTTGTTTCAGTTTAAACTTAGCTTCAGTAAGAATGCGAGCAGTGAATGGTAGGCAGCACTGTGAGTCACTGTGAACCAGCAGACTGTGGATATTATCATTCTGTGAATAGTCTAGCAAGGCCAGATGGAAACAAAATAGTCGACTGGTCATTTTTAATCTCTGCCACATGAGAAAATACACTGATGATTGTATTAAACTCACTAGTGTTACAAGTTTCATAACTGGCAAATGTATTGATGAAATTGCAAACAATGTGGTTTTGCTGATCTGAATTCAGGCTAAAGATCTGAGAGTAGCAGAGGCTTGCCTTTGTAAGTCAAGCACAAGTCTTCTGTCACACTTTGAAACAATTTGCATATGAAGAGCAGTAAATAAAGATGCAGCATTTCAGCGACTGAGTGATGAGACTGCACCATATGCCTTTGCAGTAAAGTCCCTTGATATGAATTACAAGATAATATGGTGTATGCTATGTTATTTCCACCACAAAAGATTGTCATGAAACTGTCATGAACTCTCATGGAAATATCATAAGACGAAAATATTTTTTCCAGTTAGTGTTACCCAAACAATCCTGTTCCAGCTTATTCTGCTCAGAGATTGTATGACACACTTATTTTTTATAGGAAGTACTGTAATACACTTCACTACAAGTTGCTAGTGAATAATATGACAATGAATAAACTACTCTGATCTGAGTATTTGATCTTTTCCTATACCATGAAATATCCAGAATTTTCATGTATTTCAGAATGTGCCCAGATGCAGGGAATCTAGGAGAAACATCTTTTCTCTGCTGGATAAACATCAGATATAAAAATAAATAAAATAAAATAAATACATAAAGTCTTGCATTGTTCATGTTGCTTGGGCTTTAGAAGATTGGTCCTCATTATACAGCATTGTGGTGGGACAAAATAGTTGTAATCCTATGAGTGGATTTTTCATAACAATATGCACTGTTTTTCTTCAGCCTCTTGCATATGAATTGTTTAATTGTCTGAATCTTTTGAACCAATATTGGAGTGGTTACCCTTTTATAGCAAAAATGTAAGCTGATTGTTTTTCAGAAATGAAACAAACAGCTTTTTGATTACCCTTGTGCAGGTGCTATATTAAGTAGCACTTTGATCTTGGAGACCTGAGTTCAAATAATACATAATTTTTAGGTAAATAAATAAAAAATCATAACTTTAGCAACCTTTGGATTTTCAAAATGCTGGACTGATATTCATGAGCATAAACTTACAGGCATAACCTAATTGGAGAACCACAGTCCTTTTTGACAGCTTTGCAGTTGCTGGGAAGGGATGACAAAAGATGAGTAAAGGTTTGTGTATGTGAGAATTCAATCGTGTTAAGACATTTCAGTATTTCACAACATAGCCTCTCTTGATCAAACCAATATTCTTCGCTTTTCCCAAGCCTTACCAATTACCTTTCACAATAACTCCTTACAAATCTTTCTGGAAAATGCTAACAATGTCCTTTTGTATTATTTCTAGAATAAAGTAAGAAATGAATCTTAGTCCAAATGTTAAACCAGTCAAAACACTGCTGGATGATTTTTTTCCCCTTAAATTATTTTCTTCAGTTAATATTTTCATAGATTGGGAAAAAAATAATTACATAAATATCAGAGCAAGTTGTACACTCTAGACATTTTAAAATAATGCAAGACTGGTTTACTTTCAGAAACAAATGGTAGGGGTGTGAAAAAAAGCTGAAGTTTGTGGGAAGACAGAGCTTTTATTTTTATGCACAGTCTTCATATAAAATAATACTAAAGAACTTTTACCTATACAGTTCTTTTAGTTTCACTTTTGATCTAGATTGCATAATTAGTAATACTCAATAGCTTGTCTTTTTTCTTTCCAAGATATGCAGCAATGGATACAGTGGAAGGCAAGACTGAGATCTCAAATAACTGATTTCAGAAAAGTCTACCCCCACAGATATCACTAAAAATGTAGCTAGTTTTCTTTCTAGACTTAAGAATAAAAAGATTTAATAGTCTCAGTCTTACAACTATAGAGATCTTCCACATGTTTAGAAAAAGTTTTTCTCATTCTCCATATGCAAAAAAACAGTAGTAATTTTCATGCTATATGTTTATCCTTTTATTTATTTCTTTTTATTGAACTTTGACAAAATTCACAACCTGTAGTAGTTTAAAATGATTCTTTTGATTTTATTAGGCCACCTACATTTATAAAATAGCTGTAATCAGTATGCATTCCACGTGGAACTGTTACAAAACTGACATTTTGAAATATGTAATTTCATATTCAAACCTGTTACTGGATATGCTGTAGCCAGAATAAAATCCTGAAACCAATTACTGTGACTTCATTTATCAAATATAGCAGAGTTGTTATAAATTCTTCTAATAGAGTCATAACAGTAGATTTGCATTTGTCTGTAGATATACAGCATTACAGTTACGCTATACCGCTAATGTAATGAAACTATTCCTTCTTGTCATGATTTGAACATAATCACAGCTGTTTTCTGTGTTGAGGAAGCTTCTGAGAGCTGTAACATCTTCCAAGTATTGTTAAGGCCATGAAAGTCAAGGAAACCAATACATAGTGTAAATATACTCTGTCACACTGTTATTTGTAATTTTTTTTCCCCTTACAAAAAAATTTACGTGTTATATGATAGGGTAGGTTTAAGTGGTCGTGCTAAAGTTCTAAATATATAAAGATTTGTACATTTAATAATAAAGATAATTCATAAAATAGAAAATGAATAACAGAGATACTTTAAGTTTTTACTTCCTAGTGAAAAAGATCACTTTATTTTTTTCAGATAGCTCTTCTATGAAGTCCTTAAGTCACATAATAAAAACAAATGCAAAAGTGTGACAAAGAGGTCATAGAATCATAGAATATCTCAAGTTGGAAGGGACCTATAACGATCATCAAGTCCAACTCCCTGCCTTTTGCAGGACTAACTAAAACTAAACCGTAGGACTAAGAGCATCGTCCAGACCCTCCTTGAACTCTGACAGGCTTGGCGCTGTGACCACTTCCCTGGGGAGCCTGTTTCAGTGACCTACCACCCTCTCAGTGAAGAACCTTTTCCTGATGTCCAATCTGAACTTCCCCAGATGCAGCTTCATTCCATTTCCTCGTGTCCTATTGCTGGTGACCAGAGAGAGGAGATCAGCACCTCCCCCTCCACTGCCCCCCTTGAGGAAGGTATAGACTGCGATGAGGTCACCCCTCAGCCAAACCAAACGAATTCAGACAAACTTGATCAGAAAATGCTAAACGGAGTTTGCCAAATAGTGTTTTCACTGCCTGCAGAGACCCTGCAGTTTAATTATTTCTTCTCTGGCATAGAGATATTGCCACAAAATCTAGTGTGTTTTAAAAATTCTGTAAACAGTTTGATGCATCCTTTCTATTTTGATATTTGGAAATGTCAAGGGCGGAGTCCTGTGTGTCAGCCAGAGACCACGTACCTCCTTACTGAGTGGATTTTTACACTGAAGAAAACCCGCTGATGTCAAAGGAATATTGTATGTTATTCCTCAAAGAACAGGGTAGAACACAGGACTTAAATAATTCAGTTTCGTAATTTACCACTTAGCATATAAAAAACATTATATTGCAGCACAAAGATTTAAAAGTAACCTATAATTTATATTTCTTCAATTGCTGATAAGGTTTTGGGTTTTCATTTTTGTTTTGTTTTCTTTTTAACCAGTTTAAGACTTTCTTGGCATGATTTTTAGATGTCCTAGGGGTTCCTAAATACTAGTGAGTTAATGGGCATTCTGAGAATTAAGAAAACATGTGAAATCAAGCTGAGCTCCCAAATTAGCAAAAATGGGCTGCCCCAAAATTGAAAGCCCTTAAAATCAGGAACTGTTTAATAAAATATTATTTTAGATGAATAACACTATAAAGTTGCAATTCCTAAAATGTTTTACATAATAGCAAATCACATTAAAGGTGTTAGACATTTTAAAAAAGTTTCCTACAGATGAAATTGAGAATGCTAATAGAAGCACTTAATAAAAAAAAGTGACACATAAATCAAATTCTGTGCACACTACTGAACAATTAAAATAAAAGCATAAACATCAATGAAATTGTTTGAACTATATAACAGATTACTTCTGACACTCAATATATAAAGACTGTCACTCTCCTAACTGTTCAGCTCTAACTCTTTAAAACACTCTAGTCAGAATTAAGTTGAAACAAAATTCCAACAGAAAAGGAAACCTAACATTTTCCATATGCACTGTCATATTCCATCCCTTTTCTAATATTCATGTTCCATTAACATTCAGTATTGGATGAATCTAGGCTTGAGGATACAAAAGATAAAAACAAACTAAAGTATTTCTCACTTGTTTTGATATTTGCTATCTATACAGTATTTGCTCAGCCTGAGCTATCTTGGTTTATGAAAAAAAAAAAAAAGTACCAATTCTGAGGCAAATAATCAAAATCTTGATTTATTATGCTATTGGATATAGAACTGCCACAGAAGCACACTACGTTGGCAAGACTGAGATTTGCAACACTAAACACTACTACAGCTTTGATCATTTCAATGGTAGAACTTAGTGTTGGAAAATCCTACCCTCGGCGTTGAGAGTTAAAGATATCAAATGAGACTGGGAATGGAAGACCTCAGTTTGCCTGCAGGCTATCTACAGCAATGGTAGTGTTAATGCATGTTTTCCTGTGCTACCCATAAACTAGTTCAGTCAAATCACTGTCTCTCCCAGAGAAGTTTTGTAGAAAGGTAAATGTGTAAGGTGTCTTGAGAAATCAATCATTGTTCTTTATGTCTTTGTACACAAAAGCAAGTTATACTAGACAATTCTTATTATTTTTCTGTTTTTAACTGAACTTATAACACTTTGAGTCAAGTGGCAAGTTCATTAATCTGAAACATATTTTGTAATATTTGGTAGACAATTTTTGCAAACGGCTATATATACATATATTTCATAAAACCTTGCATTAATTGTTCAAAGATAACTCACATGAAAATCAAGCAATTGTGATTAAAACAAAACATGGCTAACATTTTGGTACATTAGAAGTACTGAGCTATAAATTCCTCATATCTCTCAACTGCAGAAAGCCTCAGATATTTGGCAGTAAGCAGCGTATTTAGTAGCTATCTAATGGGGTAGCTTATTTTTCTTTATGGTTAGGAATTTTGATTTATTAGAATGTTTGATTAGCAATGGGTCAATTTATTATTTACACAATAATCCTTAATCATAGCTGCAATACCTACCACCTGTAGTGTGCCTGCAGCAGTGCATGTTCTGTCTGTTTTATATGCAGATATTGTATGTCTGTAGTATGTCTACAATTTTCTGTAATACACCTGTAAGTGTATGTGCTAACTAACCTTTCACAGGTGCTGCAACCAGGCTTACCAGCTCTCCAGATTTTATCACGAATCTCGCAATAGTTGGTGTGTGTGTGCTTTGTTTGTTTGATTTAAGTTGGATTTTCAGTCCAGTCTCATGATTATTGGTAGAGAACATATATATTTGTTCTACTTCCTTGTGAATCTGTCTTCCATTACTTTCATTTGGGCTAAAATCATCAAGATAACTTCTATTTCACTGTGCTTTCTGCATTAGAAGTGAGGTTACCCTGACCCTAACCCAACATGTTTACTGTATTCCGTTGTTCTCAGACCCACCTTTATATAGACCATTAAATATTCAGGGAAACAGGGACTGGAAACAGAATCTTTCACAATGAAGGTGAGTGCCCTAGACATTTGAGTAAAAATGTTAACACCTTTCTGCTCTACAAACCCAGTAAATAGTTTGTCATTATAAAAAATGGAAGGGCAGAGACATAAAAGTACTCTTTTATGCCTGTGACTGCTGGGCATAAGAGATTCTCCTTCTCTGGCCTCCCCTTCAAAAAGGGCTTACCTTGCTGAGAACCTAAGATGGTCAAGCAAGAACAGCTCCAATGAAAGTAGTCATGTGTGAACACCCTGCATCCAGCTTGAATTTGGTGTTAAATCCCAACTTGTCTTACTGTACTGGCATTTCCTTCCAGCTTTCTTTGGCAAGTTCTTTCTCAACTTTGTGTCCTCTTTAAATACTGTTCATAGTTACCTAAGTCTCTACACACACTGTACAGGGTAACATAGTACCACTCTCACTGCAGAGGCTGATTAAGTTAACTCATATTCTGCAAGTCTTCAATGGCTTTTCAAAGGAAGAGATAGTTTAAGGGAAGGAAGTCCTTCTATGACTGATTGACCTTATGAAGATGACCTGCAGGTTGATACAGCTTCTTTAGTGTCAAAGATAACTGATTCAGGCTGAAGCCTTGCTTAATATGGGGAATTCTTTAGTCTCTCTCATCCTGTTTGTATGTAAATGGTGGGAACATATAATCTGTGAGATAACTACCATGTTGTCAGATTAGGTGTAGATTGACCCCAGATTCATTAAACATTAGAGCTTACAGAGTAGGCACATAAAATCAAGCTCTTCAGGAAATGTTTCCAACTATTTTGTGTGTGTCACCAACTGTCAGCATATTCTTTAATTAATTTTAATCTTTTGATATGTAAATATTTAGCCACAAACATAACATCACCAGTAAGTAATGCAAAATAGACCTTATTTAGACATTTAAGTGATTTTTTTTTTTTTGCCCCAAACCGGGAAGACAAGAGCAATAAAATAGAATTTTTAAGTTACAGAGAATCTGAGTTAGTAATACACTGAAATATATTCTAGACATTTTAAAAACATAGATGATTAGAAATGGCATGTGAGTACAAAAACTGCTTTATATTGTGTAAGAAATTTATGTGAATCAGTTAAATATGTTAAAAATGTTTGGCTTTGAACTTTTTTGTGACTGTCATAATGATAAATCATATTAAATTGTATTTCTAGATAAAAGTAAAATCAAAATTTTCTGGTCCCTCCACAAAATTTTATTTTAGCCTTCTGTTGATTTAAAGCATTTGAAAACAAAACAACAAAATGAGATCCTCTGATAGGAGGACAAGGAACTTCACAGGTATACTAATGTGATGTGGCAGTAGAGGAATTCTTCTGCAGGTGCCTGGGTTTTATTGCTACAGTCATTTGTAGGGATCAAAGAAATGATTCTGAAATTTATCTGGAAGAAGCTTTTCTCCAGGGATTAATGCAAGTCTCAGAAATATTTTCTTCCTAGCCCCTTCCTGCAGAAACATCTGCCTTCTCTGCTCATTTTGTTGAAGAACATATGAAATCTCCGATAAGATGGGTAATACCATTACATGTATCTTGTATTATAATTATATGTGCAGTCACAACAGGTCTTTGTAGGTGTAGTTATGTTAGTCGTGTTAAGAGCAGAAAGTGTTATTTGAACAAGGTGGCTGTATTGACAAAAGTTTATTCTGTAGAGACTCTGATTTTAATAGTCTGATACAACAAATAGTTTTCATGACATAGCATCTTTTCCCTGGGTGTGTTTTCCTGGTGTACTGAAATACTAGGTCACTGTGGCTACCACAGGAAAAAGAAAAAAAAGGCACATCAGTGAATGCAGTTTAAACAAACAAACAAACAAAAGCCAACACTGCCTGCCCCCCC
>JAVJGG010000002.1:16511445-16542181 GCA_035590195.1 Aviceda cuculoides
TGTTATCAACATTCTTCGCATACTGAACTCAAAACACAGCACTGTACCAGCTACTAGCAAGACAATTAACTCTATCCCAGCTGAAACCAGGACAGATTTAGAGTCAGAAGAAAAGGTTATACAACTTTGTAAACAGTGCAGGTGATACTGATATACAGAAATTGCTATTACTTAGGTTGAGCTGGAATTTATGGTTCCCCAGATTTTTTGCAAAAGTCAATGGATATGTTGTATGCACAAGGTAACCTAAATCAGCTCTTTAGCTAGTCTTTTCTAGTCATTCATGCAAAATCCTGTCTTCAGGAGTCTCCGAGACCAGCTGCAGTGGTACGTTGTGTGTGAGAATTGTGCGTGTTTTCTGTTTGCTAGTTTTAGGACATTTTTAATATATGTGATACTGTAAGGGTGATAGAAATAGAGATAAATGCAGGGTGAGACGAATAAAGATTGCACTGAAATGTAAATGGGGAAAAACAATTTGTAATATGACAGGCTTTTGAAAACATCACTTTTAATAAACAAAAAGCTGTAGTATAAATTCAAAACTATGTGTAGATATGTACGTATGATAAAGGTACTTTTTATTTCAGAACATACATAGCTGCTTCTGTGTAAAAGGTAAAGCAAGCAAGGAAGTTTTCATTTTGCCTTGGTTTGCATGGAAATGAAATTGGTAGTTATGCTCGAAAGGAGCTTTACTGTAGTCCACAGGCCCGTATGCTTTGTGGTGGAGTATATCTGCCCTGCGATCTGGAAGTGCTCTTGTTTACATGTATTTAAAAAGTCTTGTGTTTCTGCTGTGCAGACAAAACCTTTTCCTTCTAGGTGCCTAAAGGCAGGATTTTTTACCCTTGTAGGAATTAACTTTTCATTGTAGTAAATCAGCCAAGCACCAAGGAATTCTCCTGTTAGAGCTGATGGTTTGTCTGTTACCTACTAGAGCTTGAGTCAGTGTCTGTCAAGATGCTGAATTTGAGGCCTGGGCTTAGTGTATGTGGTGTGGCTTTTTTTTTTCTTTTTTTGTGTGTGTGTGTGTGTGTGTCCGTGTCCCATCGAGTCCCCCTGCCCTCATCAAGTGCCTGAACAAATTGTGTACCAGTTGATGGTAAGTACCAATTAGAAGCATGAAGCAGACCTCAGAGTCTTAGGCACATGAGACTAGAGTCAGATTGTGAACTTGCATATTGTTTGTGAACCTGTATATTGTTCATGTACTCGTGTCTGGAGTTGAGCTCAACTTTAAGCTTTGAACCTTGAGTTGATATGACAGCATTCATGGAGGCAATAGCTGTAGTTCTCTGCAAGCCAGTTGGCTCCCCCCTCCCCTTCCAAGCTTATAACTGTGATGTTTGAAGCTGATTCCAGCATCCAGTTATGAAGATGCCACATTGTCTGTTAGTTTTATTGTACAGGAGAGAAAGCTTAAGCTTTGAGTAATTGGTGTTTTGTTTTCTCACAGCTTTCTTGTTCTAGCCAGAAATAAACTCCCATATCCTAACTCAAAGATGTGGGAACAATCAGGAAAATCTACAACCCGGTTGCATTTAAAAGCTATTATTTTCACCTTCCAGAAGCAGTTTTCACTTATCAGTAATAAGCAGCTAACTTGAAGTACGGTAAAAAGTTTGATGAGAAGAAAGATAAACTGTTGTGTTTAAGTGGCCATGGGTTTAGCGAGTTCTTGTTTGAAACTTTTCCTCAAAGACTATCACAGTGCTGAAGTACCATCAAGCCACAATAGTTCTGAATCTATTGCCTTCCGCATCAGGAATACACTGAGAAAACAGGTATGTGCCCATCCTTGCTGTTGAAAGTAGTGGTTGGCTATTGCCAATTCCTTTTCCTCCTGTTTATTCCAGGAGAACTCAAAATTTCTCACAGATAGAAGTTGGAAATGAATCTGACATTTAATCCTTTCCCAGCCGAAGTCCAATCCAAAAAACTTCTCACCAGACACTAATCAGATCACACATTTAGAAGTCTAAACAGAATGTACAATGTAGTAAAGACAAATTAACCCAGTTTTGATGCTGGTTTGGAGTAACTTTCACATGGAGAGACACCTGTGAGGTGTGATATCTTGCCTGCGTTACATGCTTTTATTGGTCTAGGTGAGAATGGAAGTGTGGTGTTGTACCCTAAGAAAGTACCTTTTGCAGTACTCTCATACTACAGTAAAAATGTACAAAATACCATATCCTCTTACCTCAATCTGTGAATGGCAACATGTTTTGTTATTGTAATTTGTAATGGTTATGTTCTCTCAGAATGAGTTAGTTCACGTAGATTGCTGTAGGAGTTGAACGAAGTTTTAAGAGGCAAGCTTCTGCTTTATTATCCTACTTCTAAAAGGTGTTGCAATGTATTCAAGGTAGTAGAAGTCCTTTAGTCATCAGATTTTATTGTAGATTACCTGCACAGGTCCCTCTACTCGTTCAAGACTCGTGACTCCAGTGAGTCGAGTCATTGTTACCCTCACTTGTTCTCAGTTGGCTTCTTTCTTTCTCCAGTTTCTTTCTTTGTCTCTTTAGTGTACCTTCTTCGTGTTTCTTATTTCTTCTCCTTATTTTTTCCTGTAACTTTTATTATATTTATTATACACTGCGTATTTTAAAATTCTTTCATTTTGATTTATCCAAAGGGTGGAGTCGAAAACCTCTTAGTTTTGTGGGACAGATGAAGTATGCAAAAGGTTAACAAATCACTTAAATTATGCCCATAGGACTACCTGGGGGTAGAGAGTAGAATATACAATCTCAATAGTGAGCAACTTGGCCAAAGAAATCCATTGACACGTTATTTTTAAAGAGGAAATAATTATGGAAAGAATGACTTTCTATGCTGATGTCATTCTGCTGAAGTTCAGCCTAGGGTTAAAAAGTGTCTCATTTGTTTAGTGGTGTGTTTGGTAGAATCAGTTCAGTCTGATACTCAGTTTTGACAGAGATGTTTGCTTCCATTTTCTTTCATAGCTATGGTTTCCCACTGTACACTGCATACATAATAACTATACCAAGTGTACTGATGTGCAGAGTAGAGCTGGCATCTTGGCGTCTCAGTTTGATGCTTGAATTTATAATCTGTAAAAGATGGTGGAGTATGGACTGATTGCAAGAGTAATTTGAAGAAGTCAGTTTGAATCTTGCTTATAAGGTCAACAATTAAAGGAGTATCACCCATCACTAGTTGTTAACTTCATATTTAGGTCAGATGAATTGTCTGAAAAAAGTTGCCATCTATATGCTGTGTGCATGTTACTAATGTGGGAACAATGACTAGGGATACCTGTGGTAAACTTCACCAGTGAGTTGAGTTGCCCTCTATTAATCAGTATACATACACAGAAGAGTGTGCAAGCAGCTTTGCATGAGAGTGAAGAATTTCTACTCTGTTATTAACCATTAAAAAAAAGAAAGTTGGGCACAAAGTAAGATATCATCCAAATGAGTTTGTTTTTCTAGTGTTTTGGAGGGATTCATGACTTAAACTGTTTAGCAGATTGACTTGCTTAAGCAACACAACCGGTTTCTAGCTGACACATAGGATTTTATGAAGTGATTGATCACAGCTGCCAATTGCAAAGGTCAGTGGGATGTTCCATATTGGCAATCCCCATAGTATGTGTGTAGATTAGTCTGAAAAGGGGGGTGGGGCGGGAGGGGACTAACAATGGGGGAGAAAAGCATTTCTCAGTTCAGTTAATGTGATTTTAAAAGTACCCTAAATGCAAAAGTGTCTGCTCTGTAAAATTAAGTCCAAGACAGGCTTTATGTATTGGCCAGACTTCTATTGTATCTTGTTGGTTTTTTTGTGTGTGTTTTTCCTGTTGAGTTTTCCAAGTAAAAATCAGAAGCCTGGTCAAGGAATGGGAAAAGAAATACACAGTGACTGTTGTGTGCACTTTTTTCACCATTACTTCTAAGTGAAAGATAGTCATTAAACTTTCATGATTTGTCATCTTCTCTAGGGAAGCTGGTGGGAGGAAAGAAACCAGGGTTTTAATCTTGCTCTTGCTGAACTCAATGGGAGTTTACCATTAATTTCTGTTGGAGAAGGATCGTGCCCTAAGTCAGCAGATGAACTAAATAATGCTTGTCTTCAGCTTGCTATTAATGCATGATTATTTTTCTTATCATTAAATGTGTGGGAGATTGGCAGGTCAGATGTTTTATTCCCAAGCATTGCTGTGGATCTGCAGCAAAACACTTGAGCAACTTAATTCTTTGTGATCCCTTTTACCACCCCCCCTGCGCCCCACCGTAAAACAGAGAAAATATTGTCTTCTTAAGAACACTGAAGAGCGAGATCTCAAAGTAAGCTCTAATCCTTGTAGTCAGAAGAAGAGCCTTCAGAAGATGCAGATGTTTGGGAATGTTGTAAGGTAGGATGGGAATGGCCAGTTTTTGAGAGTTATGCAGTGGCCCAGGTAGATATAATCATTGGAAGGGCAGAAAAAGAAGGAAGATATAGGCATAGATAATTGAAGGGTAAATTTGACCTTTGTTAGCCCATGTAAAAATGTGCCCCTTAGGTGAAATTTGGAGATGTATTAATATTACCAGTAGTATTAAGATAGTTTCTGAGATTTGAGTAATGACCCACTCATAGGGGCACTTTCAGTTATACAATAAACCATGGTGCATCCATTTAGTTTACAGCAATTTATGAAATGAGGTTGCGAACCTTTCGTCTGAACTTGTGCCAGTGTTAAATGGACAGAGTGTTTTCTGTCCTCTGCCTGGAATCCTTTGATAGGATAAAAGCGAGGTCGTCCTTGAGAACATTGGTGCCTTTTCTATGCAGTTCTGGGTAAGGCAGTTAAATGAATACATTGCGTCTTGCACTGATGCTATGTTTAAAACCAGGAAGAAAAAAAGAATTTAACTCAAAGCAGGAACATATCCTTTAATGGTAACCCATAAATCCAGGCCATAGCATCAGTTCAAAGTGCTTTTTGAGTGTCCTGGTGAACATAATTGGGGAGTAAAACATGCAATAAGTGAGAAGGAAAGAGGTGGCAAAACCATAGTCTCAAGTACAGACCTCAAAGCGATGTTTGTGTCAGAACCACACAATACTTGCTGCATCCCTGGCTTTATAAGTGGGAAGCTTCAAAGGGGTAGGTTTGGATAATAAATGTGCTTATGACATGTTTCCAAGTGGAAGATAATGACCTGCACTTTTTGACTCTGAATTGGAAGTACTTCTGGCTCTGTGATCGTAGTCAAAGGGGAGCTCACAGAAAGGAGGCTTTGTCTCCTGAGATGAGCAAGTGATAGAACAGATGTTCGTTAAAGGTTGCTGCTGATCTTATAATAGTATTTGTATGTATCTATGTATGTCTAGGTATGTCTATTTCACTGATGGCATGCTTGGTGGACACAGGAAGCTTGATGTTACTTTCACAGATTTGAGTCATGTTTATTATGCTTATGGCCTCATTTGGTACTAATTGAAGTAAGAGCCCATCAGCAGGCTTTGCAATAAGTAGAATGGAAAAGTCAAATGAAGTAGTGATAAAACTGTAAAGAAGTCATTTTTGCCTGTTCACACTGATTTCTTCAACTGGAAGATGCTTGTACTGTGGTTCCCAGATACCTCGTACTCCATTTTATATCCTGGGTCTCAGTAACTCTTGCAGGAACCAGGATCCGAAACTTTAGGAAACTCCCTACACACTTAGAACACCCAATATTTAACAGTTATTAAAGCACTTTGAGTTCTCAAGGTTTCCAGCATTAAAATACTCTCAGCAAACTACATTTTATTAGGAACAGAGCTATTTGTACTTCTGGCTTTAAACTGAGAGTCTTGGTGAACCATACACAAGGCTAGAAACTGTCTAACGTGAAAAATCCCAGACATTTGAGACCCTGCAGTTTTACATCAGCTGAGAATGTCCCTGTCTGTTTATGCAGAAAACTGGGATGAAGGAAAAGTAGTAGTCGAGGCTCTTACGCCTGTTCTTTGGGCATAGTTGGTGTCCTGGGTTTGCATGGGACAGTTAATTTTCACAAGAAGCTGGGAGGGGGCACAGCCAAGACAGCTGACCCGAACTAGCCAAGGGGGTGTTCAGTACCATATGATGTCATGCTCGGTATATAACTGGGGGAGCTGGCTGGGGGGAGGAAGGATTGCGACTTGGAAGCGGGCTGAGCACTGGGTTCTGGGTGGTGAGCAATTGCACTGCGCATCACTTGCTTTATACATTCTCGTATTAGTATTATTTTTGTTATTTTTCTCTTCTTGTTTTGTCCTATTATCATAGAATCATAGAATCATTTAGGTTGGAAAGGACCTACAAGATCGTCGAGTCCAACCATCATCCATGCCCACTAGACCATGTTACAGAGTACCTCGTCTATGCGCTTTTTAAACTGTCCTTATCTCAACCCACGAGGTTTTACCTTTTTCTTCTGATTCTCCTCCCCATCCCACCACTGGGGGAGGAGGAGTGAGTGAGCAGCTGTGTGGTGCTTAGTTGCCAGCTGGGCTTAAACCATGACAGCTGGGAACAGAGGGATGGCGTTGTGCATCATTGCTGGCACTTGAGTAATAGCTGCTGGTAGACAGTGTTGCAACTCTCCCTTCTTTGAAGGGCTTATTTTCCTTATGCAGGTTTTGGAGAGGCCTGGAGCCTTTGCACTATTTAGATGGGCCAGCTGGTAACTAGCGAAAAGGTAACATGCAGACTAGTCATTTTCTAACAGAACCTCCTCAGTCTTTGTTCCTGTTGTGTGAAATGTTTCATGCTGAAACATTTTCATGTGGGAGATACTGATGACTTTCATTCTAGGTTGGCATATAAATAACACCTTTTTTTTTTTTTTTTTTTTTTTTTTTAATGGAAGAGCAGCAAAGGCATAAAACTGAAATTGAGCCACACTTCTGTTTGACATGTCTGAAGGCTCAGGAAGTAGATGATGGTTCAGAATGGTTTTTCTTTTTTCTGAGCTGATCCAGTAACTCTGTGATTTTATTTTTTTTCCTATGAACAGTAAGCTGTTGAGTGGTTATGCCACAAAGAACCAGCCCACACTGCTTGTGAACACCAGAATTTTCTGTAACCCTTCTCAGCTGACTCGTGATCATAGCTGTATAAAATTTCTCTTTGCCTAGAATTGCTTTTTATTTTTTAAAAAGACAACCCTCCCTACCTGAATCATACAATTATTCAACAGAATGTACTCTGAAGGGAGGGCAGGAGAACCCCTGAAGGAAAAGGAAAGTTTTAAGTGGTCAGGATAGAAGCAGATGATATATGTGGACCTTGTTCTATAGGGACTCTATACCGGCCTGCCAAAATCAAGCAGGAAATGTAAACGGAGAAGAGAAATTCTTGGCTTCTGAGTCAGACTTGAGGGTTAAGCCACAGTCAAGCCACAGATGCCCTCTAAATCTTTCTAGGTAGGATTGTGGAAATTAGATGTGACGGAACAGAGCTCGTGGTCAATGGAAAGTCCTGATCTAGAGTTGTGTGAGGTTCACTTGCGTGTTTTATGTAAAAGGCTTGTCCAAAATAGTGGTGTTTCTCTTATCACAAGCTGAACTGTAGGAATTTTGCTTTAGGTGAGGTTATTGAAACCCAGAGGGAAAGCTGCTTTAGAGACTCCTTATGGGATAATGTTCTGAGAAAATTGTTCTTTTGATGCCTTGATTTGAAACTCATGCTTCTCATTAACACAAGCTGCAGGGTGCCTGGAGATCTGTCACTGACAAGGGTCTGCATTAGCTGGAAAACAGTGTGAGTCCACCGCATGGGTGTACAGGGTTAAAAAGCAAAGCAGGAAAAGAAAGGAGAGACTCAAATTAGGTATCTGTTAGCAATTTTAGAGCCACACAATTTAAGAAAAAATCTGTAGTGAGCTGATTTTCAGGAAACCAGCTATCCTGACAGACTGACCAATGCAGTGTGACATGAGAACACTGCCTCCTAATACTTTCATTCAGGGAAATATTTTTCTTCCCAGCTGAACATCAGCATTCCCATGAAACCTGTCAGTTGAAGAATGAGAAACCATTGTGCAGAAGACCCTAATTTTTTTTTTTTCCTGAGGGAATGGTTAAGGGGTTTTTCTCTCTGTATTGGATTTGCAGGGCAGTGTAGTACTAAAGACATGAGTCTTCTGATCTTGCCTGTCTGTAGAGGAGCTGCTGGAGGTTTTTTTTGAGTTACCTCTGATCATCTTTAGTCTGACAGCCATGATTCTCATGTTCAGAGACAGAATATGGAGTAATGTGAATACAGTGTTGTGTTTCACTTCTAATGCTGATCTAGAATATCCTGTTTTACTGACTAGCTTAAGTGTGTATTTCTTCTGTTTATTAATGCTGTTCTGAAAACATTTCCTTTCTTGGTGACATAATACTTTCTGGGTAGAGGGAGGAGATAAAATAGCAGAACTCCTGAGTCCTACGGTACCAGTATAATACAGTGTAATGTGTCATTTGATGTATTGCTCACTGCAGCAGGTCTAGGTATATTGCAATATCTGTGTGAAATTTAGACAAATGTGCTGTCTTATACTTAGGTCAGATTTTGTTAGAGGAAAACACATCATAATTTGACAAGTAAAAAGAGAGTAGCCAAATAATATGCAACAAAGTTCCATTGGCTTAAAAGGTTCAGTGATTTTTCTGTCTTCCTTTGGAGATTGTTTGCTGCCCTGTTAATCTTCTAAAAGAACATGAAATGATCCAGTTGTGTTCTGAAATTATTATAACTCTTAATCAGTACAAAGAGTACTACTTTATTTCTTTAATATCAGTTCAGTGCATTTTCATCCTTAGGGAATTTGACCTACAAAGGACATTACAGTAACCTACCACAAAAAAGCCCCCTCAAGTTTTTGTTTGAGTACCTTGTACAAAATAATTCTAGTGATAAATGCATGTATTTGCCTACTTCATTCTCCAGACCTAGCAGAAAAGGTTATTGTTAACTTGTGGTTGCTAACACAAGGTTACTTGTGGTTTTACTATCATAGAGTAAAATCCTAGTGAAAAGAAAGCATATTAGCAGATTGAGAGGAGAAGTCGTGCAACTGGGAACTGTTTAGTGAGATTTTACTTGGGGCTGACTTAGTTTTACTAGTTTGAATTGGGACTCTAACTTTGGTATTCCTGAAGGCAAGGCCTTAAAAAGAAGCTGATTGCCTTATGAAAGTGTTCTTTGTTAGTTTAGAGTAACTTGGTCTAATTTCTCACAGTTCATTCATTTTTTGTTTTGCATGTAGAGTGGAAGAAAGTATGAGTTCTTATTACCAGATAGTTCAGAATGATCTCTTCGTCTGGTGCCTTCTCTCTGAACTCATGGAATCATTTAGGTTGGAAAGTACTTTTAAGATCATTGAGTCCAACTGTTAAGCTAACAGCCAAGCCCACCACTAAACCATGTCCCTAAGCACCACATCTACACATCTTTTAAACACCTCCAGGGATGGTGATTCAACCATCAACACTGCTGTGGGAAGTCTGTTCCAATGCTTGACAACCCTTTCAGTGATGAAATTTTTCCTAATATCCAATCTAAACCTTCCCTGGTGCAACTTGAGGCAGTTTCCTCTTATCCTATCTCTTGTTGCTTGGGAGAAGAGTTCAACACCCACCCCACTACAACCTTATTTCAGGCAGCTGTAGAGAGCGATAAGGTCTCCCTGAGCCTTCTTTTCTCCAGACTAAACAGCCCCAGCTCCCTCAGCCGCTCCTCATCAGACTGGTGCTCCAGGCCCCTCACCAGCTTGGTTGCCCTTCTCTGGACACGCTCCAGCACCTCAGTGTCTTTCCTGGAGTGAGGGGCCCAAAACTGAACACAGTACTCGAGGTGCAGATTTACAGAGTCATAAGAGGACAGAGCTGAGAGATGTCTGGATAGGGAAGGAGTGGTCACAGGGGAAAGCAGAAATTTTCTCCCTTTTTAAGAAGCACCGGTGAGCTGTGAACACTGGAGCATCTGGCATCTTTGCTTCCCTGGTCATTCTGTATCGCTGCAAGGGCTTCCCTCAGCACTCCTGCAAAGTGATCTGTAGAGTTATCCCTCCTGTCTGGGAGAGCATCCTTCCCTCCACACCCATGAGACACGTGCAGTGGTCAAGTGAAAACAAGACCAAACCTTGGGTAACTGTTCGCAACACCACCAAACATTGGGTTACTGATGAAGTTAGTCCAGAAGTCTGAAATTTGTTTTAAGACCTTTTTTTCTTTGAGCCAGCAGATAACCATTCAGACAGATCACAGATTTCAGTCTCAAAGACCTTTATTCATTACTACATTTAATAAAAGGTTTTTAAAATCCTCACATTCAGCAGCCTAAAACCAATAAAGAACAGCTCATACTCAGGCAGCAAAGTCTGGCTCTGGGGTCTGTGTATGACCTGAGAGTCTCTTTGCCTTATTCCAGGGATTTTCTTATTAACAGAAATTCACCAGCACAAAAGGAATTGCTAACAACTTTTGGATCACAAATTTCTCCCTTTGTATTGAATGCAAATGGGGAAAAGCAGTCATACAATACAAAATGTGCTAATATACCGTAATCTACTCATATATTATAAGACTTGCTTATTGCTCTGGTGATTGATTTATTTTTAGTATGCAAGATGCTGAGCAACCTGTGCCTTCCAACTGCTTGAGCACAATTACTGTATTGATTTGATGTGACAGTAGCTCTGTGTTTAAGGTGGTTTATGTTTTTTAATTTGCAATTAAATAAAAGGATGTCTACTTCCCAAGATGGCTGACAGTTGTTTATACCCTGCAATAGTTGATGAAGCAAACTTTTATTTGGCTTCATAAAACATACTTGTTCTGTCACCCCAAAGCACATTAGCTAGAGTTCTCAGAGTGGTTTCTCACCTAGCAAAATATAAACTAAACTCCAATCTATTTTAAAATAGGCCAGGTAACAACATCAGTGTTGCAATGGGACTATAATGAAGTAAGCGAGCTAGCAATATTGTACAATTGGTAAAAGTAATAGTGATAATATATTTCTATAGCACCTTTCATCCTGAAGGATCCTGAAGTGCTTTGGGTATTCACTTGTTCCTTTGCTCTCTCCCCACTCCCTCCCTTCCTCTCTTTCATTGTATGTATATAAATATACTTATGTATACATACTCTTCCTCCACTGCTTATATCTTCTCAACTTTGCAGAAAGGAGGAATCTTGTCAGCTACTTAAAATCAGGTACTGCACAACAGTTACTAAGCTATAGATGAGATGATTGCTCCATTGTCTGTGACTCTAAGGGAATAACCCTCCTAAGGCAGATCCCTATTGTCTCACACAGAAGCAGGTACCTCTTTACGCTTATGCTGTATGACTACTTCACAAAACTGAGGTGCTGCACAAAAATTGGAAAGATAACATCTTGGCTCTGAAAATGTGCACTGTTGCTTTATAGCCTTCAGTCAGTGAGGGAACCATAAATGTGAGCCGGGCACATCTATGGGTCCATCTCTTCTCCACAGACCATGCGTGACAACAGCAGAAGACTAATCTTCCTCCCACACATACCATAACCTCATCTCAAGGTCCACCTCTTAAACGTGGAAAACTTCCCCTATCAGGACTGCCAACAAAATAGGAAAATCATCACTGAGTGCTCCCTTGAAAGCCTGATTCATCATCTCTTGAAGTTAATAGAATATTTTCTACCATCTTCAGAGTCTTTGAATTGGTCCCAATTCAGTACAAAGGCAATGGATATTTGCCACCACCAGATAATTCAGCTTGGAGAGTCTATCAGCCCTTGCTGCTTTGATGCCTGCCAAGCTAAAGTTAACTGGAGGACATTTAAAACCAACACATATTTCAAGTGTAGATAAGGCCTGGTCTTGCTGACCTACATCCAGCTGGCCTGTGCCCAGAGCCATAATCTTGAAGTGATGTGATTGCCATCTCTCCATTACCTTCTTCATTCCAGAGATTCCTCCTCACATGAATGTGGCATGCAGAAACACAAAACACCAGAGGGTCAAATGTTTCCAAATATTGTATAACACATCTCTCCAGCCTCCGGTGGGCCTCCAAAAATTCCACAGATTCTGGGCTATCCATTCATCAACCTAAATTGAGTTCTCGTGTTTATCGTGCCATATGAAACATGAGCTGATTATCAGATGATGTACTATAGCATATATACATCAGAATTACTGTGTCACCTTGTGCTTGTTCAGACAGAAACAGAACAAAAATTATCTATAAATATCAGGTCAGACCTTGAAAATTGATTTGTTTTGACTGCAGCAGTGCCACTTTTACATGAATATTCCAGTAAGCAATTATAACAGGAATGCAGTAGACACTAATATTATCAAATACTCCCCTCAATGAGACTATTAAACTAGTCATCATGTCATCATTTCCCATTATTCAGTCCAGAGACCTGACTTAAGGAGTTGGATCCATCCAGTGTAGGAACCGGTACATGCCACATGATCTCAACATCTACCCCAAACAACCAAAATAATAAATTATTAATATCAAGTACACCAAACACTGTTGATGGCCAACCATTTATAAGCAGCCTACATGCTAAAACATGCATTCTATTGTCTGATCAATTTTTAGGGCAGACAAGACAATTACATCATTCAGCCGCTAAACAAGTGAGGCCACTATATTTCACTTTATCAGCTTTGAATAACATGACAGGGACTATCATCCTGGCGCAATGCATTGTTGAGATATTTGTGCACAGACCCCAAATAAGTTTTAGTAGCTGAAGGTACACACAATGTAAGTTTATGAAATACAGACGCATCTCTGGCAAGTTCTGCCATGAGTGAAAGTGACATTAACACCAGAGTGGCTCCATAAAGGGATGGAGGTGGAGAGAATGCTCTGAACATTTACACAGCAACAGAAACTGATTAAATAAGTCTGTAATGCATTAGTTATTGTGCATCATTTCTGAACTTCTTGCTTAATCCCAAATCTTCTAATTTCGTGAGGAGTTTGGAGAGCACATGAGGAATAAATATATAGTGCCCAAAATATAGATAACCAGTATTGCAGAGTAAAAGAATTCAAAAGCTGTTTTTCTTCCACCATATATGAAGCCTTTATTCCAAAATCTCTTTGACTCCACAAGTAATAATAGCCTCTTATTTTAACTACAGGTGATACTTTTAAGTGACCAATTTCTGAGGTATCCATTTTCCAACTCTTTCATGTTGCTCATAGTTTAAAACACATTTAAAGAGACACTGTAAGGTCTTGTATAATTTTAAAAAACATTTTCCAAAAAGCCCAGTTTGTAAAAGAATGTATATTTATTATTTCTTTCTTAACAGAAAACAGGTTATCAGAACATCTAATTTACATATCTGTCAAATTCCTTGGAGTACTAAAAACCCCAAATTAATGGATGAATATAGGAGAACTAGAATAAATGTTTAGAAAACAAGCAAGCCCACATGAACTCAACGAAATGCACTCATCTAGTTACACCACCTTCCCCCGGCTTCAGGGGAACTGTGCTGTCCTACACCAGCTGCAGATGTGGCCACACGCGTTAACTGAAACAGCCCCTCTGAAATCTACACTGTCATACACACCTACGACAACTACAGTTTTGACCCAGGATTTTTGAGCTGGTAGACAAATTTATAAGAAAGGTTATTTAAAGAGAAAGATTTATTTCATATTATGCAGGTGTCTGAGCGAGTTATGTGGTGCTTGTATTAATAATGATACGGTCTGTCTTGTGTGAAGAAATGTCCTGGCTGAATTGGTCCCAATTCTCTTAGCTCATGAAAACTTTGTGGCAAACCTTGCACAGACAAGGAATGATTGAGTGACAGAGACTTTGTGGTTTAAGAAACAGCAAATTTCCACCTTGCTTAGTTAAGGCTGAGTATTTTCCTTCTGTATAAATGCATGTGGCAGCCTCAGGCCATCCCTGAAATACAGGTAGAAGATCTGTCTCCAAACCTTTCAGCAGTCCTTTGGCAAACCACCCCCAGGCACTGTTTCCCATATAGCTGCTGGCAGGAACTATGTAAATGTTCCATATATACTGCAGCATGGGGTCCTACCCTCTGCCCACTTCCTTACCAGACAGGAAGGTTTGGTAAATGTTCCGTAAATTTTTAATTGTATCCTCTACAGCTTGAAGCTATTTTCTATTCAGTCATAAAATGCTTATGCTTTTAGGGTGAGCACAGAAGGGCAGAACCAGGATGACCTCCAGAGGTCCAGTCTTTCTTATACACTTTGCTGGGGTTGCTGCAGTGGGGAGAAGAGGAGGAGAGGGGAACTTTTACACCATGGGGATATTTGTTAAACTGCAACTCATTTCATACGGATGCCAACTTGGGTTCTGAGCTGACAACCCTGAGATGAACAGCTATTGGTGCTGGTAGTTTATGACACTTAATTTTCTCCCTCTTCATTTATGTCTCCTGCTCCCATCTGCCTTCCACCCAGAAAGACAACACAAGTGCTCCACTTCAGTTCAAACGGCACTGGCTGAAGCACAGGCAGTAGCACTGACAACAGATGCAGCAATGAGGTCTTATTATTATTTCATTTAATTTTCAGGGGTCTTTGAGTTGTGAAGATGCTTTTCGTCAAATAAAAAGAAAGAGCACATGACCTCGCCTAATAATTCAGATACCTGTTCAGTATTGCCCCATAAGCAGTACTATGGGCAGAACGTTGAGCAGGAGCTTTTTTCCCACCACCTCAAACGACTACACCGCTTCCTTTCCAAGGAACCCAGGTCACATATACATCACTGTCTCTGTGCTTATGCACATTTCTTGCACACCTCAAAAGTACAATCCTCATCAGAGGGCACCAGTCCATACTTAGGGAGGAACAGGAGAAAGACCTGCAGAGGAGGTAAAGTGAGACCAACTTTCAACCAACCTGGGCTCCACTTTCAGTAGTGTTTAGTCTGTGTTTACCAAAGGCAATAAGTACATACATGGTCATTATTATAAACTGCTTTATGACATAGGCCAGATTCAGATGTCGTGGTTCTAGGAACAGGGCATTCAGAAATCACCTTAAACATCACAATCTCTCCCCACAAGAGTTTAGGATTACAGCGAAGATTCATGTAAACACGGCTCTTTCCACACTGCATGTCCCAGAAGTGCCAACCAAGATCCCATCATAGAATCATAGAATCACAGAGTCGTTTAGGTTGGAAAAGACCTTTAAGATCATTGAGTCCAAGTGTTAACCCAGCACTGCCAAGTCCACCACTAAACCATGTCCCTGAGTGCCACATCTACATGTCTTTTAAATACCTCTAAGGATGGTGACTCAACCACTTCCCTGGCCAGCCTGTTCTAATGCTTGACAACCCTTTTGGTGAAGAAATTTTTCTTTATATCCAGTCTAAAACTCCCCTGGCACAACTTGAGGCCATTTCCTCTTGTCCCATCGCTTGTTGCTTGGGGGAAGAGACCGACCCCCACCTCGCTACAACCTCCTTTCAGGTAGTTGTAGAGAGTTATGAGGTCTCCCCTCAGCCTCCTCTTCTCCAGACTAAACAGCCCCAGCTCCCTCAGCTGCTCCTCATCAGACTTGTGCTCCAGGCCCCTCACCAACTCGGTTGCCCTTCTCTGGACACGCTCCAGCATCTCAATGTCTTTCCTGGAGTGAGGGGCCCAAAACTGAACACAGTCCTGTTCTTCACACATTACTTGGTTTCAATGCCAAAAGCAGGGCCTAAGACTCAGAGCCTGCTGGGAATAAAACCACACTGATATTGTTGTGTTTTGCTGCTCAAAACAGCAGACTTCAACTCAGCATCAGTGCAATGTTGTAATTGCACTGTGAGATGTAAGACCACAAACAACAGGCACAGGGAAAGTCTTTCCAATCCTGTCGACAACATTCCAGAATTACAAAGCTGTTCTTATTCCACACTGGGGAAAAAACTAACCCTATTGAAGACATTTGATGCCACAAGAACCCAAGTCCGTATCTGATTCAGTGACTTGAATCTCAGGTCTTGCCTGTGCTGTACACTGCTTCTGAAATCAGAAGCAGCATATCCACATCAGCGTGATTCCCAGACTAACGGTTGCCTTTTAAGGAGGATTATTCCTGGCCAGCACAGCCGTATGGTGCTGGGAGACATAGTGGTGGTATACGGTGCTATGCTGGATACATGTGCAGCATATGTGGGTGCTAGTACACCTCTGCTTCACGGAGCATGGTGCACTAGCCGCAATACATTTTGCATGACCTAGTTTACAGTCCAGACCAGGACACTATTCGCTGTTTTAAGGAGACTGCAATTCTCTCTCCTGCTGTGTCTCTCTGTCTCTCTCAGAGATCTTGGACTCAAAATTGATCCTAACAAACCAGCTATGAATAGTACCATGAACATTCCCATGAATATTTCCATTTCTTTGCACAAGATAACCTGCGCTGTGACCCTTTAATTTTTATTGTATCTTACAGCACCAAAGGCAGTCACCTGAGGCTGTGCAGAGAGATAATCTCCATTGCAAGGAGCTGGCTAACAAAATAGATGAGAGAAGCAATTTCCTTCTTGTTCACAGAAAAGCTTATTAATTATACTCCTTCAGGTCATGGACACAGGCACTGTAGTACTGTCATGCACCTATACTGGGAATTATTTCAAGGATTTAGCCCCTGGAAGGGTCAATTAAGCCCCTTCCAGACTGTCAGGGACAGCCAGTGAAGCCTTTGTGTTTGTGAGTGACAGTACTACACACAGGGACCCTCCTGGGGTTGGTGACCATCCTGTGCCCGCTCCCTCAGTGATGGCATCCTCTTGCTTTGAGCTCTGTGCTACCCTCACTTCCCTCAAACACAGATAGATCAGGCAGCATATGGCATTCCCTGAGCAATACCCCCCAGGCAGCTGCTAGGACACAGGCAGGTTTTCATGCTGGTCTAAGGCGTCACTTGGAAATAGGTTGGTCATGTAGAGGAGAGGTGGCAGCCAAGCACTTTACACCAGCAGTGGGGATCTTCCCTGCAGGGCTGTCAGGGATGTGCTTCAGGCTCTTGGGAATGAAACAGGGTGACGGCTGACAGGCACCGGCATGGGAGACTGCCAAGGAGCCGCCGGTGATCCTGATGATACTCTTTGCAGAACTTGTTTACCTGGGATTCAGTATTGTCCCAGCTGTATGACCCTGCAGCTGCTGTAATCCTGGAAGTGCTGGCGTGGGCGAGAAATCAGATTCAAGCTTTTACTTTCCCAAAATTTAGTCTTCCACTATTCAGATCTTTCCAGTTGCCCATGATCCTTAAAGACAGAAAGTAAAACTCTGTCCCTGTGAAGTTAAGAGCATCTCCTCACCCTCTGATTTCAGCAGCCAAGGGTTGCATGCCATCTCTCCCTAGGACAGACCTGGGAGTCACCAGAGATAACCAAATGAAGATGTCTGAGTAAAAGTCCACGGGGAAGAAGAGCATCAAAGAAATGGGAAACTGTTTTTCTGGGTGTGCTGTGCACTGAGATTGCATCTCCAAACACACAGACCCAGCAGCATGCGAACAGATTGCAGCCAGATTTTTGTGGCAGTTCCTTTGGGAGCAGAAGCTTCTATTTGCGAAGAGATCACAAAGGCTGGGAATGATTTTAACCTAGAAAGGAGAAGTAAAACCACAAACCTGCTCCCATTGCAGTCACTAGGTGTTTTGTCTTTAATTTTAAAGAAAGCAGGCTCAGACTGCAAAGTAGGGGGCTTGGCAGTTAAGAAAGAAAATTAACTCTGTGGTGAAACCAGACCTAATGCTCCTCTTCACCCCTCCTGCTAGAGTGAGGGGAGAATTTTTTATTAAGCTAAAAGGCACATACTTTGGATGAGATGAGAAGAAAGCTGTTATTTTTTTAGCACACTGCAGACACCCTGCAGAATTAGCTATTGTGGCAGGTCAACAAGTCAAATAGTTCGTAAGGATTCAAACTGACTCAGATAGTCTTACGAGGACAGACAACCACTGGCAAGAGTGCAACACCCAGCTAAAGGAGACAGGGAGAAAATCAAGCTGCCTTCTCCAGACCCAGCTTGTTGGCCAATCTTGCCTGCAGAGAAGATGAAGGAATGGCCACTAATGCAAAAGCACGGGAGGAATAGCCTCAGAGAAGGATGATGCATCTATTACAAAGTGCTACGAAATTTTACCTACTGCGACTGTTCTCCTCTCCCCCTTGGGATGCTGAAATAACTCTCTCCATCAGCTCCTGTTCTTAGCCTCATGAGTTGACAGAGCTCCTTCAGGAGACAGAAATCTCATCCATGAGAAATATTTTCAGACACAAAAACCAAATCGAGTTACATTTGGAAGGACCAAATGAATTGTTTCCACACATCACATAAGGCTGCCTCTACATTAGCATTTTGCTTCCGAGCAGGAGTGGGATTTTGAAGTAAATCTCCCAGTCATCAATTTACCATGCATTGGCTCCGTTTGCAGAGCTGTTTTGGTACTCATGAACTAGATTCCCTTTGGACAAAATTAAACCAGAAGCTCCGCTCCAAATGTGCAGTAAATGTGCTCCAAACCCTAAGGCAGACATAAGAGATAATGACCAAGTTGATGTCTGGTCCTCCAGACAGCTTTGAATCACATATATGATGGAGACATTTGGTCCATGGGACCAGACTAGGTCTAGCCAGAAATTAAATTCCCAAGCTTCATGTAGCATAGCAGAAGAGTCTCAGCACCAGCTGCTTCAAACCACTCTTCCACTCTGTTGTGGTTTAACCCAGCAGGCAGCTAAACACCACACAGCCTTTCGCTCACTTCCACTCAGCGGGATGGGGGAGAGAATCAGAAAAAAGGTAGAACTCGTGGGTTGAGATAAGAACAGTTTAATAGGACAGAAAAGGAAGAGAAAATAATAATAATGACAAAAATATATACAAAAAGAGTGACGCACAATGCAATTGCTCACCACCGGCTGACGGATGTCCAGCCAGTCCCCAAGCAGCGGGCCCACGCCCTGGCCAACCGCCCCCAGTTTTATTGTTCAGCATAACATCACACGGTCTGGAATACCCCTTTGGCCAGTTTGGGTCAGCTGTCCTGGCTGTTTCCCCTCCCAGCCTCCTGTGCACCCCCAGCCTCTGCTGACAGGGCAGTATGAGAAGCTGAAAAGTCCTTGACTTAGGATAAGCACAGCTCAGCAACAGCTAAAACATCAGTGTGTTATCAACGTTGTTCTCATCCTAAATCCAAAACATAATAGTACATCAGCTACTAGGAATAAAATTAACTCTATCCCAGCCAAAACCAGGACACACTCCTACTGCACTGATTTGCTTGCTGATCCAGATATAACCTACAAATTAGGGGTAGGTCTACACTTACAACTTTCCTCATATAGCCAAAGCAAGAGAAATGAAGAGAAATACAAATACAAATAAGGGTTTCTGGCATCACGGGATAAATAAGGAAGGTAAATAGGGGCAATTTCTGCCTGGGTAGGAAATGCCTGTCTTTCTCCATCAAGGAGTGATAGAGCGGACACCACCAGCATTTTCTTCTGGTTAAAGCTATGCAAGAAGACTCCAGTCCTTTGCATTCCCTTTTGATGGAAATCTCTAGACTCACAGTTAAGCCATAAAAACAGCAAACATGCTACCAAATAACAGAGGATTCATGACACATGCATGAGAGGCAGCTCCAGATACAAATTTAAGACACTTCATTTCAGCATTGAATATAGGAGAAAAATGCCAACCCTGAGCTTTCTCTCTTTGCCTTCTGAATAGAAAAGCCTGAGTCCATGTGCAAGATAAATTTACTTATTAACTGAAATATTTCTTATGTCAGCTTGGTATATTTAGGCCTTCATTTTTGCATTCCTTTGGGTTATTTCAAAACTTTAAAGAGAAGACAAATATTAGAAGTAAAAAGATTTTTTTTTTTTTTTTCCCAAGATCCAACAGCCAACTAAATGTTAATCTTACATGTTTTTGTAGACTCAGGTCAAATCCATCATCTTTAATCCTTGGGGATCATCGTCCTCTGATTTCTTCACTCAGCTTCCAAATCTTTTTCCTTAACAGAATTTAAACATTCCTTCAAAGTAGTTGAAGAATATTCTTTTTTTGTATCACAAGTTGCCAGCAAGGAGGACTCCTATTGCTTCTGCTTCATTTGTTTGCTGGAAATACTGGCAATCCTAGCAAAAATGGATGCAGCTTGGGAACAGTGCTTGCATGTTTGTAGGCAGGATGGAACTTTAATGGTTTTGATAAGTCAAACCAATTGAAAAGGTGCCTAGTGGTTAGTGCACAGGCTGAAATGGTACTTTCTTGAGATTTGCTGTGGATTAACATTGAAGAAAAAGATATCTCCTGTTTGTTTTTTTCTTTTTCCTACCCAACTGTAACAATTCAAAAGCAAGCCATATTTTGAAAGCAAGCCATATTTTGAAAGCAAGCCATATTTTCACCCCTTCTACTCAAGGAAAAAATCTGCTGCTATCACCTCATGCTGTGAGTTTGAGGTCAATCCACAGCCTGTACAACTAATCCAGAGCAAAATGATGGAGGTAGTTTTCCAGCATCGGAGCTAACTTAAGCACTAAATTCCCCTCTCTCCAAAGCTTCCTGAGCAGATCTGCACAGTGCTAGTCCAGTCTAGATTTGGACCAAAAACCTGGGGAAAGGTTAATTTTCAGAACCCCAAGGTGTTCAGAACTGAGGTTCCAAATTCTGGCTCTTCTCTAATGAGAAGCACTTTCTGCATCTCTTCACACACAAAGGGAATATTGTTCAGCTTGACCTCCCTCCAGTTTTATGATTGGAAGAAGCATGATACACAGGAAGCAAAACCTCCAGACTGAAACACTGCCAGAAAATTCCCCACTGAGTGTAAAAATGAGAGACAAAATTGGATTTCAACCAATTTAAAGTTTTGGGAAAAGAATAGACTGTGGCCTAGCATATTGGTGCAGCATTATCCCTCTGATTCTTTCTGGCAGCTTGATCAGGCTGCTTTCATTAGTTCCAGTGCAGCAATATAAAAACCTGAAAATCGTCTCCAAAGCAAAAAAAGAGGTCAATGGAGAAGAACCACTCTGTCTGTGAGACACCCCGCTCATGCACTGGCTGGTCTATAAAGTCATCACTGAATGATGGATGGGTGCCACAACCCCTTTCTCACTCTTAAGATGCCTTTTTTTGAGACTTCAATGATATAACAGCGGGGTGTGTGGGCCAGGGGTGAACTTGTCCTACCCCTGCCCATCCTATGGACAGTGCAGCCACTGGCCATGGCTTTCCAATGCTGTCACTCATGCCCCGTCTTCCACTCTGAGTTGGCACCAGCTCCTTTTTCCTTTTGGGATGCTGTTGAATCCCACCAAACTGGGGTCCTTTCAGCAGCTCCACCTTTTGAGGAATGATCCTTTTCGCAGGGCTCGTCTCCCTCTCAGTTTGCCTTAGGTCTGCAGCATGCCTGTGCATATTGTACACAGCACCTAGGCGCATTTTAAACAGCCTGGAAGTGGGTCACTTCTGCAGAGCTCTGAAAGCCTTCTCTCTCTATGCTGTCAGACAGAGGAAGCCATTGCGGCACTGTATCGTGTCTGCATTGAGTCGCCACTGTGGTTTTCTCTGAGAGATTAAGCAGAGATTTATTTCTCCCCTTCAAGTTTTTTTTATGCTGCCACCAAGCCTGGATAACAAACTTGAGCTTGATTGGGCTTTAATGGATTTTCTACACAGCATGGCCATTGAACACCTCCTGTGTGCTTCTGGAGTGACTTTGTTGCGCAGGGATATAAAGTGCTTAAATGGTAGATGGTGCAGTTACCCACTTAGCTACCAAGGTCTGGTTCTAAACCACGTCACAAAATTCATCTAGCGTTGCTCTCCCTGAGAGCACAGTTTGCAGGAGCCAGTATCCATCTTTTCAGTTCAGGTTAATCAGCACTGGAAAATATTATATCTTAGACAGGATATTTATTCATTTGTTACAGGGCTCAAGCAGGGACTAGCTCATGCTGTCAGGCTGCCTACCAAGAGCACCTGCTTTGGACTGGAAGTAAATAGAAAAGAAAAAAATCAGTCCTTGGTGAATCTCCATCCAAGGAGTAGCTTTTCAACCTTTTCTCCAGAGAAGTGGGAAACAAACAAACAAACAAACAAAAAAACCTCCACAGCAAAACTCAGCTGAGACAGTGATATGGTAGTGGGAGAAAGGCAGGAATTTGCATAATGTCCTGGATATCTGGATTCAAAACAGTGCCCTAAAACATTATTTTGCCTGATGAGAGATCCACAACAGGTTCAGCTCAGTCTGGCCATTATTAACAATTTTGGCGTGGGAGAACAGGGCTGGCCAGGAGGAGGCTGGGACTGAGGACTGTCACCAAATGACACAAGGCACCCACCAGACTGGGAGACTGAAGCGGCAGCAGCAGCAGGTGGGGCTTCAGAGCTGGTGGGACATGTAGTGCTGTGGGTCAGAGCTGGGTGCTGACCCAGGACTGACACAACCTCCAGGGCAGGAGAGAGCAGTGAGGAATGCTTTCCACATCACACTCCGTGAATGAGCAAGTAATCCCCCCGAGACTACAATCTGCCCTTTGCAGATAACCTGCACATGACAGCAAAACAGAGAGGGACTAGCATCTTACAGTTTTTGCTCTAAAAGAAGAATCTAAACAGCCCCTATGAATATTTTTATTATCTCAGGTCTTCCAGAGCTGTGAAGAAATTGAAATTTCCTCTTTAGTGTTTGCCCATTGCCTCTTCAATAGATACAAGCTTCACCAAGCACCCACACTAAATCTGCCAACACTTATTTTCCACCATCTGCATAGTAATTGCACTAGGAGCTGAGTTTAATATCCTTAAATTCCCATTTTGACACGCTGAAGAGCTCGTAGCGCACAAGGTGCAAGGGGTTATTTAGTCTCAGATTATTGACCCAGAATGAAGAAATCCAAGTACTGGCTTTCCTCTCCCCGCTTCCCTCACCTCAGTGGCTCCGTCAATTAGATATTTTCTATCTCTTCAGCAGACAGCTCTCCTATCACCGGGTCCATCCACTCTGTTCTTATTTGCTTAGAAGGTCTCCTTCCAGCTGTGTCCTTCTGTGTTTGTTATATGATCTGTAGTGGATGTTTTTCCTCTTCCTTCACTTTGCCACAAACTGTGTTTTCCTGACATATTCCCATGTTGTCAGGTAGGCTCTTGGTGCTTCCCCATGTCAAATTATCAGAAAGCAGCTGATCTGTGACATAAACTTCTCAGCTGACCCTCTTCCTCTAAGGAGCCCCAAAGCCCAGTCTCCCCATGCCCCCAGTAATTTGAATGAAATTGCAATTTTTGCGGCTCGGACCTGTGTTCATCTGTAATTTAAAAGTGGACTTTTTTTCTCAGAGGAACCCTCCTTCTCCTCCCACCCAAAGAAAGCACCCTTGGATGCTGTGAAATAGGATTTACAGGTGGAGGGGTGAGGAGGCCATGGTGTAGATCCTTTACTGGTGAAGACCTTGTTCCTTCATTTCTTTGAACTGCTTATCTATAAAAATAAAAATGCTACCTGGCCTTATGTCACTTAGGACTAAATGCAAAACTCATGTCTTTGACTTGGTATTCCCAAAAATACACTACCAGTGCCCACACAGCCTCTCAGGCACACCTCTGTCCCCATGGAGCTCCCCCAGACCTCTCTCTTTCTGTAACTTCTGATAGGTTGGGATCAGGTGTCTTGATCCCAAGCTTATCCTGCCATCCCCACTCATTCACTCAGAAACACAAAACCTTCAACAACGCAAACCCCCCACACACACTGGGTTACCTTGAGATAAAATCTTAGCGTATGAGACAATTAAAAGTCCAGGGCTGGTGGTAAATCAAGTAACCAGTTCAGCCCCACCACCTCAGTGAAATTCAAAAGCTTGTTAACCTTTGCAGGGCAGGTCTGTGTCTGAGCGTGCTGTGTGGTCCAGCAATGCACCACTGGCCAGCTCTTGCTCTAGATACTCTGACATGTCTTTTCCATCAAGTAAACTCAAGAGGATAAATCTGATTTGTGGGCAGTGATCTGGATGACAGTGAAACATTGCCAGCTCACCCATGTCCATACAGTACACTTCTCCAAGGAATCACCTTGCTGAGAGTGGAGCAGAGCTGCCTCTGCTCACTGCTTGAAAGCTTATCTTTAGAGATAGGTGAGGCTGCCTCAACACAAGTGTGTGTGCAAGCACACGGATACTATAAAAATACCCATCTGAATAGGTCCCAGCTAGGATTTGGCTCTGTTTGTATGCCACTGAAAAACAAGCCTGGTAATAAATGTATTCTTCAACCTTCCCTGGTGGAAAATGGTGCAGCTCAGACACAACACAGAAAAATACTCCTTTGTGTTGGATCTTCCTTGTATGTGCACTGAGCATGGCTTGAACGGGGCATCAGATTCACAAAAGGCTCCCATCACATTACGAGAGGGAGAAGCTTCATCAGTACGAGGATGCTGTCACGCTCGATGTAGTCTAGCGACCGGCGGGGAACAGCGGACCTTTCGCGGGTTCGCTCTGTGGGTGTCGCGCAGATCTCCCTCAGCAAGCTGCACAGAGAAGGAAACTGCTACGTGAAACAGAGGTCTGCAGCACAGGCATAGACAGGAGAAATTTGGTCTCGGACTGGAGAACAGGTGGAAAGCTGCCCTGCTCCTCTGAATAGAGGCCAACATAAGCCTTTTCAAAATGCATCTTTTCTCCTAAAGTGAGAGCATTTTTTTTCTAAGCATGGTGAATTCGTCTTCACTGCAGACAACAGACCTCACGGCACTGAGAACAAAGAGCCTATACTATATAGTACGGTTGATTTTTATGACTTTATTTTTATTAGTATGCAATGCCACGAAAACATTTAGTTAAAATAAAACAGTAGTTAGTGTTAAAATAAGCCATAAAACACTACAGGGCTCATATTTTGTGTAAGATTTACTAAACATACGGGAGAGACAAAAGCTTTGGAGGATTTTCCATTAATACAAAATATTATTTACTCTTTGTCAAGGGAGAAGTCTCACTAAGTGTTTTAGAACACATCATTACACATCAAAAGCATGAAAGCTCCCTAGATTTTCTGAAAATTTAATAGCTAGTGAGATGTTATAAAAAATAGCAAGCCTCTCATTTTACAAATTCTGTAGTAACTTTTAATGTCAGGAATCACATAACTCAATACCCACAAAAGAAGATTAAGATCTAGTTTGGAGAACCAATTGCCAAAAACAATGAGGAGCAGACACCAAAACTGACATGAAACAGAAACTGAAGCAGGTTCCTCAAGTGCTTGAGCTGACACAAGTCCATAAATACAGAAGTAGGGTACAAAAAAAAAAAGTGGTTTAAAATTATTTTGGTTCCTGTAACATTGAAAATAATCATTTATTTAAGCTACATGTTTTTGCCCACCCATCAAGTAATTCAGTACTGAGTGGCGATGAATAGTACATGTGTAGAAACGTTACAATTTTGGGATAAGAGGAGACCTTATCACTGTTAAGTTTAGCCCACTGAAAATTCATTGCAATTCCTAACCTGCCTAAATAAGAATTAACTTCCATGTTCACACAAACCCTGGGAGCCCATTTTTAAGATCCAATCCTCAGAAGCCCCCTTTTACCTTTGCATATAGTGTAAGATTTGCCAGAGATGTACGAGAAAGCACATCCAGAGGCACAGATGAACATTCAGGCTTTCATCTTCCCTGGTACATTTCTGCCGTCTCCCATCAAGTTATGCAGATACTTGGGTGCACATATAACCCCGTGGCAGAAATAAATGCTGCTCCTGCCTTTGCACAAATTGGAAATGAAGTGCACCTGACTAACGCCTCTACTGCTGCAGCTAGGAAGACAGAAGAACATATTATTCAGAGGTTTCCTCTTTTCTTAATCTGTATTCATGTTGCATAATGTGTAGTACTTTAACATCAGGACCAAAATTTTTATTACACAAACTTATTGTGACTATCAAGTTCTCATTGAACATTAACAAGCTCTGAAAGATACTATTAAATGTGTCACTTTAACTCTAAATTGAAGCCTATGTATTTTTAATTAATAAGTAGATGTATATGAATGTAGCAGACGCTGCCATTAACTATCTTATCAGGTTAGGGAATGGCAAGAGTTCTTCCCCAGCCTTGGCTGTAAGAGCATATTCTCCTTTTATAAACTTGGAAACCAGTGTACAGTCATGTGCATAACAAAAACCCGGTTGTGGCTCCAGAGGAGAGGGCACACTTAATTAGACCTTTTGTTTCATCTGTGTCTCTGATCTCCACCTCCTCACTCCCATGATTTTGCCCTTTTCTTCCCTCGTTCCCATCTGCAACTGGAATCAAAGAGTGTACGTAGGAGGGGTGGCGTGGGCAGGATTTCAAGCGGACGATAAGATGCTTCAGCTGGCTGATACATAGGAACAAAGAGGCCACTGGAAGGCTCCCAAAGGCTGCGGAGCATAGCCAGAATATGGAAAGGAACCGGGGGAAGCAGCATCTTCACAGTGGTGGTTGCTTTCCATTCTCTGAGCCAGTTCCTCACCTACTCTACATGGGAGCAGGCCTTTCTAAGGTGAAGGAGAATATTTACAGGAGGCAAAGATTCAGCTTCCAATCTTCACATCTTTTGGAAAAACACCTTCTTTCCCATGATAAATTGTTTTAGCTGGAGTTGGCTGTGACACAGATGCTTGTCATCCCTTGACCTTGCAAAAAGGGATGGGGTGTTCAGGATCCTTCCTCATGGAAACCTGAACCCCTTAAAACCCTTCTGGCTTTGGTCAAAAATTGTCAGGGGTACTAACACCTTGGGCACTAGAGACAGTACATGGATTTCCTCTGGTCTTTAAAGACTGGGAAGGGGGTCTGAAGAGCAGCAAAGGGATGGTTATCTTTAATAACAAGCTATTGCTGAAAAGGTAGGATAAGCTGATTACAGTGCAGTCTAGGTGTAATTTTAAATAATTGACAGAGCACTCAGAACTCATATCAGGATGCTTTTTCACTGTTCACTCATCAAAATTAACTACATTAAATAAACCTATTTGAAGGGTGAAGTATATTGAGCTGGTAAATGGATACAATCTGATATCATGCAAATTCAGATCAAGTAGCAGGAGATTATTTTGCTTGCAGTGCCTCTAGCTAAAAAGAGCAGTGGAAGGAGGCTGCACCTATTCCTTTCTGTCTTCGTTGTTGGGCTCTGCTAGCTGTATCTCAAAGCCTGCTGCCTTTCAGACCTAGATCAGCACCCAAAATAAGGGGGGAATTTGCTCTTTGCTCTGATCCCAGTAACCCTTGAATCTTGTCATTCAAGGTCATGCGTGCTCTTTTTAAATAGGTTCCTCTGTGCCATTTGATATATGTCAGATATAAAACTAGGAAAGAGGAAGATCCCTAGAGCCTTAACTGAAAACAGAAAGCATCTTTAGCTCAAACTCTCTAAGCTCCCGTAGATTACAGACCATTGAATTCAACCCTGGTATTTCTGTTGAGTACAAGAATTTGTGCTTGGCTAAACTGTCCAGGCATCTGGTCTGGGAACTGAAGATATCTTCATATGAAGAAACTACAACTTCCCTTGATAGTTTGTTCCAGTGGTTGATTGTCCTTATTATCAAATCATATGTAGGTTATATTTCTGGCAACTTTACTGTGATATTGCCTTTAATAATTTGCATGAACATGCTTCATATGCTTATGTGCTACTCTGTATGTGTATGTGTGTGCGTATGTGTGTTGTCTCTTCCCATTTTTTAAGCCATTTAAGCATAGAAATCTTATGTAAGACACTGGTTGAGGGATGAAGTTATCTCTATATGTCTCAAGTAGAAAGGGAAATCTAACCCAGAGAGGGACCTCAGGAATTTGATTGTCTTAAACATACATTTTGAAAAAGCTACTAAATTTTCAGGATATCTTTTCCCAAGCAGGATGAGCAGGAATCTAAGTCAGTCTCTTTTGGGCCCATCGAGTTAAGGATCTGTATCTTCTGGATGTCATCAAAGCCCGAACTGTCCTACTGAATTTTTATAATCTACCTGGCCATTACAGCATAGTCATGGTCCATTGCTATAATCTAACATGTCACCAGTTTCACCAGCTGGAAAACCCAGCAATAGTGGTATTGTCTACTTTACAGATAATCAGCATCTTAATAGGAGACAATTAAATATTCATTTAGGAATTGATGGGAATCAAGTCACAGGGGATTCAGCTTTCTTAAAAGCCCTGTTCCACCAATAATTGGTTCACCCATGCAAAAAGTTTGTGTGTCCAAATTAAGACTCTAAACCTGGTTGCCTCAACAGCTAGTAGAATTTATGTCTCTATATTTGTCTCTCTCTCCGCATCGCTGTCTAGGGTTATTCGCAGTATGAGATGGTAAGGAGAATGCCAGTAGTTCTCTCTGTCCAGCCAGACAGAAAAAACACTGATTGGCTTCCAAACAGGGGAAGAAAAAGACAAATCTAAAAAGGACTGAAGTAAGAGGACGTTTGGGGGGCATGAGGGGGCATTCACTTACATTAAATTTCCTTTATTCCAGCTATAGCAATAAAATTCCCAATATACTGCCACTTCATCTCCCGTTCATCGAATTCTTCTCTGATGGGCAGTTAGTTGCAAAGCATCCCTTTCATGGCAGGAGGAGGGTGAGAAAGAGCTTCTTTGTCTTCAGAAAGAAACCATCTCTGCTTTTGAACTACTTCCTTCAACACTGACAAAAAAGGCCTTTCATACTCCTTTAAGTGCATCCATTTTAAGCTGGAGTCAGTCAGCTTTTCAAAGTTAACACAACTTGATCAAAACTGAGTTAGCCTTGGAAACTGCACATTAACTAGAATTTGATGTTAGATTAAGGAAGCAGAGGAAAAGTACAATGAGAAAAGCTCTCTGATTCTAAATATCTCCTGGAGGAAGCGTTTAGGCACTACCTCATCTTTTCTGCAACTCTAAGGAGAAGAAAAGACAATACAATGTAGCTATTATTTAGACTTAAACTGGGAGGGATATGCCAACTCGGATGCTCTTCTACAAGAAGCCTGGCTGAGTTTGTGAGCTCTTTGTGGGAGTACAGCTAGTGCTGGAAGCTGCTGGAGGAAACTAAGGATGCAAAAATTCTGCTTATCCTGCATCTTTGCAGTAAAAGCACATGTTTTCCTCATGGCGCTTTTACCCTCCACCCTGACTAAAGGCATCGTGGCACAAAATAAATCAGTTAAAGGACTAAAAAATTATTTTGGCTATTGCATTTGAGCAGGTGTTAGCTTGTCAATTCAGCTTGTTGATAAGGTAAATATATATGGATGTAAATATGGGGAGAAGCAGCCCAACTCATGAAAAACAACAAATCGTTTTGAGAGACCAAGTTATTTCTATATAGACCACCAAATGGTAAATAATTTCTGGGTGCTTCCAGCTTGGCCATCAGGGGCCTTATTTACCTCAGATAACACTTTAAAATAATTCAACTGCAGAGACTTCTGTAAAGTCGCAATTAGCATGAGAGGAAAATGAAGGTCATAATGTCTTTCTGCTATTATATTTTGAAACTGGTGTCCTGAACCATCACATCCCACTTTGTTGTACAACTACCAAAATTTATCCTGGTTTCTATCTCTTCTTTAGAGTATTTTATTGCAGAAAGTGAAGAAATACTACAGACAGAAAAGACTGATTTGCAGAAACACAAGTAACTGCAATCTAGTGTTGCAGTATCAAATTAGGAGTGTAATAGCATGGATATTTCAACCCATAAAGCAATGTCTTGATGGTTTTCCAGAGAGCCTGTAGCAAAATTAAGCCCCGTTGGTTCTCTTAGAGGGGCTTGTAATACTGCTGCTGCAAGAGTCCATGTATTTCAGACCTTAGTGACTCTTCTCAGCCCTGTTGCCTGTGACTTGCTTCTTAAGACAAATATTACACAGAAGGAGCTAAGCCAATTTCCTGTGCCTTAGAGGCGATTTACTAAACCTTCTTTAAGAACGGTTAGCACATATTTTTAGCGATAGGGAAATCTCCTCAGTGCCCAAGCTACAATTTTATTGAGTATTCCACTGTAGGTTATACACATTGATGAGAGTGGAAATAATCATGTAATTAAGGTTGCCACCTAAATTACTATGTGTTTTTCTTACTTATGTGGCCAATTCCTCCACTAGAAAGTGGTTCTCAAATCTCAGTCTACAGAGAAATCCTGATATCACAACTTCCACACTACAAGGTCTAAAACGCTCTATCTCAAAAACGCCCTAACGCGTTTCAGCCCAACCAGAGGTTTCTAAAGGAGCAATGAGTGTTGCAGCTTCAGGAAACCGCCCTGGTCCTGTGGCACCCGTGCCAGGAGGGGCGAACCAGACAGCTGCCGTAAGTAGAGTTACCTTCTCCAGCTTCCACTTGCGGTGCTTTATTTGGGAGAATTGTCCCAACAGCAAAAATGTGCACGGTGAGAAGGGGAGAGAAATCCCGTCCCGCGTCCATCGGCGCTGATGTTTGAGAGGAAACCGTAGCTGTTACAGCTACCTCTACACTGCAGCGTGGTGTTACAGGTACGTCTACGCCCTGAGGGCCGAGACCTCCTGCTCTCAGCCCACGGGGACGCTCCCTGTGGCAGCCCGGCCCTGCCTTTCCCGCCGCCCGCCTCGCCACCCCTCCCGGCGCGGAGCCGCCGCAGCGCGGCCTGCTGCCCGGCCGGCACACGAGCCGTGCGCTGGCGGCGACTGCCATCTTGTGGGCGGCCCCACCGGAGGCGGCGG
>JAVJGG010000002.1:16567330-16613976 GCA_035590195.1 Aviceda cuculoides
CCTAAATCTCCCTTGCCTCAACTTGAGGCCATTTTCTCTTGTCCTATCTCCAGCCACCCGACAGAAGAGACCAGCACCCACCTCACTGCAACCTCCCTTCAGGTAGTTGTAGAGAGTTATGAGGTCTCCCCTCATAACATATGTGTGTGTGTATACATATGTATACATATATGTGTCTCTGTGTGTGTGTGTATATATATATAAAGTGTCTCTGCTGCAGCTTTTATATAGACATTTTTAATTTCTAAATGACCTGCTTCTTCCATTCTGAGTAGTGGCTTTTCTAATCTTAGTGTCAGAAAAAATGATGCTGCCTTCCTGCAATCTTTCTGTTTGTTTCCACAGCTGTCCTATTTAAATTGCTTAATTTTTTGTGCATAAGCAAATCAAAGGTTAACATTGAATAGCTGACCTGAGCTGTGAGCAAAGAAAGCAGTAGCAATGGCAGGGTGGTTTCTGAGGTTGTAGGAAGAGGAACCTAAATCAATAGCTTTTAGCAGACTCATAAATGTTTCATTTGTATTCCTTGCTTTAGCATTACAGAGCTTTGACACGGGAATCCATATAACCTCTTAAATTAGTGCTGTCCCTGCGGTGGGTGTAGGTGTTGGAAACCATTTCCCTCAGATGCACTTCAAAGTGCTGCTCCATAATGGCATTTTCCTTCCTGTTTTGGAGCCTTGGTTCTGCACAGCCTCCGATCACAAGTGAAATGAGTTTGGCAGCCTCAACCCCAGGCTGCAGGGATTTTGGCAATGAGCATGCATGTATCCAACCCAAATACCCATGTCGATGCTCCTGCCCAGCTCGGAGGCCAAGTAAGAATTGGGGCTGCTTGGGTGAGCTATTGTTTCTGCACAGAGAAGCGCAGAGAGACCTTTTCCCTGGACTGCGACACAGCCCCGAGGAATGAATGAGGCCTCGGGAAGACCAGCCGCAGTAATTCATGGCAGCGGGTGGGGAAGGAGGGACGTGCCCACAGCTATTTGTTGAATTTGGACTCTTTTGGAGGCGCTGGAGAAGCAGGGGGTAGGAAGCGCATGAGCAGAGCGTGAGTCAGGCAGCTTATCTGGCCATCCGCCTCTGCTCGAGGTCATCCACCCGTGGAGCGTGGGAGGGTTGTGCAGCTCCAGGTCTCCGCCGGGTGAAGGCTGTGACCTGCCAGCAGCCTGGGAGCACTGCGTCCGCTCTCTCAGCATTTCGTGGTTTCCCCCGGGACCCTGAGTGCAGAGCCGGGGCTGTGAGCTCAGCCTGGCTGGGGAGGACAGGGCTGATCTGTAGACCTTGTGCTTGCAGGGGAGAAAGACCCTCGAGAAACCTCGGGCTGGGAAAAGCAAGTAAAAAACCAACCCAACAACGACAACAAAAAGAACCCAACAAAAGACCCTTCTCTAGCTATAGCTGTGTGGCTAATTACTGATTTCTAAACAATTAGGTGGCTGGAGCGAGATGCCATGGGGTTTCAGCCCTGGCGTCTCCAGCCTGCAAAGCAAAACTGCAGTGTTTCTGGGAAGGCAGGGTAGAAAAGGGATAGAAAAAATAGTGTGGGTGAGAGAGAAGATACAGCAGAGCTGAACAGTGTCTCTCAAGCGACCCCTTTTTTCTGTGAACTAGGCCCACTGTCCCCAGCTTGTAGCTGATCCTGGTGGCTGCCTTGTGTTGGCAGGGAAGCTGAGCTGAAGGCAGCAGCCCCTGATGCTCCTGTGCATCCAGAGAGGGTCCTCCCTGCCCTAAGTGCCGAAATGCTCCTGGGACAGTTCAGCCCCCCCCTCCCCGAGCTCTGTGACGTGCCCCCATCTTTAGCTCATTTAGCGGGCTGCCTGCCTGCAAGCTCCACTTTTAGCCAGGGAGGGTCTCTTTTATTGAAAATGTCATCTAGTGTAGTGCCTGTGATGGCTTTGCTGTGTCTGCTGCCACAGGAGCCCACAGCAGAGGTACAGCAGGCTGACGCCATTTTTCCTTTTTTTGGGGGGCTCGTTTTTCAAACCTCAGGACAGTCGTGCGACCAGCTTCAGTACTGACTTTCTTCTGTAAGAGAGGACTGTGTGCATATCTGTCTGTCTACTTTAGTTACATGGGGAACAAAATAGAGCTGGCTAAAATACTTTGGAGTAAATGACTTGGATTTTATCATCTAAGTAGTATTAATTTGATTGGTCCAAAGGGTTTTTCTTCTACAGGCAAGGATAGGTATCGAGTAGTACTTAAATGAAATAGTAGCTAATAAAAGCTTGTGTTTGCTTCTGCCTGTCTCTTAAAAAGCACTATTTCACTGTCTCTTTTGTGTTATTCTCTGATGTCAATCTGTCCTGCAAAATGTTTAAGTCACATGAAGTGTCTGGTGAGTTTTATCTACAAAAAATTACAATGAAAGGATTTGGTAAAATTTATTCAAAACTTTTTGCTTGTGCTGCTAGCTAAATATTGCATAAATAAAACCTGTAGCAATTGCCTTTCCTAAACCTGCAGTAATCAGGTTTCATGAAAATCAGAAGCCAAACTTGATTTCTGCAGAGCCAAGAACAGACCGATGCCCTTTATCCCGGATAGACTGCTCTCTTAGTGCTGTTTTCTAAGGAAAAATAACTCTTCTGCAGTTTGCCAATACCCTCTAGGGGCTGTTGAGACAATTTACCATCAAGTTTGGGTTTGGATTGCTTCACTTTGTTGCTCCGTTGCTGAAACCAAAGTGCAGAATTTCCCCCTTCACCCCGCTCTGCCTTCCCACACTGCTCAGCCCAAGTTAAATTTTTGGAGGATGTGAAGGTGCAGGAGGCACGGGCCCTGCAAGCTAGGGTGCAGGAGCACCCACAGAGCAGGAGCACTGGGGTGTCACCTGGTGCTTCACGTTTGAGGTCCACTGGCAGTGTCCCAGGGTTGGATAGCAAATGCATATATTCTCCATGCCTTACATCACTAAGGACAAGAGAGTAATGTTTTTTTCTGTTTGTTTCTCTGCAGGAAAGAGCACTGTCATCATGTCAGTCAGCGTCCACGAGAACCGTAAATCCCGGACTAGCACCGGCTCCATGAACATCTTGCTTTTTCACAAAGCTTCTCACCCGGACTGCGTCTTGTCCCATCTGAACACCCTGCGGAAGCACTGCATGTTCACCGATGTCACCCTTTGGGCAGGAAACAGGTCGTTCCCGTGTCACCGGGCAGTGCTGGCTGCCTCCAGCAGGTACTTTGAAGCCATGTTTAGCAATGGCCTCCGGGAGAGCCTGGATGATGAGGTGAACTTCCATGACAGCCTCCACCCGGAGGTGCTGGAGCTACTGCTGGACTTTGCTTATTCCTCTCGGATCATCATCAATGAGGAGAATGCTGAGTCCCTCCTGGAGGCTGGAGACATGCTGCAGTTCCATGATGTCCGAGACGCGGCGGCTGAGTTCCTGGAGAAGAACCTCTACCCTTCCAATTGCCTGGGCATGATGCTGCTCTCGGATGCTCATCAGTGCCGGCGGCTCTATGAGCTCTCCTGGAGGATGTGCCTGGTCAACTTTGAGACTGTTCACAAGAGTGAGGACTTCAACAACCTTTCCAAGGACACTCTGCTGGACCTCATCTCCAGTGATGAGCTGGAAATTGAGGATGAAGAAAAGGTCTTCAAGGCTGTCATCCAGTGGGTGAAATATGATCTGGATGAGCGGAAGGCTTATCTCCCAGAACTTCTGAGGAACGTTCGTCTGGCCTTGCTTCCTTCTGAATGCCTCAAGGAAGCCTTGGCTTCTGAGGACTTGATCATGGTGGATGAAAGGAACAAGCTTGTCTTGGACGAAGCAATTCAGTGCAAGAAGAAGATCCTCCAGAATGATGGGGTGGTCACCAGTCCCTGTGCCAGGCCTCGCAAAGCTGGGCACACATTGCTGATCCTGGGAGGACAGACCTTCATGTGTGATAAGATCTACCAAGTGGATCACAAAGCAAAGGAAATTATCCCCAAAGCAGACCTGCCTAGTCCGCGGAAGGAGTTTAGTGCCTGTGCCATCGGCTGCAAAGTATATATCACTGGAGGCAGGGGCTCAGAGAACGGGGTCTCAAAAGACGTATGGGTGTATGACACTGTTCATGAGGAATGGTCGAAAGCTGCCCCAATGTTAATAGCTCGGTTTGGACATGGCTCGGCTGAATTGGAAAACTGCCTGTATGTGGTTGGTGGACACACTGCAGTAGCTGGAGTCTTTCCTGCATCTCCTTCTGTTTCCTTGAAGCAAGTGGAGAAGTATGATCCCATATCCAACAAATGGACAATGGTGGCTCCTTTGAGAGATGGAGTGAGCAACGCTGCGGTGGTGAGTGCCAGGCTCAAGCTTTTTGTCTTCGGTGGGACCAGCATTCACCGAGACATGGTGTCCAAAGTCCAGTGCTATGATCCAGCTGAGAATCGATGGATGATCAAAGCCGAATGCCCGCAGCCCTGGCGCTACACGGCAGCCGCTGTCCTGGGCAGCCAGATTTTCATCATGGGAGGAGACACCGAGTTCACGGCAGCATCCGCCTACCGCTTTGACTGCGAAACGGACCAGTGGACACGCATTGGGGACATGACAGCCAAGCGCATGTCATGCCACGCTTTGGCCTCGGGGAATAAACTCTACGTGGTGGGGGGTTACTTTGGCACTCAGAGGTGCAAAACGCTGGACTGCTACGACCCTACGTCAGACACATGGAACTGTATCACAACGGTGCCTTACTCGCTCATCCCCACAGCTTTTGTCAGCACCTGGAAGCACTTGCCATCATGATGAAGGTCAGGGCTCGGGGGCTTGTATCCAGGAGGTCAGTAAGGTAAGGGTCTCCTCCTCTGAAACTGAAACTTGCTGTCTTGCCTCAACTGCATCTGCACACACCACACTAAAGCCATGGTTTCCAAGTTGTTCGTGTTTTATGAGAAGGATACATTTAAAGGTGGGATGCAGTGCCAGAAAAGAGTAATCACTTCTGTGATGTTGTAAGTATAGCTAGCTCCAGGTTTCTCTTGTTTCCTGATGATCCTCCCAGTATCTTAAGAGGTACATCTGCATAGATGGTTGCAAGCAGCCCGCAGCTCCTCTCCCTCTGCTCCAAGCTAGCTGGATGTGCCAGCGTCACCCTGCTGTGCATGGGTGGGTAGGGGAGCAGGTGCGTCCATGCCTGCTCTCACGGCTATCACCATGGAATACAACCTGTCCCCATGGGGTTTAGGGGGTTAAGGTTTCTAAAAGCACTTGCATGTGAGTCCTGGGACATACTAGGGTAGTAAGTGCTTTGGAGAAAGTCTCAGTAGTTCGATATTTTTGCTGAGTATCTGGGTGATTTATTCGGAGCTGATGAATGTGTAGGCAAGTGACCCTTGGGATGCCGTCAAGTCCCGGATCTCTTTTTATGCTCTGTATTTACATTTCAGTGGGTAGCAGAAGCAAAAGCTTAGAAGCCACGGTGCATTTGATGGTCCTGGTGTTTATTTAACATCCAAACTGTTGCTTGTTAAATCAGAACTTCTGAGACTTCTGTGTGAGACCTGAGTGGGAGTGAGGGGGTTTTGTAACCAGAAGAGGAATGTGTTTATCAGTATTTTGGGCTGTGTGAAAATAAGAAAGTTGGTGGAAGCTCATGGTGTCCCGTCTCATTCTGATGCTCCAGTTCTCGCTTGCTCAGGGAAGGTGCTATTGCAATGCCACTGGGACAGGGCCGTTGGCTCCTCCTCTCTCCTCCACAGTGGTATGTTTGGTTGCCGTTCTGTTACCAGTTTTGCTCCACAGAGCTTTGCATGTCTTCACCAATCTGTGCTGAGATGCAGCTGGCCAGACAAAGGCCAAAAACTCTTCTCACCTTGCATTGTGAAAGCAGATATTGGTACAGGCAACGCTTGGATAGTACCATCTTCCCAGGAAGTCTGTAACACCTCTGCTAGCTCAGTCTGCGGGTTTCACAGTGCCAGCAACACACACAACCCTGCTTTGGCGGGTAGAGACTACATCCCAGCTAGCTGAAGGAGCTAGGAAACCCTTGCGTATAGGGTCAGGATTGACAAGCTTTGCTTAAGGTTTTATTTGGCAAGTGGGGACTGTGGGGAGGGAAATTCTTCCACAGACTCATCAAAATCCACTTCACTTAATACAGGGAAGAAAGAATGCTGCCCAAACCCTCTAACACCCTCTCACTTCCCTGCTTCCCACTTGGTGTGGTTGGTGTGCCTGGGAATTGCCCAGCGGGTGAAATTACTGGCATCTCCCAGTGATGCATCTCTTTTGATTCCAGCTGGGAATCAAGGAGGAGCTCCTGGCACCTCTGCTGGGCATCTGCCCAACATGACCACCTGCTTTTCTCAGGTGGAAAAAAAGCACCCAGAGCATTGTGCTGGCCTTTGATTTGTGAAACACCTGGTTTTAACATGAGTTGGACCACAGTGAGGGCAGGGCAAGAGTGGAAAGGGTTAAAATGAGATCTCTGAGAGCTTTCCCAGTACTGGAAGATAATGGCCTTTCCAAATTCTCCTCCTCAGGCGTTGCCTAGCATCTGTCACAGTAGCTCAGTAATCTAATTAACTGCCACTCAGCTATTAAATATTGCAGCAAAGAGTGTGAGGACTCCATCATTTTCAACTCAGGTCAATGGGGCCTCCCTTTAAAAGCCATCCTAGAGCTGCAAATTAATTTTCTCTGGTAGCAGATGTGTCTGAATATTAAAGCTCAACACCAGCTGCACTGCTGGGCACAGGAATAGGGAATATTTTGGGGTGGGGGTTGATTCTTCAGCCACCGAATAAAAAGCAGTGTCCAAAGTCACAGAGATGTTATTTTCCTCTCCTACCTTTTTTCCTCTGTATTGTATTTGAGCTGTTCAGACCTAATAAAGAGCTTTGTGGGGGGTGTATAGATATTTTCCCCCCCTGTAATCTGGAGCCTGGCACAAGCACAAGAAAACTAGGAACTGTAACATGCCAACCTGTGAATAAAACTGGTGAAAAGTCTCTGTGTGAGGGTTTTATGTGCTTTTTTGGCTTTGTTTCCATTCTTTGGTTAAAAGAAGTATTTAAAATATACATGAGTTCTTGCCAGACAGAATGTCTCTTCATTTTTTTTTTTTTTTTTAAAAAAAACAACCCTAAGTTATTGTTGTGGCCTCAGCCACTGTGACAGCTCCTTAATAAAGCACCAAGACAGGTGAATGAAGGCCAGAGCTGAATGTCTCCAATGTGCATGCATTGCCCACGCAGCACCAGCCCCATCCCACATGCTTGTCTTGGCTGTCCTGGCTGCAACTGTGCCAGAACTGGGCTCAGGAACTGGGGTAACTGGCTATAGGGTTCTACAACTACCCTGTTGTCCTACAGCAGGTCTGGCCAAGGGATCTTCTGGCTTACAGCTCCCACCGTGTCAGGTCTCTGCTGCAACAACCGTTTTAGTCCCTGTGGGATCCTTCTTCAAGTAGGGGCACCCAGAAGGCAAGTTGGCCAGCATGTGCCCAGGTGCTGGTGTGATTTGGGAATGCTAATTCTATGGGAACCCCCTTCAGCTGGTGAAGGCTCAGATGGGACCATCCAAGGTGCCCTCAGAGCAGAGCAAGCTGGGCTGGTGGGGAAAGGCCTGGGCAATCTCATGGTAGGAAATAGTACTTTGTACTCATGAAAAAGCCCCACCTTCTTGCCTATAAACTGGTGAGGTTGCATTCATACTGGCCCTGAAACCCAAATAATACAGCCTTGAAAAATGTTGATCATAAAACACCAAGCCTGCTTTTCATTTAAAGCATAAAACTGGTCAGCTGGAAATGTTTCCTCAAGGGCACGGTCTTCAGCCTTCCCAGCTGGAGCTGGGGCATCTTTCGGCAGAGGTCCCAGAGCCCTTGCGAAGGACGCTGTGTGACATTAATTTAGTGCTTATTACCTGCAGTTAATTCCAGGGATCAAGCATGATTAGCAATATGAAACGTGAAAGCCCAGTCTCCTCCCACCCGTGGCGGTGGAGCCACGAGGAGGCCGATTGTTACAAAAGGGAAATAAAATACTGAGCACTTGGCTAATAAAGACTCTCAGTTTATAAACACAAGCAAAGCCCAGCCAGGAGCTCAGGGGACGATGCTGGGTGGTCTGCTGCAGCCCCGGGCAGTGACAATTGATGGGGACAACTCCACACCTCCCAGGAGGTGACTTCAGGTGGTACCAGAACAGGTTCTGCAAGCTGCCTGTCTCCAAATTAAAAGTGGCTTCTCCAAACCCTCTGTCACGTGTGATGCTCTCATCTTCAGGGGGCAGAGTCACAGGCAGGCTTGGGCCAGAGAGAGGAGCCTTCAGCTGGGGGTCGGAACGGTCACCGGGGAAGACGGAGCCACTGAGAGGTTGGGCGTTCCAGCCGGGGACGATGAGATGGAGAGGGAAGTTGCCGCGTCCCTCTCTGCTGGCTCCTGAGCCGCAAACACTCCACTGAGGTGGAGATGCCAGACCTCCCATCTCAAAACAAACTGGGACGTAGCAGCTGGGAGCCAGAGGTTCCCCTCCCAATGCCTTCAGCTCCTGCAGGACCCTCCCCACTGTCTGGGCTCTAGGAAGTGGAGGCGGGTGGCCAGGCACTGCTCGGGTGTTTATTCCTGGGGCTCATCTGAAAGCTCAGAGGCCATTCTGTGGCTCCCACCGGAGCCCTTTGGTGGGTTTGGCTCCTGCGAAGGCTGCGGGGTTGGCCCAGCAGCTCGTGCCTGCTTTTGGGTGGGTGCTGAGCAGCCGAGGCTGCAGGCTTTCAGGTAGCTCTGGCACCTAAAAGCTGAACTTTGGCCCCAAAGCTCCTGCAAGGATTTAGGCAGCATGCCAGGCCCAAAACTGTATTCTGATACCGTGGTCACATTAAATGTCAGTTCTGTTCAGTGACTTTTCCCGATCATTTAATTACAACTTAGATAACAAGACTTTTGCAAAAACGGTTGTACCGCTGCCTGGGTTGGCTTCCCTTCCACATGGAGCAGCACTTGGTCAGCTGCAAGAAGCTGCAGGGTTTTGTTGCTGTGCATCGCTCCTGGCTCCATCCGCAGAGCCCTGCTCCTTGCTGGACATCTTCCCATGCAAAAGCCCTGTCTGCCTGCAAACGGCAGCCTGAAAGAATGTCAGCATAATCTTCCCGGCTCCTAAATGCCCCAGCTCACCGGTGTGCTGCTGGGTTGGTTGCTTGCAACCTGTTACAACCTTGCTGGTATTGCCGGAACAAAGTCACAGCTGGTTTCTCTCGGTGGCTCCTAGGGAAATCCATTTGCATGCGTATAATAGCGAGGCCGGATAAACAGGGACTGCAGTTTTTTTGCTGCTGCTGCTGTTTCCAAGCGGCTGGTTGTCTCTGAAGCCAGTTTATCAGGCAGCGTTGGAAGGGAGTGGCTGGCCTGGGGAGGAAAGTCGATGAAAATCAGGCTTTTCCTAACCCTGGGCAGATGGAAACATGTGCAGTCTGAGCTTGGCCCCAGACTGGATTAATCAACCCCTTGGAAATGTCAGTCATATGGATGGTTTTGGAGGAACTGGTGGAAAAAGAGAAAAAGGGTCTTTTTGTTTTGTCTGTTCCAGTTCTTGGGCCCTTCTCCCAGCCCTAAAAAAAAAAGCTAGAACTCCATTTCCCTCAACTTTTCATTCCCTTGTCATGTCCACAGAAGTTTCTTGGCCAACTCTGCCCAGCTCCCCAGTGCTCTAAGCCCTCCCCAGCTGAATGCCCACTCTCTCCACTCTCCTGCAAAAGCAAAGCACACCCCAAACCCCAAATGAACCAGCTGCTTTCCACCTCCACCTATCTCTGGGATTCGGGGTGGGGGGGTTACCCCAGTAGTTGCCAACGTGCAACCCCTTTCCTGGTGCTCCCCTGTGCGAGCTGAGCCGAGCATCACGCCTGTTAATGAGCTTTCTCTTTCCCTCCCCAGATGCCAGTCATGTCCACATCCCCTGTCTCGCTGCTGGAGCCGACGCAGTGACCAAGTCCCCTCCTGCTCTCCCGCACAGGACTCCGAGGAGCCTTTGGCATCCCTTCCCAGCACCAGGAGCGGGAGGCACAGCCTGCCCGGCCACCGGCATCACACCAAGGGGGGGGCCCCAAGGGCCACCCAGCCCCACCACCGGCTGCTGTGGGAGGACAGCGAGGAGCCGGGAGCGCTGGCTGCGGGGCTGGGGCTGGGTATGGGGGGGTACGGGGACGGCTCGTGGGCACCAGTGTCTCGACGGGACTGGGGAGATGGCGGGTGTGCACCAGGCTGCATCCCTTGGCAAGCATGGCATGGGGAGCCGTCGGGTGCTTTTTGTTACTCGGTTACGGGGATTAAGAGCTATTAATACTTTTTTTAAAGGCAGTGAACTTGCCATTGGCAATGCCTGCTGTCTGGGTGTCTTGGAAGTGTTTTTTAAAGGGAAAAGGGGTTGAGAGCACCTGGCTCTCCCCATCCTCTGGCCGCTCTGCGTTGGCAATGGCTGTTGAAACATTAAAGCGTGGGAGCTCGGGGCGGCTGCCAGCAGCGCTGGGTACTGCGGCGAAACAGGGCAGGTGCCTTTTGTTTTGCACTTTGGGCCTTTTTATGTTGACTTTTTTTTCCCCCCTTTCCTCGCTGCAGCCGGTTGCAATTTGGTCGGAGGCCGGGCAGCTCCCCGCACGCAGCTGCTGGGAAGAGCGCGGCGGCTCTGTTAGCGTGCCAAGGCACCGGCACCACTGCGAGATATTCACCCGATAAAACCTGCCGCGTGCTCAGAGCCGGTCTTCTGAGTTTCCCCGCCACGCTGGCTGAGCAGCGCGTGGGTGAGGGTGTAATTAGCAAACGAGCAGAAACAGAGGTGCAGCGGGGCAAAGCTCACGCCTTGGGAGGGGGCATCTTGCCTCTAGTGAGGCTTCAGACAGAAAGCGAGCAGACTAGGGGAGCACCGCAGGGGGGGCTGGGGAGGGACCCCCTCCGTCCTGCCGCGCCGCGCAGCCTGCCTTCACCTTGGAGAGACGCGAGCATTTTTGACTGCACGTCGCCTGCCCACGGTTGGGCCGCAGCTGCCCCAGGTTATCTGTGCACGCTGGCTGCCGACTGTATTTGGGTTTATCCGCGCAGGTGCTGTCAGCCCGAGTCGCTCCTCATTCCCGCTGTGGAGGAAGGCACGTGGATTTTTGGCTGTCAACACGGGGCTGCGGCTCCCGACACGGGGCCGCTGGCCTCTTCCAGGGCTGGCCGCCGCCAAAGGCTGGTCCTGCACCGCCCCAGCATCCCACTTCCCTCCACAGCAGATCTGGTCCTGCAGATGCTTCAGGCTTGCCTTTCGCCCCTGGATTAGGTTAAGCTGTAGCCTGGCCAGCTGAATGATGCAAGGCAATGAAAAGCCTTGACATGGCTTCAAACAACAAAGGTCTTTTTGGAGCAGAAAGTGCCCGTTGCTGCCGGGAAGAGCACACTTTGTGTGCAGCTAGTCTGCCATGCTCTGAATGACATTTATTTACATTTTCTAGTCTTTTTTTTTTTTTTTTTCCTTCAGCTGCTTGCGAACTTTAATAAAAATGATGATCTGGGAAACCATTTGTGTGTTTTTCATGGGAGTCTTCATTCTTAAGCAAGTTGGATTTAGGTCTAATAACAGGGCCAAGGAATAATAACAGGGTTGGCATTCGGTGGGGTGGTTCACAAACAACCTCCTAAGCAACCAGCCCGGCTGTAATTATTATTGCTTCAGCGCTTGGGAAACTGAGGCCCAATGATGTCAAGTGTCTTGTCCAAGGTTAGTGGTAGATCTGAGAATAAAGTCCAGGGCTTCTTGTGTCCTGAGGCCATCACGTGTCTCCCTCTCCACGGCTGCTCTCACTCAACTTGACCATGCCATGATTTTAGGAGAATTTGCAAGTCTGCAATGCTAGTACCTGCCAAATAGGTTGAGGGGGCCCAACCCAGACAGAGCCGTACTCCTGCAGGGAAAGCCAGTAATTTCTGAGGAAGACGAGAAGAATTTATACTTCTGTTTTCCTTATTTGCCTTCACTTGGCTGCTGCAGCTCCCAAAAAAGGGGCCCATTGACAGGCAAGATGGGCTTTCCAGCTGGGGTTCCTGTTCACACTTCTCCTCCATGTGCATCTCTCCCCATCCCAGAGGAGCAGGAGACTTGATCCAGCCCTGCTGTGGGAAGGCTCTGGGCTCTCCCCCGCTGCGAGACCAGCAGCTCCAGCTTTGCTCAGGATTGGGAGCGCGAAAGCATCGCTCAGAGCAGCTAATAGGCACCAGGCAAAACACAACCTTGCAAATGCCTATTTACCTCCTCTTACTAGAAGGGGCCATTGGGCTTGGGAAGCAAAACTTCCTACGGGTGTTACGCACGGTCTCAAAGGGATTTGCAGCCTGAATTTCTGAGCTGTAAAGGAGACTGGGAACGTGTCTCCTTGCCCGCGGGAGCTGGGTGGGCAGCAGCATTAGCTGATGTGAGCTGGGCAGATATGAGTGTAAGGCTCCATAGAAAAAGCTCATTAAAGAGCTCTCTGGGAAACCGATTTAGGGTAGAAATTACTGTTTGATGAGCAGGAGAGGGGAAAAAATAGAGTGAGTCTGTGAATGAAATCCCTTTCAGTTGTGTTGATTCAGGTTTTATATGGGACTCTGGGACTTTAAATACCAGCTCGGGAGGCTTTGCGACTGGCTAGCTTTGATATGAGCCATGCAAAGACCTGCTCTTTTGTATTTATTCTGGAGCTTGCCTGAAAGACAATTCAAAAGCAATCAGCAGCTGCTGTGACAGCAGCAACCTGTTGCTATGGAATTAAATGCGATGCAAAATACAAAGGTTTCTTGGTTAGCAGCAACAAAGTAGAAGGGGAATAGGAGATGGAAACGGATGTAACAGTCAGAATAAAGCGACAGCCAGAGCAGGGCTGGGGTTTGACTGGGAGGTGCAGGGGAAGAGAGGTAAACATGATTTGTTTTGCTTTTTTTTAAAAGAGCTTTTTCGCCATCTCAGCAGGTCAAGCTCAGCTTTGTCCGGGAGTGAGTCCTTGGGAAAGAGTCCTGTCTGATGGCTTTACAGGGGTTGTATGTTCCCAGGCTCCCGGGAAACGTGCCCACTTGCTATAGCCGACCCTCGCTCTAGGGTGTCGAGAGCTCAGCCGCCTTCCCCAGGAGGTGGGCAGGAGCCCAGCACGGAGATCTCCCAGAAGTGCAGGGTCTTGCAAGGCTCCGGCCCTTGCTCAGACCCCGGCACGGCAGCAAACTGCTGCCGGCAGACCCAGGCCACCAAAGGGCGGCCTGTCCCACGCCTACCTCCTGCCTTGTTCTGCAGGGGCCGGGCCCACAGCAGAGCCCGGACAGGGCACCGCTCCTTCCTGGCCAGGTCTGGAGCCTGCCCTTCAGCTCTCTCTCCACCTCCGCCCCCCAGCTCTGTAGCAGGGTGCTTCCCACTCTCCAAAAAGCATTTGGGAGGAGAGGGCAGGGAGATGCTCGGAGGTGGGACCGGGCAGGCAGCTGGCGGGACCAGACCTCTCCCAGGGCAGGCCTCAGGACCGCCGTCCCCAGGGACTGACCATGCTGAACGTCCCAGATGCAAAAGGCTGGTAGTCCTATGTCTTATTTAAATGAAAGTCATAGTGCCTTATTGGTTCTTAAATACACATTTTCCCAGCCTGACCTCAGCTGCCCTTGAAATAATACTATTGTGCAATGAAGCCCTACAGGGAATTACCATCTGAGCTTGCTCTCCCTTCATCACTAGAGTCAATTAAAAGCAGCGTAGCTGGTGATTTAATACCTCCAGTGTCTGAAGAAGCCCCACAACCATCCAGAGGGTGGCTCTGGCATTCTAGACACATAATTGGAGTGGAGGAGTCTTTTTTCCAGCCATCCAACATGCTTTCAAATTCATCCATGTCTATACAAAACACTGAAGCCTCGTGTCCTTGGCTTGTCATCTTCTGAACGTTAATTAATGCCCCAGCATAGGACATTCTCCCTGTGATATGTCCCATGTCAAATTGTTTGCCTATTCCAGGAAACACTGCTCACAAATGAAGGTAAGCTTCCAAGAGCAGGAGAAACCATTGCCCCCAGCTCCCCACAATCAACAGGAAATTTAAGCTGGGCCCAATCCCTCTTGTTTCAGTGCAGAGCAGGAGGCCGGTGCCCTCAGGGCACAGGCAGCAGTGCCCGGCCCCAAAATGGGATCCCGCAGCAGGGACTCCTGGTGGGATCTGAATAGCAAAGGCTGAGCTCATTTATTCTTCCTTCCTTACAATCTCCCTTTTCTTTCCATTTCACCACCTCCTTATTTAACATCATCGGCTGTTGTGCAAAACCATCAACCCTGTTTGCAGCAGTGTGACCTACTTTACCATGCCGTCCTGACTTCCTCACTGAAATCGCAAGCTCAGAGCCCACCCAAGCCATTCAGCGTTTCTCAACTGAATAACAAATCCAATTAGGTGGAAGAAAGCCTGGCTTTCACGCTGTCAGTGCCTGGACATCTCACTTCCCTCTCCCCAGCACACGCTGCACCACTGATGGCCGCGTCTCACAGATATCACGGACAAGGACCCCTCTGTATTTGTGTGCCCCCCTCCAAATGAAGATGGGGGGAGGGTTCAAGAGGACTGATCCTGGCTATCCCACGTGTCCTTTCATTCCTCCTGACAGCCCCCAGGGACCACGGAGCTCAGGAATCAAATAAGTTGTGGGTTTGGGGTTCTGGCTCTCTTGGGAAGGCCGCCCTTCCCAGTTGAGGCTGGAGGAGTGGTCCAGGGCCGTGCCAGGACGGCAGTACTTCTGCTTGTTAAAAAGCTGCTGGCGCTTTCAGCCAGGCTGTGATTTAATGACTGATAGAAAGTCCCGTCTCTCAGTCCCGGCATCACTCCTAACCCCAGTCCTGCGGCTCTGTCCAGAGAAAACGTTGTAATTCTGCCCTTTGCTGCTCCCCTTACTCTCTTTTTCCACCCCAGCAGGGATCCTTCTCCCTACAGCCACCAGCAGGCAGCCAGGCCCCAGGATGCTGGCTCTTCTCCATGGTGGGGGATAGCCATGCATTAAAAGGGATGAGCAGTAACAAAACATGGAGAAAAAAGCTTAAGGGCCACCAGGAAAAGCCCTTGTGGTTTCTACCTTCCCTGGCTGGGTAGGACGGACAGACATCCCCTGCCCTGATGCGAGCCCAGCAGCACTGGAGCCCGCAGCGTGCTGCCGCTTGGCTCTCCGGCAGGTGCAGGGAGGCAGGGGAGCACCCTCGGCCCCATTTCGGGGCGGCTGTCTGGAGGAATTACACACGCACACGCGAACAGGAGCTGCGTCCCTCCCACGGCGGCTTTGCACCCAGCCGAGCGCCCGCCGCCTCCTGGCCCCCTCCTCTGCCCACGCCGGCCTCACGGCTGCTCTGGGGCTTCCCACTGGGCTCTGCTAATGACTCACCGCTCTTGCTCCGCTCTAATTAGGCTCCTGTCTAATTAGGCTCACTGGAAAGATGCAGCCGGTGAGAAGCAGCTCTTTGGTGAAAGGAAAGGGGAAAGAAATGGCATCTGGAGACGCCGAGCGCCGGAGGGAGAGACGCCAGGCTGCGGCGAGAGGTCAGGGGGTATTGGGAATTGCTGGCTGGACTACATCTGTGCAAGGGATGGACTGTAAAGAAAGGAGAGAGCGAAGGGGCTTGAACAAGTCCCCCCCGGGGAACCCCTGGGGCTCAGCCCTGCCCCGTTGGGGAGGAGGAAACAAACCTCGTCTGCATCCCACTGGGGACGCCCGGCTGAGGCGCCGGGATGTCCTCCAGCCAAGAGCGAAGGTTGCTATTTATAGCCCTGTTGAACAAGTTATCGACGTGCAAAAGGAGCCCCCGGATGCTGGGAAAGTGGGACAGGGCTGTGCAGGCAGCGGGGCAGGGGGAGCAGGTCCTGACCCTGCAGCATCCTCCCCTGAGCCACCTTGGAACAGAGGGCAGGAGAGCAGGCTCTGGAGCACAAGCCCTGTTCGGGGGGGGGATTTCAAGAGGTGTGAAGATAGATTTTCAGGGGGGATGAAGGGCACCCATTGTGTCTGCTCACCCCTGTGAGGGCTGGGGGTGCTCACTCGTACAGGCTTTGGTATCAGTTCTAGTGTCAAATATTATTTTCCCCTTAATTTAAACACGTTCCAACCCCCCAACAAATCAACACATTTGCAGTGCTTAACATCCCTCTAACTAATTAACAAAACCCAGGTGCCTTCTATGACAAAGGCAAGTCATTCCTTTACCGTTCACCTTGTAGCTGATCACAAGGCATCTCACTCACTCCCTGAACTAATTAAGAGTTTCGCCTTTCCGTCTTTTAATAAAACCTCCATGAATGAGCAGCCTGTCTGCAAGCCCCAGCTCAGCCTGCACCTGTGTCCTTCCAGGCCTCCAATTTCTCACCCTGGAGCCAGCAGCGGGACTGAACCCAGCAAGGGCAGGAAAAGGGACATGCAGATAACACAAATGTTAAAGGCATCACTAAACCGTATTTCCCAAGAGCCTCTCCGGTGCCTGTCAATGCTCCTTTTAGAGTCCTATCCAAGCATAAGGATCCTTTACGACCCCTTTCAGGTAAAGGTGCCAGTAAAAATCCAACCACATCCAGATGACCCACCACATGTCCCTGCAGAGATCTTTTGTTCTAAAAGATCTTCTTGGTTGCTAAGGAGAAGCTGGGGCTCGGCAAGAAACCCGGGACGCTCAGAAACACATCACTACTGCTTGGGGACCATCTGAAATAATTGACACATGCGGTCTGGGGACAACACCCATTTCATCATCTTAGCCATGCCATAATGGCTCAGAGCATGCACCACAGATGAAATTGTAGAAAGCTGGTTCAAGATATTCAAACTGCCACATGGAGATGGCCTGGAGAGGTGGGGTCCTTTGTTTCCTCCCCTGCCAAAGGCAATTTGCATTGCGTGCCTGGGCTCCTCTCCAGCCTATAGAAACAGGGGTGGTTTGGTTTGCAATGTGCAGGACCAGAGAAGCTCGGGTTGCCTGGTTTGCTCTGCACCCCAGCCTTTCCCTGGCAGGGGCCTGATTCAGCAAGAATTTGGTTTTCTACATAAGATTTGCCACCGGTAAATATGGTCTTCCTCCTCCCATGACCCATGCCCATTCTATCACAGCAGCCTGGCAAAGCAGCATGGCCAGCAGCAGCTGCTGTTTTACTGCAGCAACAAAAAGACTTGGGGTAACCCAGCGGTGCTTCTGTTGGGCATCCAGGTTGCAGAGCCAAGAGCGGGCACAGGAAAACGTGCCCTTTAAACACCATACACAGGAGCCGACAGTTCGGTGAAAGCTTTTATTCACCTTGGTAAATAGGTGAGCTGGGACAAAGGGAATGCAAATAAAATGAGGACTACCGAACAGCCATCGAGATAAACGGGCTCTTTCATCTCCTGTCTCACACCCAGGGAGCCGCCTGTCTCGGAGCAAGTGCTGCGTGACAGGGCGTAGGTTTGGGTTCATTGCCATCCAGGTTTTTAGAATGGCACATGCAACACAGATGTGAGGGGGAGGAAAAATCCATGCAGTGCACTGCTGACTAACAGGGCACAGGAGAGTGGGTTGGCATTTCCTAATGCCTGTTAAGAAACAACCCAGCACTGCCAAGCAGTGTTCGTGTCAGTGACCTGAAGACTTTGATCCATACATCCGATTCTCCTCGAGCACCCTCCCTCCTTCTCCATCTCACCTCTGAAGACAAGTGAAATAATAGATGGAAGCAAAGCAACTCCTCTGCTTCAAAACCAATACGCAGAAGACGAAGGCACAGGTCTCCCTGCTCCTTCCGCCTGGGGGGAGGATGCTCGAGTCCTGTGCAGGACTAGCAGTACAGGGGCAGCTGTGATTGCTTTTACAGGCAAAAGAAAAGGATGGTGGAGAAACTCCAGCCATCGTGGTCCTCTGTGCCAGCTCCTCATCACGCTGCGAAGCAAACTGCTTCGGCTCTGCACTTCTGGCACCCTCTTCTGCCTGGCCTGACGCCTGCAGGCCCTGGGAACAGGACGTACCTTCACGTCCCCAGTGGAGAGGAGCAACCTGGACGCTGGCTACAGCGTTTCTGCTGGGCCTCCTTGCTGGGGACGTGGCAATACATAAAGCACACGGCACTGTGGGTGCAAACATCCCTTCTCCTTTCCCCATCCCCGTCCCTGCAATGAGACACAGCATCTCGAGTTCTCTCAGGCAAATGAGATAAAAGCCCCTGTGTCTCAGACTTGCTGAAGACGCAGAGCTATTTTAGCAGGTTACAGAAACTCTATGCCATAAGACAGCACATGCTGACTGACTGACCAGACTGCCATTTATCTCGGCTTACGGAGCTGAAGTGGCAGAGATAACGGCTGTAACACTTCCTCCTCCTGTAAAAAGATGAAAAGCCCTGTGTGTGGGGGGGAAGAAACACAAGGAGCTAATTATTATGGCCATATGCCCTTCAGCAAAATGCAAATCTTTGAAGAGAAGGAAAGTTAAAGAGTCCAATGAGCGCAGACTGGAATCCAGATGATAAAAGCAATGCAAACATTTGATTACATGTTGGGGTGACATCTATTCATTCCGCCTCGGTGAAACAAAGTCAACAGCAGAAATAACAAAGGTGTGGAAATAAATCGGGCAGAAAACTCGGACTTAAAATCAAATTTATTTAGAGGAAAAATGACTTTACAAGAGGTTGATGCTGATAACTAAAAAGGAAGATAAATAAAAGCTCGTTACAAACCCTAATGGTTTCTGGCAAGTTACAGAAAAACTGAAGAATTTTACAGTCAATAACCTGCTTACTTTTTACATAATTACAAATTAACATACAGCAATTAGGTTTTACCCTCTTTTTAAAAATTCTTTTTTTCAACTTTTTTTTAAACTTTTTTTAACGGGTTCAACATGAAAATGCAAAGCATTTTTATTTATTTATTTATTTATTTTCTAAGAAACAAACCAAAAGCAGAGGTATATCAGGTTATTATAATACACCTCCTCAACGCTCTGGGAATTACTCAAGTGCATTCCGTATTAGTACAAAATAAACACCAGACTAAACTTTAACCATAGGCGAACTGACCTGGACATAGATTTTTGGATTTTCTTTGAGTCAGTGTTTAATATTGATAAAGCAAACAGTAAAATACTTTAGAGCGTGGAAAGGATGGATACCTATAGACAGCTTAAATACACATGAAGCTTATAGCTGTATGCGAAGCAGTGAATGTTATCCTGTTCCCCTCCCCCCGAGCAATGGAAGCTGAATATATTTGGGCAAAGCATCAGTGTCAGTGAAATGCATGTGGAAAGAAAGGGCACCAAGCCCTGAAAACGCAGGTGGGAAAGAAAGGAGCTAGCGTTACACTTCCCATCAACTGAAGAGCACGAGGTGAATGAGATTAAACCAGTTCAGTTCGCCTATCTTTAAAATTTAGCTGCATCACCAGATCAAGAATCATTGATTGCTGCCCCTTCTGACAAATAAAGCAAGAGTTACGAGCAGCAAGGGAGGTTTTTTATTTAAAAGGGTGTCTTAAATTATGTTAAATTCCCAAACCTGGCCAGCAGGCAGAATAATTTCCAGAGTTCTGGTTAACAAGGAATGTTTTGTGGGATTTTAGCTGACACTCTCTTGTGTACCCTGCCCAGTCCTCCCTTGCCCCGTGCCAGAGATATCCTAGACAGCTTCCTTGGGATTTGGCACCTGGTGAACCTCTTCTGACTCAGTGGCATTTGGAAGGACTGGATTTGGGTATTTCAGCAACAGCTTTGAGATATCCTAGTGCCTCAAGGAAGGTGCAAAGATGATCGGACTCTATGGATGCTCTTGCCTTCAAAAGGCAGTACAAATCTGCACAAGCTCACGGATTACTGTGCTTCTCAGCAGTGGTCAAATTTCAAGAGTGAAGAGTCCACCCTCAGGGGTGGTGAGAGCTCCTGCCCCAGGGATGGCACCTGGGAGGTCTCCCAGTGGCCTGGAGAGTAAATAACTTAGTGCATGGATGGGGCCTCACTTCACACTTACTTGGTTGCATCCTCCCACACCTCCTTTGCTCTGGGTTTCTCCAAGGAAAAGGAGATGGAGGACAAACCACTAGTAAGAGACTGCTTCCCTACCAGCAGCAGTACTCGCTGTGGGGAAGGCGATGCCGGTATGGGCTCTCCTGGGGGACATACCTGAGCCATCAGAAGCCAGTTCTCTGGTCCTGCCACTCACCCTGTCTGCAGTGGGACTGTAGTCAGATTCACACCCACTTTGGTCTAAAAATAATAGAAAAAGCTTGACCCTTCCTCCCCTCCCAGGGTAAAGCCAAACCAAAAGAGGAATATGCCTACTTGCAGCGCAGATTTTGCTGGGGATGCAGAGGGGGGAAGCAATGGCAAAGCTGATTGTCTCCACGTAACCAAAATAAAAAGGGACAAGACCAGTTCCATTTAAAGTGCTTTATGGCATCAAACTGACATCAAGGTACATGTTGAGATGATCACTTTGTTTCAAAGAAGCTAAGGCCAACCCCACACAACTCCATCGATTCTCACAAGGTTTGCTACAGCTACTCTATTGCTGGGGTATTCTGGCACCCCCAGCTAATACTGACCACTTTTGTACTACTTCTGAGCCCACGCTCCCACTTCCCTGGTCATTGAAACCCCTTCTGTTGGGCAGTGATGAAGACCAGGCAAAGAAAAGCCCAAGAAAAGAAAGTCTGATTTTTCCCCTCCATGAAACACTAGAACAAAAAGCTCAGAAAGCCCTTGCAGGGTCCTCTTCTCTCTCCTCCCCTTCACACAGACATTTTTGAACCTGCTCTGTGTCCCAGGAATCCAATGCAAAACAGGGTGGTTTGGGTGCTCCAAATGGGATCAAGGGACCAGCTCTGGGAACCAGACACAGCATCAGGCTGGGCTCAAGAAATAACATGCTTTCAACAACTGCAGGATGGATGCCAGGTGTGGAAGTGGAGCAAAGGCAATTTGAAGGCCAGGAAGTGGAAAGGCTTTGGTGCTGTAAAGCTGGGACCATACTCTAGCAGACAACCATAGTCAACCTGCAGGGGTCAGAGTGTGAATCTGACTTTGGGAACCTATGCCAAACCTTTCCAAAGAAAACCTGAGAGAGGAAGAATAAAAGGCTAAAGAGATAAAAACAAGCCTTTGCCTTCCTAAAGGTGAAAGAAGGAGGATGCAGTGGGGGAGAAAAGGCTTCATTCCAAAAAAGTGAATCATACGGTAACATACATCCTTCAGGGACAAAGGTCTGTCCACCAGAAGTTAAGACACAGCTTTGACACGCAGTATTTTTGGTCAGTATATTTCTGACTCACACCTGTGGCTTCTTTGACAAGGAACCATGGGGACCTTAGGAAATTACTTAGCAAATACTGTTTTCACTTAGGGCACTGAATGCTCTTTCTGATTTGCATAGGTCAGAAGAGTTGGTCAAGCCAGGCAGAGACGCAGCCCTGCTGCCCTGGGTCACGCGTCTTCCTTTTGATGCCCTTCTCGGAGCCATGGGACATTCCCATGTCATGAATTCAAGATGTGTTGGGATGGGGAAAAGACAATGGGATGAAAAGAAAAGCTTATACTGGCAAAGGCTATTACAGACTGAGGGGAACTTTCAGAAATACCGGGGACCTGATCTCTGTTTACACGACAGTAAATAAGCCATGCACTGCTTTGGTTTCCAAAAATTTCAGCTTGGCACATTCATTTTTGCAGATGTACAAACAGCAGGGCAGAAGTTATTTTGTGAAATCGGTGTTGTTCTTATGAGAAAGATAACACCACAACACCAACACAAGCCTCCTCCAGCTCCTTTCAGGTTGAGGAGAAGAGCTGCCTGATCTCCCCGGACAAGCGACTGGACCCTCACATCACTGCAAGACACTCCATGTTTTGCTTTCTCCTTTGTCTCCAAAAGGTATGAGAAAACCTAAACAAAATATTTAAACACGGAAACTGATAGGAGGAGTCTTGTCTGAAGTCATTGCTTCTTTTTCCAGCCTTGTTTTGGCCCAAAGATGCTCTGCCTTAAAGAAAGCTCTCAGCTGAAATTGTGTAACTCTGGCCAAGGCATGGGCTGCTAAGCAGCACTGCCCAAACCCTGGTTGTGTAGGAACCAGGGAGGTGATAACATTTGGTTTACCAATCTCTTGGTAACAAAAAACCAAAACAAAAACAAAAAAAGGGAAAGAAAAAAAACAAAACACCCCTCAAACCCCCAAACAAAAGCAAAATAAAAAGTAAAATGAAATAAAAAAATAAAACCAAGTAAACTTCTTTTAAAAAAAGAACTCTTTCAAATAAACAGAAAGATAAATATTTTTTGCAAGCCCTGCTTGCAATTAAGAACAAGCACCAAATAATATTAAAAAAAGCAAAATAAAAATAAATCTCACACCTTTTTCCTTTTTTTTTTTTTTTTTTTTTTTTTTTTTTTTGAGTCTTAATAGTTTAGAGAGCTTCAAAAGCAAGCAGGCAGTTTAGGATTCCTGCACTGACCAAGACAGACCAGTCTAAGTATCCACCTCACCATCAATGCTGCTGACACTCATCAGCACCGAACTCTGAAAACTGCTGCAGGTTACTAGTTTGTGAGAAGCCAGAGAGCAAATTAAAATCAAGCAATAGTGCAAGAACAGAATTTGTTTCTTTTTTTTTAAAGAAAAACTGGTAGGAAAGGAAATGCACTCGACAGTTTCATACTCTGAGCAAACCCTTGAGCTATTTTAAAGCTGATAGCGTCTCCTTACCATTTACAAATCTGCTCAGGCAATTCCCCTGAGAGGATTTGGAGGAACAATAATTTTGGAAAAAAGTTTGGCTTGCTGCATTTCTCTTCCCCTGCTGAACACATCCGTGTATTCAACAGCTGTACAAACACCTCACAGTCCGCATGGCAAGAGCCACCCTCAGACCTTCCCCTTCTGCTGATGGCAACACGGGGACGCACGGACACTTTCACCCTCGAGCCCACGGCAATGGAAACAGACCTGCCACACTGGATGTTTGGACCTGTCCCACAGTGCTTCTGTCCATGAGAATGTATTATCTCCCCAGAAACGGTTAATAAGTGCACAGTATTGTATAGGCATAGTGACTAGGAGCTGCCTCTTTGGAGATTGCTCTGCTCGCATCACTCAGTCCCCTGACCTGCAATATCTCACTGAAGTGCTCCGAAATTGCTGTTGTCTCATTCTGCCTTAGAAACGAGCAAGGGAAGCTGACAAAATCCAGAGAAACAGAAGCCTGATGTTAACACATGAAGTAGGGGAAGAAAAATACAAATAACAGAACAAAGGTCCCTAAAAGCAGATTTTCAGCCATGTCTCCAGTAAGTCATCAGGCTTGTAATGAAGGGATGCCAAATGTAGCTGGAGAACTATATTCTGGCAAAAAGAAAAAATAAAAATCTTAACTTAGGGGATGGGAAGGAGTGAACTGGAGCTCAAAGAGACTGCATAAAAAAAAAAAGGTTGCTTAGAGTTGTTCCCACTTGAATACTGTTTGTTCTGGCTCCCTGGGGTTGTCTTACAAGCCTACCAGATTTCTCTTTTCTGCACCATTTTAAATATACCCAAAGATGTTCTGCTTGATTCTGGAAAGAGTTTGACATTTAAATTCTCTGTCCTATGAAAACCTTTCAGAATTACTTTAAATTTTACTTTTTTTTTCTCTGAAGTTTTTGTTTTAAATGCTGTTACTGCTTGCTGGTGTAATGTATCTTTCTGAAACCGAACAATCCATATACCATGAGCACAAAAGGGGCGTGCAAGTCAATGGCATTACAATTGGAGCAGTAAGGGCAAGATATTTAATATCTACACGCTCCCTGAAAGTCATCAGGTATCATCTATCCCCATGGGCCGAGCTAAGCTTGGCTGGACAGACTGTAAGCATATCCCAGTGGATACATAGATACATATATGTATATATACAGTATATCTATATATGCCAGTGTGTACGCACCATTTGTAGAGTCCTAATCTTTTGCTAAATGCTTGGTTTTGGTTACATTCCCCAGAAAAGGGGAATTTGAAGGCACAGACCCCTTAAGGCTATGTTCTCTCATCCTTCAGCAGTAAGAAGAGACAGAAAACATCTATCCCAATCGACTTAACCCAAGGTTTGCACAGAGAGATGGTACTATTTGCTGTGCAGTCAGCCTCTGCAGTGAGAACTCATGCAAAACCACAGGAGAGAGGCCCTTTCCCACCACTTAACAGACTTCATAACATGTTTTATTTAAAACCTCCAGATGCTTGTCAGATGCAGGCACCAGCAGCATGCTGTGGAGCGGGCAGGGAGATGTCTACTGTACCAATGCCAAGAGTGACCAATGGAACCGTCCGTGCTCAGCAGAAGATCTCCTCACCCTCTGGAGGTGCTTCTGACGAGTGAGAATCTGCAGCACAAAAAAAAACCAGGTGGGAGTAACTATGGGACTACAGGAATACAATAGGCAGAGCAGGACTCCATGCACATGGAAACCCCGCTGTCTGCCCAATCCACTGGGCACCTTAAAAGATGTCCAGTTCCCTGATGAGCTACCATGAAATTACATCTCATAATTGCTGAGCTTTCCTGTCCACAGATTGGAAAACATCTGTGAGTTAATATGGATAAGCCAGTCATCTGAGGGCATGAGCTCAAATTTCATGTGGCTCAGAGGTTTGAGGTGCAGAACTGAGTCCTAAGGGGATGCAAAATTACCAGAGGAAAAAAAACCTGCATGGGTTTTTTTTTTTTTTTCAGATCAAGAGACAAGATAGACCAGCTTGAGGGGAAGGGAGAGGCCATCAGAAGGGTTGCAGGTATCACTTCCAAACTACAACAGGATTGAAGCAGACAGAAATGCCGCAAGGGTTGCAACAGCCAGGAGCATCCCAGCAGCAGCTCCTGAAAGCACATACACTGAAGCAGGGTATTTTCCTCCTTGAAGCAGAGCAAGTTGAAAAATAAAGGGAGAATCCAGCTTGTGGAGGTTGCTCAGGATGGGATGGGGAAGGGAAGGAGCAGGGAGCAGAGTGTGTCCCTCTGACAACCCCAAGGGCTGCAGAACAGGCAGAAAAGCCCACAGAAGATCACTTCAAGCTGGGAACTCCACTCATGACAGCTGATCTTCTCCATCCCCGTGTTACCATCCACATTCAAGGCTAGATTTCACAGCTTCCACAAGTTCACTGGCTGGAGCGAAAAGCCAGCTCACCGACCCTGAAAACACACCTATGACCTTCCCTGGCACTCACCAGACTGTTGGGAGCGATGTCCCCTGCCTTTTTTCTTCTTTTCCTTCTTCTCCTTTGGTTTGGCTAAACTGAAGAGACGAGTAGGCATCTGGGGCTGTTCCTCAGCTGCCTTGTTAGTCTGGTTTGTTGTGCTAAGCAAATGGAAAGTGCTTTTCTCTTTGTGTGTCCTTGAAAGACTGTTCCTTTTTGGGGAGACAGACAGTTCTGCATCAAAGTGCCCTTGTTTAGGAAGGGAAGGGCTCTTCTGCTTGGAGGAGTCATCGATGCTGGATTGGGAGGGGACTCTTGCAAGTTTCTCATGCAGATTTGGAACCTATAAAGGAAAGGAAAAGTGTTTCATTGGGGCATGAAAGAGGCTAGCAAAGAACCTGGATAGGAAAGGTGTGTCCCAGACCACTCATAGAGACAGAGGTTGTTCTTGTGAACATCCAGCCCATTCACCAGCTACAAAGTGGTCCCCATCTAGGCAAAACAATGAGAGAAGAAGCCCTCTCTGTTTAAGACAAAGAAACGAGGCATATAAAGAGTAACACTCCAGTATCTTTTGCTCCTACATGTACTATGCTATGTATCAACAAGCCAAGGGCAAATATTCTCTAAGATCTCAATACCAAGACTCACCCTGCATCGTTCGTGCACACAGATGGTGGCAGAAGGCCAAGGAGAAGCGTGCCTCTCCGGCAGGGGAACGCCAGCACACAGCACTGGAGCGGCATGTGTCAAAGGAAGCCTTCCCAAGCAAAAGATGAAAGCAAAAACATTTTTCCTGATTTTTTTTTTTTTTCTAACGGCTGTCTCAGGATGTAATTGAGCCCGCACATTCAAAAGGAAGATCAAAACAACAGCTCAACAAAGCCTTACTGAACCCTCTATTAATAGCTCTGAAATGTCAGTAAGATACCTGCCTCAGAAAGGTGCTTCCTTCTCCCAATCCCCCAGGCCTTGCAGTTATTTTACCTCTCAGCCTCTCCCATAGCATCCATGCCCCTTGCCTGTCTATGTGTGCTCAAGCGCTGGAACAGCTTCACTGTGTGCTCAGAAAACTTCTGGCCTGATTGGGAACCAGGGTGGGAGGGAGCAAGCCCTCCTTTGATGATTTGCCTTTCAGAGCTTACTGCTGAGCTCCACAATTAGTCCATTCAGGCACCCAAAATCATTTCCATTCCACAATCCAACATTTATAAACTAATTTTGCTACAGCTTTAAGCAAAGTACGTTCAGAATTAGTGAGTTACAAACAAACAAACGATCAACAACAGGCTTAAGGATCAAATTCAGCCCATGTTCTGCCAACGATGCTTACTCTCCCCAGCCAGACTGCTGCACAGTTATAAAAAAATAAACCCCAGCTTGCTGAAAAATGCACAGAGCAGGATCTGCGTGTGGGCTTTTCTTTCTGATTGTGGGCAGCCAGACACCTGAAGCCTCTTGCAGAAGAACCAGCGGCTTTTGCTCACTCAGCCATGACCAGACTGTGGGTGCCCAGTCTCTTCAGGACAGGGACAATGCCCATCTCTTTGCTAGATATCTAGAATGCTTTTGGAGATGGATTTAAGCATACAAACAGCCTTCCCCTGCAGTTATCAGCCTCGCAAGTGGCTTTCATGACAGCTGGAGGGTGCAGGTAACCCACAACAGTCAGGCTGTTTCCAAGAAGGACGTCTCATCTGCCTGACCATTCCCCAGAGCTCAGCCCCCGTGGGGTGAAGGCCAACATTAAAGGCAGTATCGACCTCTGGGGATTGCCTAGGGCATCTTCTCTGCAAGCTAGCCACCTCCATTCTGCCATCCACCAACACACTGCACAGAAAAGCGGGAAGGACTACTCAGGTTGTTGTAACCACCTACTGCTCAGGACTGGCCAGGCATTCTGAATACGCCATGTTGCATCAACACTAGCAATGCCTCAGCAGCTCTGGAGGTGCAAGAAATGTAGCCCAGCACATCACGTGCAAGGAAAGAGCCAGTTTTGTATACCAGGTCCCGCATGCCTAAGGCTGGGCTGACTTCAGTCTATCACTGCTGGCATGCAGTTGGCCCAGGACCAGCCAGGAACTCCCTGCAGGGCACAGCTTCCCCAGCAGCCCAGCCGTTGGCATCATTTACCTGGTTGTGGTCAGGATCCTGCCGCATTTGAGCTAATCGCTCAATGTCTTGCTTGAACTGCATCTTCTCCCTCTCCAGCTGCTTCTGCGCTGTGCGAAGCCTCTCCAGGTCGAGCTGGTAGGAAGCCTTCTTCACCTGCAGCTCCTCTCGCTCCCGCTCAAGATCCTGCCACCCTCTCTGGACCTGCTCCTCTCGCTGGGCCAGGTGGGCCTCCTGCTCTGCCAGCTCCTTCTCACGGACTTCCCACTCCTTCTCTCTCCTCCGCCTCTCCTCTTGGTGCTGTGTCTGCTGCTTCTTCAGGTTGGCCAGCTCCTGGCGCTGCTTCTCCAGGTTGCGCTGCTTCTCCTGCTCCAGCAGTGAGGTCGGTCGGAAGAAGCTTCGGGTCAGAGCCCTCTCACTCAGAGCCAGCTTCTGGTCCTCGATGTAGGTGTCCTGCTGCAGCACAACGCCCTAGGAAACAGGGGACACAAATCACTGCAGTGCCCTCTCCACAGAGAGAGGCTCCATGCCTGAAAACCTCAGAGTGCTGTATTGAAGCCCTTCTCCCACCAAATTCACAGCTCACCACTGCTGCCTTATGGCTGGGCTACCAGAGGATGCTGGCAAAGCATCTTCCCCAGCAGCTTCCCAAATTCAGGAAAGCACTGGTTCAGTTAGGCAGCAGCTCCTTCCTACGACCTGCCAGCATGCTGCCTGCAAGCTGGTCATGGGGTATTCAACCTTGCAGGGATGTGACAAGCAAAGGGGAAGGGGAGATAAGGGGGCAAAGCACGAGTGGCTGTTACTGGCTGGCAGGATGCAGAGTTCAGGCAAGCAGCATGCAAAAGCAGGATGAATGGCCAAGCCTACCTGCAAAGCACTGAGCAGCTTATGGAGGCTGGTAATGGTTTGGAGGACCTGCTGCAAGAAAACAAAAGCGTTGCTATTAGATCTCACTGGGTGCCAGGGTACACGTAAAGCACCCTCCTTTTCCACTGTGACCCACCAGTGGGTCTGACAAGCTGTACGTCCCTCTACACCTTCGTTTTTCTTGCTTTTCACTTGCAATGACTGTGTCATCCCCCAGTACACAAATACATCCCTTGGATACCTCTCAAAGGTGCCTGGCATCATATTCCTCACTTGCCTAGCCATCAGTGTGGCAGGGGAGGAAATGTCTGCAGAAGCACCGAATGGCACAGACCTCATCGGAACTCCCAAGTTGTCCCTGCAAACAATTTCACACAGCATCTGCTTGCTCAAGAACAAGTAGAGTAATTGGGATGAAATTCAGCAGTTCACTATAGAATTTCAGGGAAAGAACTTCAATGGGTGAAAAAAGAAGAAATCTTAAAATGAATGCGGACTATTTGTACTCTTCCACCCCTGGCTGACCCATACAAGTCCCACTGTCATTAGGCAGAAAAACTGCAATACAGCAGGCATGTTCACGGAGGCTCTCTGAAAATACAGGTAAATGCGAACACATCATGCAGCAATACAGAGCAAGCTACTTTGGAGTGATACCCTACCCCTAAATGTATTTTTAGCCTAGCTAAAAATTTCTCTGAGTCTCCCATATCCTACAATTACTTTTAAGAAGAAGAAAAACCACTGCAGTATTTGCAATAGTGGTGTGATAGCCAGTATTAAGAGAACTGCTTCTCATTCTGCCATTAATGCTAATTGGGAGTTATTAATGTGTATCAAAGGGAGAATAGAAATCTAATTGCCCCAATTCATTGCACCTGCAATATAAAATTAAACTCCCTCTGTCTGCAGATGCACAATAAATACAGACCTGTACATCCTAGTGGTAATTAACCCTTGCTGCCTATAATCAGCACATATCATCCTGCTGGCAAGCAGACGACAATCAGCGAATTCCCTGCCTGAGCATCCAAGGTTAAATGAATAAATGACACAGTGGGTTCAGCTTAATGTATTTAAAAGTCTACATGCACTTCAGCAAATAAAATGCATTTTCTTCTACTTTATCACCTATTGAGCCAGATTCACTTGCCACTTAAATGAAGGAAATAGCTGAGCAATGGAATCAATTCTTACCTCGTTATTCCTTTTCAACATGAACATCAGATTAGCATTTCCACCCTATGAAAAGATCACAGATTTAATATGAGGACAAATGAGAAATCACAGCAAATGTGTTCTGAAGCTGAACTAATGACAGACACATTAAACCCCCCTCCATCTTCCATTCTGAGAGAATTCATGCATGATTTTAGTTAAGTTAAAATCATATAAAACAAAATGTTGATTAGGTATCATTTTGTATTTATATGATGGATCGATCCACAGCAAGAATAGGTGCAAGATTATAGTTGACCTTATCATTTCAATAACAATACATAATTAAACACATGCTTTAGCTGATCTGCAGACAGATGGCAGGTAACCTGTGCCACAAAGAAATACAACTGACGTGCAAGGGTTTTCAAGTCAGGATTTTACTCCAGCAAAGTGGTTTTGGCTGCATACTTCCAATTTTATTTTTAACTTCTTAGGATACATCTAATTGTCAAGAAATTCAGGCATTTTTCAAGACTAGAATTGTCACTCTCTTGAAATCTGAACTGAGTGGCAGCAGAGAGATAAACTGAGTGATACCTTCTTTAAAATGCTGTCTGACTCTGTTCTCCGAAGGTCCTGAGCATCGTCGCCTTCATCTTTCGTTCCACCTAAAGGAAGAAGCCAGAATTGACACTGGTTATTCAACATTTTAAGCCATAGATGAACTTGCTAATGTCTGAGAAATTTAATACAGGAAACTCAGATGTTTCACAAAAGGGGACACACAGCTCTTCACACTTTAACTAAATGCATTTGCTCCCTACGTATACAGAACATGTCAGCACCACCAGAGAAAGTGGATGTGAATTCAGATTAGGATTGACTTTGGTTTCAGACAACATGCTGATAAGTTCAGTGCACTCCTATTAATTGGTGCTCTGTCTAGCCCCCGCACTGCTGTCTACCACCAAAGAATACTTGCTAAGAAGTCATGAGACAGAATAAGAGCAGATGGAGAACAATAACAGTAACATATTAGGATATATTATTGCAGGTATGGTTTCAATGCCTCTCTTGTGCAAGTGCAATTTACAGCTGGGTCAGATACTGCTGCGCAATACCCTGCGTAATTTTATGCTGACAATTTATCCTTAACCTTAGTTATCTGAAACCTATATCTTCAAAGGGACACTGGACTTCTCTTTCTAACTTCCCCCTGGATGGCTCATATCAGTGCTCCTGAGCAGGACTGAACTGACCTGTCACGCCAAGACAGCTGCACCCCTCCACCTGCACTGCCCTTCTGCTGACGGGTGGCAAAGGAGTTGCACAGCTCTTCGGTCCTCTAGCTCTTGCCAAGACTCTTGCACTCCCCTTGCCAGCTGAGATGCAGCCCATGGGGAAAACCCACACCTGCAGTGGTAACCTCCCTACTGCCGCTCTTTTAATGATAAACAACTTTACATACACCTGTATCTGCAGCAACATGAAGGACACTGTACCTAGTGCAAAGGCCCTCTCCTCCCACCACCCTCCCTCCAGGCAGGCTTTGCTATTAAAGGCTGACCCTCAAGTCCTCCTAACAGACCTTCTCTCCTGCGCCACGTCCTGGGACCTTCCACCTCTTTGCAGGAGGAAACACCTCCCTTCTGCTTTGCTGGAGGGGAGAACGAAGGGGAGTTAGGTTATAAGCCTTGCCCAAGGTTGCACAGGTTGTTAACAGAAGAACTGGAGATGAAAGCCAGGCTTCATGCCTCCCGGCCTCCAGCTGAACAAACAGGCCCTGCATTCTTTTCCCAAATTCTCCCAAGACCCTTCAACTACTGAATTACAATCTAATTCAAAAGATGACATTTCTACAGAAAACCTAGAGCTGGTCAATGAACAGCCTGAAGTTGTCCCATTCATCACTACAACAGAGAGAGGCCCAACCCTAAACGAACCCCACCAGTGTGAAAATATTTATCATTATGATGACAAGGCCTGTGGAGGGCTTTGCAGCTTTCCAGTAGAGCTGGGAAAACCTCTACATACTTCTCATGTCTGACTGTCTGGAGCTAACACTGCTCCTTTAATGCAGAAGGTCAGACGAGGTCCAACGATCCCAATGTGGAGACAGACACTAGCGCAGCAAAACTGGCTATATTGGGAGTATGAGTGAGACCACATAGAAAGGAATTTGAGGACAGGGAAGTTTCCGATGACTAGAGCAAAGAAAGAGAGCATTGGGAAGCAGCCAGCTATGCAGCTGAAATAAATATTCACACATTTCTTTGGGAGAGACTTAATTGCAGGAATAACACATGCAGTTGTATGTAGAACACAAATGCATAGAGCAGAGCTGGGGAGAAGGTGCTTGATTCAGCAATATCCTCATCCATTCATAAATGCAACAGCACTAAGCTCCTACTGGAAGATAACTGAAGAACGAAGAACAGAGCTGCAGATTCTACAACAATAACATGAAGAAACTAATTTATTAAGAAGCCAAATGCTTTCATAAGGCACATAAGTAAAGGAGTAAGGAGGATGCAGAGGGAGCACAGAGAGAAAGGAGTGAGGAGCTCAGATGTTTAATCCTTATGTAGTCACGGGTTCTCAGCTATCATCATTCCACCTGTACATAGGCTTTTTTTCTAATCTGTTAGTTAGTCTATCAGCTGTAATTGGTGAGGAGTTGGGAAACCCAAGTCACCAGCTGCTGGAGTCCTTCTGAAGCAAGAGGATATGATGACATACATTATTAACAAATGCTGATGTGGACACATGTAGCTACTCACACTTGGAGGCATTCATCTGATGACTGTCGAATCCTCCAAAAGTTTCTGCCCTTCTAGGAAGAGAAATGGGGCCAACTCCTCCTTCTTGTTCCATGGCAGTGCTGCTGACCTGCTGTCCGAGGGCAGTGCCCAGGCTTCTGTTCACCAGGTCTTGCAGCAGTTCAACTGATAAAAAGCAATGATATCTCTGTTAAAGACCACCTCAGGCTTCTGAGCTCTTTTCATCTCTGTCTGAGCTCAGGTCAGAAATTCACATGCTTTGCTGTATTATGATACCATGTTTCTATGACAATGACATGAACAGTACGCATTCCCCCTACCAAAACTCAAGTCTGCCTGACAATTAATTCCAATTCCTGGAGCTTTGCACAGGCTTACGCTTCCCTCTCTTCCTCCAGGCAACCCTGGTGTGCTCCAACAACAGCATTTAATAATTTTTTAGCCTCTTCAAAAATCGCACCTGAAAGTTGCCTGAGTTTCCATCCACCCTCGTCTTTGTCAACAGACTTGCTTGTCCCTTGCAGGCACCACAAGTGCCTGCTGGAACCCACGCCCCGCTCTCACACCTTGCTGAGACTGAAGCACAGCAAAAGCCTGGACGGTCCAAATTTAAGCCAAGGATACATCCTGTGCTGCTCCTGACCCCAGTGAAGATTCAATGCATGGTTGTTCTCTGTGCTGACTTCTTTTCTGCCCTCTTTCAACAGCCATCAATATCTGCTTCCTTTCTTGATCCTCATTGCCTATCCCTGAGACAATACTGTGAGTAGCAATATCTCCTTATCCATCCTGTTATTCTGACAAAGAGAAGACTTCCCGTGCAAAACTGGTGCTTGAGGACTGATGGCTTCACTGAAGGTGGGTCCGTTGGTTAGTGTAATTAACGTGTCACCCTGACTTGCTCACCTTCATTTATCGCAGTTTTCATAATGGCCTCTCCTTTTGGTGCCTCTTCTGTGTTTGCTCTGAAGAGCAGCCTGGAGCCTGGCATGTCCTCCTGCACAGAACTGTCTGCCATATCCCGGAAGATCTTAGCCTTCTCCTCCAGCAAGAGGAGAATCTGCTTATCCTTCTGCTGAAGTTGTTCTGTGGAGGTGAACAGAAAACAGAGATGAAGACAGATATAAAAGCTTCAGCAAGGAAACTGAGCCATACCTGAGATATTGGCCCCATCTAGTGGAATCTGATGATACAACCATGCCCTGTGCAATCCTGCACAGCAACTGCACTCAGTAGGCTCAGAAAAAAAATAATGCAAGCAAGGTGAGGTGCAAACGAGGATTGCAATTATTTGGTGGATGCGGGATTCTCATTCCTTCGAAAAAAGTCATAGTTCAACCACAAAACCCAACCCAACAATTCCTGTAAATTTTTCAAAAGCTGCTTGCTTGCCCAGCTCTGTCCCAGAGAGGATTTTACCTTTCAGTCCTCTCACTTTGGCATCCGACACTTTCTTTTCAAACTCAGACTCACAAGGGACTCCTTCGTCTTCATCTTTATCCCTGGACAAAAGACAAGTCTCAGTTACTACCAGAACATGACCATGTGCATCACCTGCCTTGCAAGAACAGCTTGGTAGCTTACATGGTGTTCATTGTGTCTTGAATGATCTGTATCCAGCCATTACGCTCTTCTTTGGAGCTAGCATGGACTTCCACCATTTCAGGATCTTTTACACCCATACTGATCAGGAACAAACCCTTCTCTTCATGAGCCACTTCTCGTACGATCAGCTTCTTCAGAGAGATCACAGTGGATTTCTGGTCCTTCAGATGGAAAGGAAAGGGTGAGGAGGGTGAACAGTACTAGCTCCCAGATGCAACTAGCACTAAAAAGGTCCCAACAATCATACTGCTACTTCTCTCAGGTTGTAAACATTTTCTGTACCTCTTGGCTAATTAAAAAAATAAATCATTTTAATAGGTTCAAAGAACAGGGAAGCGCTTGCTTTCCTCCATCAGTTCTGTAGGAAAAGCAATTTCACCTTGTCCCATTTCAACAAAAAATTAATTTAAAATTGTCTTTGTACTTTTGCAAACTCTACCATATTTTGCTCTAACTCCAGCAGACCTTTAATCTCATCTCATCCTGCTCACATGCTCTCTGTCAATAATATCACAGCTCCTTAAACTTAGTGTAGCTTGCTAGTGCCTGCTTCACACACATTATCTTCACGATCCCTCCCTCAGATGGAGTAATATCTTGTTTCCAAATCCCACAAAACCCCTGCTGTTCTCAGCAGCTCAAAGCTGAATCCTGTGATGGAGAAGACTTGTAAGATGACGTTCACTATGTGCTATGATCTCTATGTAATCAGCCTGCTTGGTTAAAACGTCTCTTTGCTGTTGTGTCATCTGCATACAAGTCAGCCCCTTTGTGCATTTTACAGGATGCTACAACTGGGGTGATTTGGTAGTGGTTCACTATCAGAATTTGTGTGCAAATCAGCTCCCACTGTGTAAGGCATTGAGTCTGTGCAGATCGTTGGTGGCACTGGAATAACAAATTATCAGCTTTCAAAGTGTTCAAAGAGGGGAAAGGTCACAAGGTTTAGCCAGTCTAGACCATGCCTGGAAGGTACAGCCCCAACAGACTCAATTAGGTACTAGGTTTTCTTTAGAAGGTCGGCATGCCTAGCCCTTTTATGAGGCCTGCCTTCAAAAGCTAGTGTTTTTGGTCTTGCGCATTACAAATATATTTCCTCTGACATTTATTTTCAAGCTGTTCTGTTGAATTTATTGAAGCGGCATTTCACCCCTCTGCCCCCCATAGGGGCTCAGAACATACTGGGACATTTCCTTCTGCTAAGATTCATTTTTACAATGTTTGTATTATCCCATTGCCCCCTCCCACCCCAAATACTGCTTGGAATTGTAGAAACTGAAAAGCAGTAAGTGTATCAAGTGACAGGCAGGTTTTCAGGCCAATTATCAGCTGTGCCAAGGCACTGCAGAAAGGGGAGGTAGGGCATGAAGAAATGTTTTCCTGTCAGAAAAGAATGGAGTCCACTCAGCAAACAAAAATGTTATAAACCAGAAAATTGAGTTGTTTAGCAGGCAATGGCTGGCTTTGCTACACAACACACATCAAGGGTCTCTTGCATAGAAAAGGAAGGAATAGAAAGGGTTGAAGCCTTACCAGTGAGGCAAAGACATACTTCTGGTCCTTCTCCTGAAGGAATACGAGCATGTCAGAGAGGAGAACAGCCTGGACTTCTGCAAAAGAAAAAAGCATACCAGTGCAGTATAACCACACAACCCACCCCAAACCAGATTTCTTTTAATAACACCAGTGCTGGGGAGCAGTAGGGCTGTTTTTGCCATCCTGGAAGCAGGGTCAACCTCCCAGTTAGCAGGAGGAACAGGGGCAGCTCCTGGAGATGCCAGGTCAGGTTAGATCTGAACCGACTTTGTGACAAGCAGAACACAACAGCACCTGGGAAACCTGCAGGGTTTTCTCTCACCTGTCAGAGCAAGGGTGCTCCTCTCCAGCCACATGCTTTCTAACAGTTAGGATATGAGCATAACAGCAAAAGCTAGAGATGCTTACTGAATAGAAGCGCTGTTTTCTCAAACAATATTTTAGCCCTCAAGCAAAATATCTACACAGGAAGTTTCGGTTTTATGGTTCTCTTGATGAGTGGTTTGCGGAGTGTAAATTATCATGCAATAACAATATTTGTCAGCTGCAGTTTCTTTCCCAGGAAATACTGACTTTAGGAGCCACCAATAATTTTACTCACAGATAAACACAACTCTTGCAGATTCCAAGGGGAGCTGACAGAGCCTGCGTGAGATGCAGGACCTGTCTTTCTTTCACGGGAGAAGGAAGCACAACATCAAACCAACAGCGGATTTTAAATCAGAATACAGTCTTTTCCCTGAGTACATGTACAGCCTTCCAAGTCTCCTAACGACATATCATAAAGTTGCACAGCAACTACCAAGTATAATGCCCCACCCAGAGCCCTCAGTACAAAGAGTTTTTTGTGTAATGTACTTGGGAAATCTTGTGACAGAGAGGAAGCAAACCAAAAAGTTAAATCATCCCACGGGTAATTACTTCCATTCTGTTTTGGGAAGTCAGGATCTGTTCCAGATAAAAGAACCACCAAACTTTAGTCAAAGCTGCAAAATGAACTCCAAGCTCTGTGAGGTTTTCAAAATTCAGCATTTGACTCCATTCTTTTATTGTCTGTGCACTTTGCAAGAGGGAAATGCTGAAACCCTCTAAGAAAAGTTAGCCTGAATGTATGAACTAGCTAATTTTTCCCTGGGCTCTGCAGGACCTACTTTTGCTGGGAGCTTGCACTACAGACGGAGGTATGTTTATGCATTTCTGTGAGTTAGAAATGCAAATGCAACCTCTACTTATCGCAAGATTTTACGACAGCAGCATAACTCGCTTAATCCACCATCTAAAGTCAATAGTAATCTCAGGTGCCTAGAAACCATCTGTAAACTTCCTGTTTCTAAAACCTCAAATCATAACCAATACAGAGCTTCATGTTATTACTGCCTCCCTGCACAGCATGGCACCAGGCTACCAGTCCCCATTCATGCCCATGGTTTAATCATTTAATCAGTTTAATGAGGTTGGGTTTTGGATGTAGTGAGCATGCTTCCTGGAACCGCTGCACATGCGCATCATGGCATGGAGATTTGACTCGCTTCTCTGGACAACTGCAACCCCATTGCGTTCTCCTGGCCCAAAGAATCCCCCAGCAACTCTGTTTTGTGGCTGATGGACCGAGGTGTCACTGCAGCCCAAGCCTTCAGCAGGCATGCAGTCACCAGGAGGAAAAGCAGTTAGCTATCACCCCAGAAAAAACAAGAGGAATTGGAAATGCCACAATGGGAAGTGAGTCTACAGTATGAGGAAAGCTGCTGTCAAAATCTCCCAAAGCCAAAGAATAAATAAAGGCTAAACACACCAATCTGAGAACTAATCCTACATCCAGAGACACTGAGCAGTATCCTTCCCTGACAGAAAGCAGGATAGTCTTACCTTTTAACCGGCCAGCTGCATTTTTTAGTGAAACAGGCCCATCTCGGATGAGCTTGCGATGCCTCAAGTCCTCTCTTGCAAACATCTGGCCACTTTTCATCCTCATGATGGACTTGCTATCTGTCCGGTTGTAAATCTCACCAAGACGCATTTTCTTTTCATAATTGCTGACTTTGCTATTGACTGCAGCAATCACATCTTTAACGAGGTTTAATGACTGAGTCAAGTCTTCATGTTCCACTTCATTTTCTTTGAACAGAAAGAGAAACACCTCGATTTCACTTCATCCTTGTGGACTCTAACTTCCTGATTTTACTTCTTTCCTTCCTCTTCTCCCTCTCAAATTCCCGCATTAAAACTGTTTAATACTTTCACGAGACAGGCTGCATTTTTCCCCCTTAAGGAGAGTTTCACAAAACCTTTTACGTATATGGTTGAGGCTGGGGACTATTTCAATATACTTTGTAAATGAGACAGTATAGACGAAAGGCACGAATTAACCACATATTTCAGCCATTACGAAAGAAAGCAAGCTGGAAGATTTTGAGGTCTAAGCTTGTTGCTCTGTAATTAGCTGCAGACAGACTTACTACAACTAAACCAAGGCACCCGACTAACTAATCCTAAATGGAGATATGAAACTGAGTTATCTTGTTAACAATGGTGTGAGACAATGATGACTGGATTAGTCGGTCTATTCAAAGAAACTCTGCTTCAGCTGAAAAGGATCCAAGAAATTTACACTGGAGGAATAAATACACATTTAGAATAGAGCTGGTCCCTACCTTTGGTGTACTGCAGTATCCTTTGTAAAAGGACTGGGTACTTTGTGATTCTCTGTGTTACCAACAAGATACATTCAGAAATCCCAAGACGTCTCACCAGGGAGCTGCTCATTTTTTTCTAAGGAACAAAGATGAAAATTCCAGTTCTGTAGCAAAACGCTTACCAGAGTGCAGAAAGGACATACTTTTCCGATCAACTGTATCTGTTCTACCCGTTCTTACCTTGACAAATGCCTGAAACCGCTTGTCCTTTGAGTACAGATCTTTGAAGTTATTTACTGCCTCATTGTGATGCCCGCAGAATTTGCCATATGTTTTCTTCATTCGCTCGGCACTCTCGCCAGAGAACTGCAACACATGAGACACAGAAGTCCAATTTGCACTGAGCTCCTGGTGCGATATCCCAGCAATGCCTGCCAGGCTCTCAAACGAACTTGATGAAACCAAATTAGTCCAAAGCATCCTAAATCAAGCAAGTAGATCTCTAGAAAGTAAAGAGCTGAGTTTGGGACTTTGCTGAGTTCACACTAACTGCAAAACTCATGATTCTACTCACAGGGCTTAAAAGCCAACAAAAAAACCTGTCAAGACAGACAAAAAGAAGAAAGGAGAAAGCACAAATAAAGGAAAGTAAAATGACCCACCCAAAGTTAAACAGCAGGTCAGTAACTCAGCCAAGAAACACATTGGGCATATTTTGCTGTGGGCTACTGCCTACCCTCCAGGCTATGGTCAAACCATTCTGTGCCTGTCAGGGAATGCTTCTCTTTCCCACAAAATAATCTAAATTAATTTTCATCATTAGACCTTCCTCTGAAAGAGCAAAAAGTGCTTCAAAAAGCAGAGGTGGAGATTTTTACATGTGTGAAGATAAAGGTGCCATCAACTGCGATTATCTAACAGGAATAAACAGGAGGGAAGAAAGAGTGCCTGGTTTCCAGCTGTGCTCTCAGAAGTGCAAGCATTTTCCAGCGCTTACTTGATTCACTAGGACGTCACCTATCCTCTTGATAACAAAGTTCTTTTCACTTTTGTCTGCCAATGACTCCTTCTTCCTTTCCAGAATCCGCTGGAAGAAGTGACTGTGGATGTGCAGCAAGTTTTCCAGGCAGGGAAAGATCTTGTCCACGACTTGTTGATCATACTGCAGTTCCTTTAACATCCCTGCACTGTACACATCATTCATGATCTTCAGGGTGCGGACATGATGCATTTCCGTCTGCATTAGCTCTGTATAGGATGCGAATAAGGTCAAAACCAAGGTCACTGGAGTACATAGGTATACTGTATAAGGAAAAGCTGCCGTTGGAAAGCTCTTCCGTAACTGGGCTTCTCTTAAGTGGCTTCAGAAAATTTCATGTCAGGTATTGAAACATCACTCAATAGTTTCACATGTGGGAGAAATAGGGGGGCAGAGGAGTCCCACAATAAAGAGCTTTGGACATTGCTGCTAAGGTCTGAACCTTCAGCACTGTTATCTGCTCCTTCCTAACACCTCGCTGCCAGCCTCAACACAGTGCGCTTTTGCCATACAGGATGGCTCTTGCATCCGGCAGGAGAAGACTTCCTAGCTAGCTGCTCTGCTGTAATGGAGTTTAAATGTCATCAGCAGACAAATGAGGAGAGGCTGGGGTCTTTTTGATGGCTTCCAGATATGTGAAATGCAGAAAGAAAGCTCTCACAAAATACATAACATTTCTAAGAGCTTCAAGAGTGAAACTTCGTCTTCTGAGAAAATCAAGTCGGTGTTCCTATTCACTGACCTAAAGGTTCCTAAATCCATGCATGCGAGTATATCAAGAAGCCGTCTATAATGAGTGAAATATTAAGACGCAGGTATCTCACCGTAAATGACATCTTGCCGTTTGACAACATCTTTGTTTTGCTGCTGTAGGAACTTGCTGTCTACTACTTGGCTCCAGGACTCTGCCTCCAGCTGCTTGGAATCTAATTCCAGGTCTCCCATCAGCTGTCCTTCGTTCATGTCCGCACCTTCACAAAGCAATGTAAGTGCCATTAAGAAGTGGGTAACTTGTCTCGTTTGAGATTCCTGTCTATTCATTTAGGTTTAAGTTTTCTCTGTCATACCACAGACATCACACACAATCTCCTTTACTGACACAAAAATGATCACATTGAATTATACCACGTAAGGACCAGGGTATGAAAAGTGCTTTTAAAGGGTATTTGATAGTTGCACAAAACTAGTTCACCATTTTCACACAGACAAATTCTAGCTTCAGATAAAAGACAATAAATTCTTTATCTGCAATGCAACAATATCGAAGATAAATAAAAACCCACAACACCCAGTTGGTGGTCTTTCGTTTACATCACTGAATTGAGGGAGCTTAGACCTACGTGAAGTCTATGTTTTCAAGCTTAGAAAGCCAGAACTGATGCAGGTAGAAGTGAACACTATATATGTTACAGACACACATATGCATCTTTCAGACAGACTGGTCATTTGTGCAGGAACTGGGAAATTTTCTCTTGTCACTGTGAGCATGCCCTTGTTTAGTCCTTAATAAATTAAGACCATTCTGCTCTTTTCAGGTAAATATTGGCTAAGATGTAAAAATACCGATTATATCCTTAAAAAGCACCATATATATATAAAAAAATTAAACTTAAGAAATGAATTTAACTGACTTCACTTTAAAACCTGCCAAACTAAACAATATGTTTCTTCCTTCTCCACTCTGGGAAAAATACAAAACACAAGACATCAGCATGAAAAAGGTGACAAAGTGCAAAATCTGTGGCTGTATAAATGGGCCAGAGGTGCAGAATGAAAGAGAAAATGTTTGTCCCTTAGCTAAATTCCAAGTAACTCAACTGTAACTGAAACCTTCTAAATGCTTTCCCATGACTCAACAAGCTACAGAAATTACTATCTGAGGCTTTGTTTCGGTTTATCATGCTAATATTCTAAGATCAAAGTAAATGCATTTTAATTGTCCATTAGAAAGGAAAAGATTTGCTGAAATGCCAAAATGGATTTTCTGTTTCTGGAAGGCAGCACTGAGACCTTCCTTTTGCTATAAATGCCATGGGGATCTCTTACCTTCATCAACCAGTGACTCCATGGATTCATTCACCCGGCTGATTTTATGTAAGGAGTCTGTTGACTGCGACAGGAATTTCCAAGTGTGTATTAAGCTGTCATCGTTCCCAACTCTGCAGAAAAACAGAACACAGAATATTGTTTATGACATAAAAAACCACCCAAATGTACTTTCAAATACACAGAAGAAATGCATTTTAAGTATGAATTGAAAACCAAAGCAAGCATTGCAGTTATGTACAGAAATGTATTTTTTTATTAATTGCTGTCTGACAACTACCCATTGGGGCTCAACAAGGTGTAAGATCTACAGTTCTGAGTGATGGTGCTTCTTCTATAAAGAATCACACCTGAGGTTTTATGATTTGGATAACTCCATTTCATTACTTTCCATTTTACAGTCACTTCCCATCCTCATTGTCCTTGGTGCAAACAGTGCAAAAATGCAACACAAAAGGCTATCCAAGAGTCTTTATCGCTAGCTCTGAGAGAGAGCAGAAAAATGGACTGAAATAAATTTCACCATGAATAGCCAGGGCATACAAACTGTCCAGAACATGGCAGTCCATGCTGTTGCCATGTGTGTAAACCTGCTGTGTATGCAGGTAGTGTAGGAACCATAAATTAGATTTTCTTCTATGATTTTTTGTAATTAATTATGTATAATGCAGTCCTAAAACACCATGAAGCCTGCAGCTCTGTGCCTCCACCCTATCGTTGTGGACACAAAAGTTAATACCATACCTGAGCTGCAAATGTGTGCTTGCACAGTACCCAGCCCAAGGCAAGGGATTTTCCTCCTGGAGCCCAGAGCAGCTCTGTGAAGTGGCCTTGAATACAACCAGGCCAACTCCAATGCCTCTGAACTCATGCCATGACTAAACAAACCCACACAATCTGATTGTGCAGAAGACAACTGATGGTATCATATAAAATATGGGTATTTCTGGTTTTGTGATCCACTTTTGTACCTTTAATACAAATCATAGGTACATGAATTTATTTTTAATGAGATCTGAATTTCTCTATGCTTGCAGGTCAGATAATACGCACATACTCACGCGCACAGGGAGAAACCTTACCCTGCAATGTTCTGTATTGAGACACTTTTCGAAAGTGCTGTAGTCTGTTGTGATCTCCTGTTATTGAATATTGAGGTTACAGTGTTTTCATCAGGAGCAAGTATTGCCGAGCGAGGGCGCTCCTTCGGTTGTGAGCCTGCAAGGGAAGTGCCAGAGAAAAGCCAGCTCATGCAACTGCACTGTTAACTGCGATGATGATGACTTAAAGAAACCAGGCTCTAAAATTCACTTCCTTTTCTTTCTAGAATTGTCACCAGGAGATCTCAGCTGTTAGAAACAGTCGTACAAAGGAAAGAACATCGACCCCTGTGCAGAACTGACTGCATTGCACTACACTTAAAAGATCTAGGTGGGATCTGCAAGTCCAGAAACATACACTTGGGAAACTGAATTTAACTTTATTTGATAAATATTCACATGTAGCAATCTATTATGTTGCTTTTTAATTTCCCTGGGCCTATAATTATATACTGCTTCTGGTCTAACTTTTTGAGATAGGTTTCTCTATCAGTACGTACCACAGAGAAATGCTAATCCATTATACTATCACATACCTTTAATTAATCTTTTCATACTAATTCCAGATTTTTCCTTCTTCAGATGCTTTTCTGCTTTCTGGAATTTATACCTCTGAATTTCATGACAAATACCACAGTGGCTACATGTGTATCATACACTGTGATTGCATACAGTGATCTTTAAGCTATCACTAAATAAGCTTATCAAATCATGGCACTACAAAACCCATGTGGGCTATTACACTCCTATTCTTTGCCTCTGGTCACACTGGGTAGCTCTGCAGTGCAGTGTATGTCTCGGTGCAGCCAGGAAAAGTTTGTCACTACTGCTCCTATTCCAAATTAAACTTTCTGTTTTCACTACCTTGAAGCATAAGACTATTTAACTAAAAAAAAAAAAAAAAGAAAAAAAAAAAGAAAAAAAAGAAGTATTTCAAACAAACATTCTTTCTACTTGTAATCTTAATTTCTGTTAAAATAATACTCACAGTTGGATTCTTTCCAATATCAGACAACCATAGACATAGGCTGTGTCTTCCAGATTTTGTGGACTTATCAGCTGTAGGCCTTCAGCAAGCTACAGCAGTCAAGTAGTTTAGTTATTCTAAATCTGAGATGACTTTACATTTGCTTAAAGCTACATGGACACTGCAGAAGTGGACAAACTCTGCGCAATTTCAGTACAACTTCTGAAATCCCAAACATTGCTTATCATACACAGAAGATGCTCTCATCCCTGCTTTGATAAATGCTTATCTTTCACAATATCAAATATTAGTTGTTAGAACAGTTAAGAACAGCAGATACAGACCATCACCAAAGCAGAGGGAAAGGAAGTTTTCTTACTTTTGTTTCTCATGGTTACTGTGGGTAATGAAGAGGTATCATGTGCCTGCAGCATCCCTCTCTGTGGCTGAAAGAAAAATGAAATTCACTGTAATTTCTTCCTCCCCCCTCCCATCAGGCTGTGCCACATAACTAAAATAAAAAAAGCTATGTATTTTCTGAATCCTCTCAGAACAGATCAGTTCTTGGCTGTATGTGTATATATATATATATATATACACATAAGCATGCATGCACGCACCCTCCACCCCTAGTTGCAATCAATGAAAAGGGCAAAGTGAACAGATGGAGAAATGTGCAGCAAATAGGAAAATGAGATGAAAAAGTGCTGACGATACTGAAGAAAAGTGAAAAATCATAATTGTATAAACATTAACTAGCTTGGAGAACCATACTGCAGAAGAGGTTCCTCACGTTTGGGGCAAGCATGAATTCTGCATGTTCCTCATATAAACATCATACATATTTAATAGTTTTCATTATGCATTATATATACATGATGCTGCATTACAGGATGCAGCATTTGAGAATTAAGAGATATAGCATTTAAGGGTGCTGGAAATCCCTGAATTTTGCCAGTGAAGTGTTTTTTTTTTTTAAATCAAAGCACAGGACAGACCATCTCATCATAAGGTCCCTGTGTACTGCAGGGAGCAATGCAGGGAATTTGCTGCCAACAAACACCCTGCGGCGCTGACCTAGAGTACTCACAGAGTCCCAGGGACAACTACATGTGGTTCTGGGGAATTTCAGGATAGCCCAGAGAATTTATTCACTATATAGCATAGGGGCTGAAATTCTTTCCAACGAGCTGGAAACATTGGGACGTATGGTAGAAGACGTTATATATCTGTATGCTAAATTATTTGAACTTTTTTGTTTATTCAGTAGAGAAGATGAAATCTCTTACCTTCATTTTGACCTTTGCACAAGAAGCAAAACTCTCCTTACAGCCTTTGTGAACAATTGCATTGCAGTCTGTCAAATGTAAAAAACCAACCATTTAAACAAACACATACTAACACAAAACATGAATTATATTTTAAGTGTACCTTACACCGTAAGCGTACAGTTCTGAATTATTTCTAGAAGAGACAAGAAAAGAAAAAAATTCCATGCCCAGAATGATAAAATATGCTCACATTCCTAAAATTTCTTACATTTGGGCCTACTTAGTAAAAACCAATAATTCTTCTGACATTTGGAGAGAGGTAATGATAAGGCCATAGGGCGTTGCTATTCTGTTGATGTCTCACAATTTCCTGCGCATGAAAGACAGAAGAAACCTGCATGTTCTTGCAAAAACCCACAAGCAGTATCATTTTTCAGATCAAACAAGGAAGAGAGACAGAACCTGCTTCTGGTGTATGAAAAGAGGCAGTGAGACAATTCAGAAACATTAAATTCACACTCAAGCCTTGAAAGCCCGGAGGCAGCTCTTTAGTATGCACCATTTAGCAATAGAGCATTTTGATTTTTTAGATCAAAAATCTGGTTTCAGGGACTTTATATTCCTCCAGTTCAACTCTTCAGCAGGCAGGAAGTTCCTCCAACTCCTCTGTATCACTAGTATTAATAATTTAAACCCGCAAAAGTTTATTTTCTGCATCACTGGTCATAAAAAATAAAAAAGACCAGGCAGAAAGCTATTAAAAATAAGGATTTTTTGCTTGCCCATTTGTTTTAGAGCATGCTAAATCTTTTAACATTGACTAGCTGTTTCGGGAAGATGTGAGCACCACTGAAAAGCTGAAACATTGATTTAAAATGATCCAGCACTTTAAAAGGCATTAAGAAAAGGTCATCCATAGGTGAGACAGAGCAGTGACGGTAGCAGTAAAGCACTGCCATTTCTGTAGGAAAAAAGTAGTCTATGACAGCACAGGAACAACAGAGCCTCTGCTGCTGGTTATCAGTTATTTCCAAGGCATTTAATAGCTGATTTTAAGATGTGATGGGAGAAAGGACCACTCTCAGATGTGAGCTTACAACCTGAACCCTGACCAAACTTTCCTTGTGGCATTCATTTTCTGGCCAATGCAGAAAACTTACAATAATTTTCTACTGTACCTTGTAAAATAAGGAAAAAAGGTCTATGCTAAAACATATGACATTGTTGGATTATTTTAACTCATTAGAATGTAGACAGTTAAACTGGGATATATTTGATTTTCTAAGTGGCTTCAGAAGCTGTTAAGAAAGTTGAGTGGGGAAAGGGAGAGGATGCATTTGAGAGCTTGTAATTGTTGATATTTTCCACTTCCTATCAGGCTGTCACAGAGCGTGTCTCAGGCAAACAACTTTGCTGAAATCTCTTCTCTTCCAGGAAACTCGAAACTGCCATTAGGGATTCAGCTGGCTGCTCCTTCCCGTGCTCACTGGAGACCTTTTGTACACTGCTCATCTACCAGAAGGAACAGAGACACAGCCTCCTGCTCCAGCCTGGGAGCAATTCCTGTACACGCTTCAACTCATCTCTAAGCTAGTGAAGTAAAACATATTATTAATAGTGAGGAACGGAGAGCCCTGAACTGCAGTGGGAAAAAGACTGCCTATTCTATAGCTTCGGGTTGCTGTGTAAACCAGCTACCATTCTGGTCTCGACCACACAAACACTGCTGACCTTAACAAGCTACAGGCTTCAGAAACCACCTGATAAGAAAAGAGAACAAAATCACCAGTCTCGCAGAAACCCTCTGCTGTGGTTCCTGTACTGCCTGCATTGTATTGCACGTACTTCACATGCACACAGGTAGTTGCCATTTGACCTGTGATGCAATTTCACATATAAAGAGAGAAGAGGGTTTGTATTTCCTTTTTATATCATACTGTTCTCACTGAGGGCTCACCAAAGCAGTGTTTCCGAGAACTAAAGCAATACACTACAGATGGGTGAGACATTTTTTTTCCCCAATGGAAATAAAGCCATGATCTAAGGCAGCTTTTCCTGTCCTCCATCCATCTTAGCAAAGCACCTCAGTCCCAAGCCATAACATGCAGCTGAAATAACCAAAGTACTCCAGCTAAGTGATACATGCCAACAAGCATGGGCAGAAAACCCCATGGGATGCTGTGATGTCCGAGCACAGGCTAGGAAGGAGGTTTGTCCTGGTTTCAGCTGGGCTAGAGTTGTCTTCCTAGTAGCTGGTACAGTGCTGTGTTTTGAGTTCAGTATGCGAAGAATGTTGATAACACCCCGATGTTTTCAGTTGTTGCTCAGTAGTGTTTAGTCTAAAATCAAGGACTTTTCAGCTTCTCAAGCCCAGCCGGTGAGA
>JAVJGG010000002.1:16619541-16648014 GCA_035590195.1 Aviceda cuculoides
CTCGCTGCCACTGCTAATGCCCCCCCCCCCCGCCCAAAAAAAAAAACCAACCAAAAAATGCACAGGCAGGAAAGGATGGGATTTAGAAGTCACAAGTCAATATGAGACCACCCATTTTAAAGGCAGAGGGTGGTAAATCAAACCCTCTGAGATGTCTGGGGTACAGAAGTAAATTTTAACATACCTCAGTGTTGCTAGGTAGTAATTCAGTAAACAAAGTGCTGCAGATGATTTCCCAGACAGAAAGGTTTCACATGTTTGCGCTCCTCCTGCTCTACAGGTCACAAATATTCCCTGTCTCCTAGTCCTTTCAAACACTTACAACTCTTACTATAGACACTGAAATGCTGTTGGTGGTATAGCACTGCCTAACAACTGCGCAAGTCAAGGAAAAAGAGAAATTACTCATGTTATTTTTTTTGTCGTCATTTCCCAGAAACTCGCTACCAAAATGAAGAAAATGACTATGTTTTTTTTTCTAATTGCCAGAGATATAGCATGTTTTAGACTTCACAAACGTGAATCAATGCACGCTGCTGATTTCAAGAGATTCACTGACTAATCCCCAAATAACACAAAGTACATGCCAGACATGGGTAAATTCACACAAACTTCTATCATTCTCCCCTGCAGTTAATACTCCAAACACCCTTTATTTTTAGGGGTTTTTTTACATAACTTTTGACACCATTTTCAAAAAGAGCCATTGCCATTAGTAGGCTCAGACGTGCTTTATTTAATGGTTCATCTTAGAAAATGGTACATTTCTGAATGTTTGGAGAAAAGTAGTATCTAGTTGGAAAGAAGTTGAAGCCTCTCTCCCTCCTGACAGCCCAGACAACAGCAGAAATCAACACTTCCTTTCCAACTTCCTCTTTAAAGGTTTGTTGTTTTTCTTTTTAACTGTTACAGGTTTTCATCAGACATAATGCTTCTGAGAAATCAGTGTTCCCAAGAATTTTTAGGTCAAATTATTTAAATGTATAGCTGAAGCCCTAAAAACATATGTAATGCAAACATTCCACTGCAAGCAGAGAAGAAATTGTAATTTGAATGATACTATGGCTTTTCACTTAGTAAAAATATCAGAACTGATACAAGCTGCAGTTCTTGTAGTGTGTATTATTGTTGGAAATCTGGAGCAATTCTTTATCAACAGTTTCAGACACAATCATGAAATTAGTGAAATCAGACTGTACTTATTTAACAAAAGCAGAGCAAATATCTCAAAGCACTTCTGTTATATTTTCTTATAGATTTCTGTTCCAACCAGATCTCAATATCTCTCTCTCTCTCCAATTCTTGCTTTAGAGATTATACACCCAAAGTGCAAGAACCAGTTAACGAATTTCTAGTCTTGTTCACAGGCTGTGCAACATGCTCCATAACTTCTGGCTAGTGGTTTGCACAGTGGTTTCTACGTAAACAGATTTTTTTTTTTTTTTGACACTGTACTTTGCTGCAGGCAACAGCATTGTCTTAAAGCTGCTCAGCAGCAGCTCTGAGCCTCTGGTACTTGCAGCTTGCATCTTTAAAGGCAGATCCATAAAGAGGAACTGTGCGTTAAGATGACTGATCTCACTACAGCTGGTACCTCATTGTGAAGGTGATGCAATCTTCCAAAAACGTGTATCGAAATGTGCATTGGACCATGAAAGCACACAAACCCAGCTATGTTAGAAGAACACTCGGGCTGAAACATCAAGTGCTTATGTTGGGAAAGGCTAAAATGAAGTTTGTTTGTGCAGGTGTAATGTGGCCCCTCCTGTATGTGTATGCTTCAGCTCAGCCTTATTCTGTGATAGGCACAATGCTCATTATGCCACATTGTGTTTCCTGTTTGCTATTCGGACACACATCAGAATATGTAATTACGTGACTCAGGGGCCTTCCAGTAGTATTTACCAACATATGAACTACACATGAACTAACTATATAATATATATTGGCGACTGTGAGGTAAGGTGCTCTTAGCTTCTGTTAGACATGATAAACTGCGGTGAGATTCAAGTGAAAAATCCAACCAAGCCAAAAAACCCAAACATACATTAATCTTCAGGGGACAATCTGAGGCAACAACAGCCCGTTTGTGAGAAGTACTTAGCATTAATATAATTATTCCTGTAACCAGTGCTGTTCCCAGGAAATTCAGCTATGCTGAGCAGCATTTAACCTTCAGCAAATTAAATCCCAGGGCTTCAAGGATGGAAAAAAAGGGATAATATAAATATTGGACATCACTAAAGGTCACAGTTTGAGCAACTTCTCCAGCAGCGCACGGGAACTTTGTGGCAAAGGTAAAAATAAAAGGGAAACACAATACAGCCTTCAGCAGCCAGTCCCTTCTTAAGAGCTGCTGTCCTCATTTTATTAAACACCTCTCAGGTTCTGTAAAAATTAGACCCATCAATCACTGCAAAGCCATAAGTCATGCCGGAGCATAATCTATTCTCTATAATAAATGAAGCTTCATTCTATGGGGAAAAGAGGCAAAAACATCACACAGGAAAACTCACATCAGATGCATTTCAATTTTGGGGTGCTAAGATTTGTCATGTAGCTAATTCCCCATTACCCCACAGACAATCCTCCCCTCGCAAAAGGAAGAAAGGAAGAAAAAAGAAAAGAAAGTCAGGCAAAGACATAAAAACCATCCTATGGAAACACACTGAAATACAGAATTCCTTGCTGCTTCCTATGGGTATCTCATGGATGTATAAATCACGAGAAGCACTTACTTTGCTCTTCTTGCTGCTGGACATTTTATTCCTGAGGTAGCTGAAGGTTCGACTGACTTTTGTTACACTTTTACCAGCAGGGACACTGCTGCTCTCTTCAGATATGCTAAAACAAAAAAATAATTAAAAAAAGAGGTTGCTTTTATTTTTCTTTTTCTCCCAAAGCATGTATTAAATGGATAGATTCTTTTTTAAAGGACAAATCCATTTATTATCCAATAGAGTCATGGGTTGCTTTATGATGTTATACCAGAGAATGCAAAGTGAAGACAAAATGCTAATCCAGTAGTTTGTCATGTATTTCTAGGAATCCTTTTATCTGTTTTTAAACAATCTCCATTCTCAAGCCATGCCATAGCACCCTCTGCTGCTCCCGTGGCCAAATAACCACTAACCAGCTTGCAGCATCTGCCCATTTACACAGCCCACATCGCAGCTACACAGTTGGTCTTGGCATTTGATCATTGACATTTCAGACAGAAAGGGGTAGACATGCACGCATCCTTTAAAGAGAAATCTCCTTCCAGAGAAAGACATCTAATGAACTCTGAAAAGGCAGTGTCTTTTAACAGAAACCACACTGTCTGCAAAGCCTCCCCTGAGAAATTACAATACCCTGAGAAATTACAATACCAATACAAAGTAATAAGCAGCAATGGTTATTTGTATTAATTTAGGCATTTCTGGGACACCAGTTATTTTCTGCCACCCTTTACATGCACAAGCTTATGACTTCTTCAGCTTCTATGGGAGAATAAGGAATTACAGAGGAAACTATGATTGCATTAAAGAAAAGGACACAGTCTGTCAATAGGAAGTACAACGCAAACCAAAAGTGGAATGACAGAAAGACAAATGAAATAAAAGAGGACAAAACAGCAGCAAGCAGAGGCAAAGAGCCTCCCAGCCACAAAATAAAGCTAAAGCCCAGCTCCTTCAGTGCCACAAACGTCCTTCCTCCAGGAAAGTGTTTTTAAAGACAGCACCCACCGGAAAGATTATCTCCTCTCTACAGCTTGCAAGGATGAAAAGTAACGTACAACATGATCGTTTTGGCCTTCGTTATAGAAATATAGACATAATTAAAAGGGAGGAACGACTACTTTTAGTGTAAAATACAACTCAGGGTAAACTGATATGTTCGATAATAGATAAGCTGGTATGTTATTAGCTATGAATAAACACAAAGCCTTGTTAGAGAGAAGACCTAGAACAGGCTTTCATATTCTGTGATCTAAAATATTCTTCAGCCTTTAGACATATGGGGCTGATTTTCACAAGCCTGACAACTTGTGATTTCAGCTGAAATGCACTGTTGCCAGCAAGGCTTTTGGATGCCCAAACCAGAGCCCACTGCAGGAGTCCCACCAGAAGAGATGCGATACCCCCAGAATACTGTACCTCTGAACCGAGGAACCCGTGGGGCCGCTGAACGCTTGTGTACCTGGAAAAGATCAGAGGGGGGGGGGAATGACATGTTAGACTGCAATCTTAGCCCACTGATTTTAAAAACATAGTTTGCATATTTGGACAGTTCAAGAGGAAGGGGAAATGTTTTCTAGAAGTCAGTCTTTAGAATACATTTCATGTGCTCAGGATAAAGCCTGCTCCCTGCATCCTTAGGTGCTCTCAAATTAGATGCTGAGGTGAAAGCCTGCTTAGTATTTTTATTGTTCTTCAGCTATTAGGCAAAGAATGTGCATGTGTTAAATTTGCTGGTAAATCAGGTTAGGTGAATCAGAACTGCCAATTTCATGACAATAGGTATAAATGAGAATCATTCTGCTACAATGCATTTATTTACACACCACTAGAAAGAATCTATTGTACAACACATCCGGGTTTCATGTATAAAACTCTTCTGCTTGATAAAATTATAGTTCATTTTCCCATCAAAATCCTGAAGCACTTCATAAAGAGTAAGGGAAACAAGGGACGCCTTATTCCATTTTCCACGGAACATTACCAGCCTAGGGCTTAGTCACAAAACACTGTGCCTGAGGAAAGTCTGACTTTCGACATGAAGCTGAAGCCCTGCCAATGACACAAATTCTCTCTATACCACAAGAAACCTGCTTGCACAATGCATTTGGAGCAGATTAGGTAGCTGACACCATTTACCAGAACCATCAAAGATGACTGAAAAATCAGTATGAAATGATCCAGAGGAGAGAGGACGCTCTTCAGAGTAACTGGGCTTGTCAGGACTCCAAAAAACCCTCACTACAATCACTGTCTGCAGTCCTATCTGAAGTTCAAGAAGCAGCATGACTGATCATCTTCTGCATATACGCTGTAAGCTTAACAGTACTTTGGCTTCAAATCCTGTTAACATGTTAAAGCTAAGAGTGAATGCAAAAGAGCCACTCGACATCAGAGGCAAAGATGGTTCTCTATCCAAAAGCAGTAAGTGCATTAGGAAAAACTGTGCATACAGTATTATGCCTTATGATTCTAAAATACACATTTTCCTAACTGCTGATTCCAGTGTCAATATAGTCTGAGACAGAAATATAATTTCTTTATATTGAGAAACTAAAATACAGGCATACCCCATTACCTAATCCCTGCTTGGAGATGGCTGTTAATATCTCCCTTGCAAAATTTTTCATCTAATTAATGATCTATCTGAAATACATCGAAGTTAGTAATACTGTAACATATATCAAATGAAGTCCACTATTCAATTTCCTGACTGTGCTAGATTTTTATATATTATCCACTACCTAAGCATCTACACAAGCAGTTTACAGATCCCCAAACCCCTGGTTAATGCTTCAGTGACTCTGGTTCATGTTTTAGCTCTAGTCTGCTTTCAACATGGGTTAAGCCTCCTTAGTCTTTCCTTTTTTTAACAGATTCATCAATTTGACTGCATCTAAGTATTTCATAAACCTTTCTGTTTCTTTACAGTTAACATAAGTATGAATGAACACTGAATCAAGAGCTGTAATAATTTGATATTTGTGACTTTTTCAGCACCTTGAGAAAGTACATTTCATGGGAACTTCAAATTATGTACTATTTATCTTTTCTGCAAGAGAGTTTTATCTAGAAAATGGGGGATCCTTGACACTGGCAGGAAAAACAGATCCAGACAAAAATCAAAGTGAAAGCCTGTTTATGAATTCATGTTTTAGGTTACAATATAACATCATATGATCAACATTGCTGCAAGCTATAAAGCCCATGAAGATAGGCATAGAAAAGCACACATTTTCTCACCTTCAGGGTTTGGGTTTTTTTGAGGTAGCAGAGGGGAAGGAAGGTTTATTTCCATAATTTTTGTGTTTCTTATGACCAGGTTCAAAACTGAAATGCTAAAATTGACTTCACAACCAACAAAAAAGTTAGTTTTGTTCAAAAGCCATCTATCTACGCTATCTATGTCCAATGAATCTGGGCTAGGAGCCAAATTTTGGTGTACTTATCTGAACACCTTTTAAGCATCACCCACCAAAATTATTTCATATGGTAGCTAGACTTGAAATAATTCATCAAGTTCCTTATGCAGAAAGCAGCAACTGGACTAGGATGTTGCAAACAAAAGAAACCAGCTTTCAACATCTTAATGCTGGCAGTAATTAAACTTCTGTAGGTTAAGAAATCCAAAGGCTTCATAATAATTTTATAAAATGTACAGACTGGCTTGTCTGGCCACCTGAATTCCATGTCTTAAATATACCACGATATCAAACAAACTGCAACTAATTCTCCATACTCTAGAGAAAAACAGGCATGGAGAAGCTGAGGAGCAGTAACTGAAATGCAAGTGCAATCTCAATGCTAACACATCCATCCTCTTATGAGAAATGAACCCTGAAGACGTGAAAAAAATAAACAAACTGGTCTGGGATTGCTACGTGAAAAATGCCCATTGCCAGTCTTATGAATAGCTGTGGCTAAACCAACCTTTATATAAAGTCACCACAGTACCCTCAAATATGAGGGAATAAAACACATGTAAAGAAAGCAACATTTTTGTCCGAGACAATAGCTGACATTATTTTAAATGCTCATCATTAGCAGTAGCACTGTTGAGGGAGAGAAGATAAACACTGGCTAACAGAAATACCCTCCAAAATTGCTATACCCTAACCTGACTATTAGGAATTACTTAACTGCTTGGATGCTTAAAACAAACAAAAATAAACAAACCCCAAAACAACCAAAAACACAATCAAAAAACCAAATCCATCAAAAAGTTTAGCTAAGAGTACGTTTTACTGTGGGAGCATGACATCAATGCACAGCTGCATGTTTGCCGTTCACTTTGTGAGGACCATGAATTGTGAGTTTTGTTAAAGGCAGAAGAGAAGGACAGAGCAAAGGGGAAGGAGGAAGGAGCTTCAATATGGAAGTGGGTAGTAACACACCTGGGAAGAGCACAGGACTTTCTTGTATGAAGGGACAAACCCACAGTGAGGACTGGGAATGGAAAGGAGGAGAATTTAGATATCTACAACATAGATGGTGTGGAGATTTCTTAAATTCAGGGAGCAACCAAAATCTGTTGGACTAGAAAGCAGTTTCACCCATCCCAGTAGGGACAAGAGGGATGTAGGATAGTTTCCTTGCAAACCTTTGATTTGAACTAACTGATGCAGCTGCTCTGAATTTTCTCTTTTGATATAGAATTATCTGTTCTGGTTTATTTCAACAGTCTAATAAAACATGCTTAAGAAATAGGAAACATTTTCAATTATCTTTGATAAGCCTATTTAAAAAAACAAGAGGAGTCTAAATTACTTTAATTCAATCTTCTGCCTTAGTTGGGTTTCTTTTAGCAATAGACTTTGCAGGAGGAAAAAAAAGCTACCATGTAACACTTGCCTGTTTCCCAAAAACCCTATTCTGATATCAGGACCTAGATACAAACACTTTAACGATTTAAGGTGTTTGGCTGCAATGTATACCTTTTGCTTAGTAGGGGAACTGTGAAGTTGCAACCAAGATTTTCAGAATTTAGTATCAGGGCTTCTCTCCTCTCCTACTTCCACTGAGCAATGTACTCACTCTTACCTATGAAGGCCAAGGATCTACCTCTTCTGTAACCTCCATGCACTGCAACAATCTCAACTCAAGGCAATGCACTGCAACAATCTCAAGAGAAGTATTTTGGTTTTAATAAAAGGTAATGACTATATCGCTGGTCAGAGTGGCACATGATGGTATTTGCCACATGGATACAGACCAAAACTAACTAGATGAGATGTGATGGTGCTGATGTACAAGACTCTTGGGATTATAATGTTTTTATTCTGACATTAGTTAGTATTCAGATACATGACTAAGATAATGCTGTTAGACATCATGCAATGGAAAGGTTAGTTCAATGTTTGCAAGGTGAAACTTCAAGGTCTAAAGCAGAAAGCCAAATTTCCCTTTGTTTCCACCCATAATGGCTGCAACGCACAGAAAATTATTACTTACTATCCAACTCCTCCTCCTCATCACTGGAAGAAGAGCCAATAGAAAAGAGAGTTTTAGACTTAGGAATGAGTGGAGAGATGCTGAAGGAGAAGGAGATTCGTCTCGATGGTCGAGTCCGGCCCTGGGCTGAGAAGTGGGTTGACAGCAGACATTAGAGCATGCTTGAAAATGCATTTAATAATAAAAAGGAGAGGAAAGCAGCCAAAGCAAACTAAAACCAAAGCAAAGGAAATGTCTGCAAAGCAGCTGGCTTCAGAAAAGGCACAAGAAACAAAGAATTGCAAATGTGCAAATTCCAGAGGATGCAGGTCTCACTGCACGCATAACTCAAGGTTCACAGCTTTCCTTATTTTGCTGGCATCTTTTTATAGGACCTCTTAATGAAGACTTACACGTGAACAGTTATCTTCCCAAACAGAATACCACCAACATAATGCATGTCTGGACAAAGGGCATCCGCTTCACTGAAATAACTGCTGGGGAATCAAACTAGAACAACTCATGGTATTTGTTTTACGGTGCTTTTTGCAGTTAAATGACACAGCAAAGCTGCCAGATATTAGCAAGGATACTTTATCTGAAGTGTTGACTTCATCTACATGGGGAGGTTCTTGCCACTTCTATCTCTGAAAAAACCCAAACATTTTGATAATGTTATGCCCTTCAAAGTTTCCAGCTTTAAAAAGGAGACACCTAAATTTTCTTTCTTTTCTTCCAAAATGAAACAGAAAAAAAAAGCATCTCTCCTCCTGCCTCCTTCTAAAAAATTCACAGTCCTTGTTTTAAAGAAACTGCCTAAACATGAGAAAAGCCCCTCTGCATCCTCTTCTGTCCTTGTCTGGAAGATGTCTACCAAACACAGTGTCAAACTCAGCAATCAGTCTGTGACATCAAATCTCCCATAATTTATTTTTAAAAGCAGCTCTTGCATAGCAGCAGTTTTGCAACAACTCTTTAAAAGTACAATCATCTCTGAAAAGAGATGTAGGAGCCAGCTAGCCACTCTTAACTGAAATTGCTACACAGCCTCTTATGGAGATGCCCAAGGGCTGTATTTTCCAAATCTTCTCATCATACAAGTACAGGTCGAAATCTGTGAGCTGTGACCTGACCCATGCCAGGTTGCTGGATACCCATCACTCACATGGTACACCAGTGTGTCCTTGGGAGAGATGACTGGGAGAGGGCTGGGGAAACTCTGCCACTGGAACAGACCTGACCTAAGGGTCCTACATTAAGCATTTACATTAAACATCTTCAGTACATTCAGACACTTTTAAGTCATTCCATGGCACAGATAAATCAATTTGCTTGCACGAAAGGGAAGAGGCTACAGACTTTATCAGTATTAAACTTCCAAGAGAAAGAAGTAGCAATTATTACTCTCTTTGAATAAAACATGTCCTTTCAGCCACCTACAAAATTAATTTTTTGTATTGCTGATATTGTCACCCAAAACTGAATTCAGAATATAAAAATACTATCTGGGGAATATCCAACACCATGCAAACAATGCAAAGCAAACTCCCCTGAAATTTTCCTTCAACCATAAGTCATAAATGCCAATTGCCTAGAGGCGATTTGACTAAAATTATGTGCATGCTTTTCCAATGTAAGCAGAATAACCCTAGAGGGACCTAATGAAAGGCATTGAAATTAAAGAATTCTTAGCAAGATTCATGCATTAATTTTATTTAGACTGCCTTTCAAAGGAGTTGTTCTAGTGTCCCAGACCTGAAGAACATGACTAGGCAACACTGCTTGCTTTCTTCTGTAGTCTCTGCCTATCTAGACTAGAAGTCAAGATGAACAATAATACTTTACTGTAAATAGAACCACCTCCTCCAGCACAGTTCAATTCAACTTTCATTTCAGTGGTTTTATTTATAGCAGTTCCTGGCTTTATAACAATGCTCCACACTGGAAATTTGCTATTCCAAAGCTGAAAGCAGTCTTCCGAGCACTCCAGCCAACAGCTCTTGTGACCTCCCTCTATAAAATGCTGAAGGATTAACAGTTGTGAATGGCCACAGCAGCTCCTGGAACATCTGACACATCAGATGGAGTGTGGGCTAGAAACTCAGTCCTGGAAATTGCTCCTGCCTCTGTACATATGACAATAGACGGGAAAAATAAGAGAAAGCCCTCCATATGCTTATTCATTTGTATTCAGTTTTTGAAGCGTTGGTGCAGAACATATATTGCTTTCTTCCCATTCAGATGCATTTGCAGGAATCGGGGATTTTTATTTTTTTTAAGCACGTACCACAAAATTATGCAAGTGGAATGAGGAATTATAAGTTTTCCTAGAATTCACCTCCATCGAATCAATGATTTATTCCTGCATAACTCTGACGTAGTCTGCTGCAATAAAACGAATGTTAAACCTAGGTGATACAAGGGAGTTTATACACCGAGACCTTGTAAAAGGCACTAAGCTGCTTCACATGTACTTATGGTCACTACTCAAGTAACGCTATTCCTCTTTCAAAGTGACTGAGGAAGAATGAAGTGATTTACTGAAGCTTCCAAATTCAGGAAAGTGTCAGAATTGGGAAGAGAATCTGTAACCTAAATTTTAAAGGTGAGTAATCATTTTGGGTGCTCATATCAACCTCCTCAAATGTATCGATTTTCAGAAACCACCTTCCTATAAAAATGAGGCACTTCTGAGGTGTCACAAATTAACTACTGTGAACATAAAGCTCACAGAAGCATTAGTAATTTTTAACCTCAGCATCCAAAACTCACAGACATCTGCCTCAAAGCAGAAGACTAACCCTGCTATTTCTTCCACAGCCCCTCTGCAAAGCTTACTACGTGTTCTCTTGTCCTTCTCTCTCAACGAGACCATCATGGCTAGGCTGACTCTAGAAGGAGATGGGATAAATCAAACCTGTCTGTCACCAGCTCAGGCCTCGACGGCATTTTTAACGTGGGTCATAAGACAGAGAAGAAAGAGCGGAAAGGCGCCAGGTTGTCCAGTTCCAAGATGGAGGCACAAATCCTCCGCTGTCGTAACCCCCCCGCTGTAGGCCTAAAGGAAAGTCTCAAGGGAGAGGGAGACAAGCCTCCGCTGGCCAGGCTCTCTCAGCCACCAACAGTGCATTTTCTGAGAGCTAGACGAGTTAGTTATGGTGTTCTGTTAGCAATGGGATGCAATGTCAATAAATTGGTTGCTTAAAAAAAAAAACAAACCCCAACCAAACAAAAAAAAACAGCCTTCAGCCCAAAGAGGAAAGAGGGTGCGCCACTGCACAAAAGAGGAGCTGGCCTTTTCACGGGACAGATCTGCCCATGTTTCGGTTACTGTTGCTGGGGGACACATCCGTTAGGCCACATGCTTATCAATCACGGAAGAACGATGGCAAAGAATTTAAAAACATCTCCTACAAAGGATAATCTCTGTCAGCTTCCTCCAGCAAGCCTCCTAAATGAATAAGACACCTTTCTTAAAAGCACCTTTCCCTTGTTCAGCTTTGCAAGGAATCAGCATGTTAATAAAGAGGAAATGATCAGAGACCATCACTGATTGACAATTTGTTATGTAAAATGTCAATATGGTTTCTGGCTGGCAATTAATAAAATGAAAACGTGTAACATGGCCCTTCCTAAGCACATCCAGCTGCAGCCTTTTGAATGACTTTTTCATCTGAAAGAATCAACTCAGTGACGTTGCAAAATTAAGTGCTTGTTATCGCTTCAGTTAAGCTAAACTGAAAAATTTCACCTAATCATCTTTATTATCTTCTTCAGGAATGAGATGCAATAAATTACACCCAACTGCCCCAAAACATTTAACCCAAAATAAATAGCAACAAACTCCTACAAGGAGACCAAGACATGGATTCTCAAGTTTCCATATATCAATTTTCAAAAAATCTACAAGTAGGAAATTAAGATCTCAAGTGGAATTTACCTGACATCAAAGGAGTAAATTCTGAAAGGATGTAAAATTCAAACTTTTTTGCTTTTTTAAATAACTCAGTAAATCATCGTTTTTTTACCAGTAGTATAACAAACAAAAGAAACCCAACAGAACTCGAAATACTAGGGATACACCAGGAAGAACAAAACATGGATCTAAACTGAATGAGTTCTGCCCTTCCACCCACAATCCCGTGCAGCACTGAAACATATATTTCACATAACATAGGAAAGCAAGAGCAGATACTAGCAAATATTGCCTTGGGAAGGTAGCAAGATATACTTAATACAGATGACAGAATGAATAAGGGAAAACTGTGTTACTCACTGTCCAGCACTGGTTTACTAATTGACATTAGAGACATAGATTTGGTCAGTGGAGATGAAACAGCGGAAGAACAGAAATTAAATCCTTGCGGCTGTGATATTTGATGCATCTGCAGAACAGAACAGAACCACACTGAGCAAATATGTCAAGAACGATAGCACCATCCCAACTTCAGAGCACAGTTCAGTGTTCACGTTTAACGAAATTCTCAAACAGTGGAAAATTTAAATGATCCCAGTAGAAGGTAACAAGTGAGAAATGCAAGGACCATGAAAAATTTAATCACTGTCACACAGGTGAAATACACTTAAAAATACAAACAAAATGTTATAAGACAACTAATTATGCAACAGAGAGACTCTGGCTGCTTGATTTTCTTGCAAGATATTACAAAACAGGTATTGTTAACTGTCTGATGGCCACGGAATTACCGCTGTGCTTCCAACTAGTCAGCGTAACTAGACTGTGGTTCAGCATGGTAAAAAATCTGATGCTTCGCAATGTGTTCCCCAAAAATGCCATTCCTCAAAGCAAGAGAAGACCTGAGAGTCTTGATGTAATAGTTCTACAGGCCAGATCCTGTAAGACCCGTTTACTGCCTTGATGTATAGCAGTGACTCTATGAGGTAAACAGACTGGCTGGTTAATGATTCTGACATGAACACACAAAACACTATGGCTGAAACTTCAGACTCAGAAAAATCCAGGGTATTTATATTATTTAAGACTATAATTGCTTCTTTAATAAAAGTAAGCAGAGATTCTCATAATATTGTGGCCCATCTGTCCTTAATAGCTATCATAGACTTCCACTCCAGAGATATCACTCTAAATTTTCTTAATTTGCAAATAACATTTTGCTTAACTGTTGCTTGTAATAATGGACCTTTTCATTCTGGTTACACCTATGGAAGAAAAATAATCTTTATTCTCCTCCTACGTTATGAAAATAAACCTGAAAACTTTAGGGTTTTCCATGATCACTCATGCAATCAGTGGAAGAAAACTGGAAAGTTTCTTGTTCTCACCCTAAGACTTTGCCCATCAACCATGTTGCCCCAAAGAACTAAGTAGCAAATTTAACACAGTGGAAATTCCTCTGTGTTAAAGATGGAAGATTTTAATAATATTATATATGTAGGGTGGAAGCTTTCACAGTGAGACTGTCACTTGGGAAAATTACTTCCAAAACATTGATGTAGCATTTTCTAGACATAGACATCACATAACAACAGTGGGACAGCTTTACCTGGTGATCGCAGTCTCTGATTTCTCCTTGCTCGAGTTCTTCAGTGAGCAAGACCAGGGACCCACACTGATTGCTGGCAAGCGGAGTCCGTCTGAGGTCTTTGGAGCTCAGAGAAGAAGCCTCCAAGTTTGTAGAAGGCTTCTTGTTCTCACCAGAGTCTCCAGCAAGGCCTTCTAGGCTGTAACTGAAGAGAAATCATGGAGGTTAGGTGCTGACAAACTCTGAGACCAGTGCCTTTCAGCACGTAGCACCTTCAAGCATAAAACACAAGGCAGTCGCTAACTGAACTGTGCAGGGAAATGCTGATGTCATTCCTCAGCATGTCACATCACAATGACTAAGTGCAGACAGAAGTGGAGGGGTTTCTATTTTCTTCAGAATAAATAGCAGCATCTTTGAGCCTCTAATGAGACACAGTAGTTGCTCGAACGACCATTCAAACTCCTGGTCAATAGCCTTTCCTACTGGTTGGTTTTTTTTTTTCCTTCTTCTTGACTGGTGCACAGGAAAATCTAGAAACACCCCTTCTAAAGATTTTGGTATTTCCATATATTGTCTTTGCTAGATTTTATTTGGCTCTCCATTGGAATAAAGCCACCTGAATTAAACTAGCTTGTATAGCACAGTGCTGCCTGTCCTGGACCAACACTCCTCCCAGCAGCCACAAAATCAGCTCTGGGCTGCCTGTAACGTTCATCTCTGCAGACACATCCCCTGAATCTATTTAGCACTTGCCACTGCACAAAGCTTTGGCACTGATAATGTCCTTCTTTCTGCCAAAGCTAGTTTCTTTTTTTTCCTTTTCTCTCTGTTTTTTTTTTTAATTCAATAAATGTTGTCTCCATCAGCCAATCAATCCTATTTTATCATGTGCTGAGGAAGCTAGGTCTTGTCCAACGGAGTCAGACAATCATTCAAAGGTAAATAAAATACCAAACTTTTGCTTGCAGTATTGGTGGTAATAAAAGGTTTGGCCAACCTCTGTAGAGACAGCTGCTGATAGACAAGTGACCTCTACAGAAAGATGTTAATACACTCTCTTCTCACCTACACAAAACTCCCTCTTTCACATGTGACTATTTCCATCTGATGTATTTTGGCCCTAATAGTCTGCTTCTGACTCTCCTGCTCCTTGTGCCCAAGCATCAATAAACCCACTGGAATACCAGTTTGGATTAATGTGCAAGCTTTACAGATTCACCTCCCAGTACACTAGCACGACTCTGCAGCTAATGTTTGATTTGATGCCTCCGAAGTCCTGCTAGTTTGAAGCAAGGCCTACTCTGCATATATATCCCAACCTGAGGCTACTCATGACATCTAAGTGGCCAACAAGCTGACATATAAACAAAGGAAAGGCAAAACACACTATAGACTGTACAGGTTATTTAAACAACCAGAAGAGCTTTAAATTCAGGTAGACTTGCATAGTAGTGATTAATGTTCTTCATTCCTTTAGAAGCATTAAGCAGCTGACGAATACGCATCTTTAAAAAAAAAATTGCTGTAAACCTTGAATAAGAAGATTTAGTAAATTCTTTAAGATTTTTTTTCATGGTAATTAATGAGAAAGAACACTGGCTGAGGCATTTACTATTTAATCTGCTTTAGGAAGATTTTTACTCAACAATATATCAACAGCAGGCATTACAAACTTTATTCTAAAACACCTGCAGAGAGAAATTAGTCCCATTTCACCCTGATTATTTAGGGCAGAAGAATATTTTTTTTCTTGTATCCGAAGGTGATAACAATGATGTTACATAGTACAGAAAAAAAATCACGTAGTTTGTTGTAACACAAACAGCTCAAAACTGCAAATATTAGCCCATAAAAGAGTTATCAGTGGGTGACACTAGTCTGTATTTTGTTGGTCGGGGTATACAGACTGAACGTAATTAAACCTGTAACAGGAAAGACAGATTAACTTCTTTCTAAATATCTAGTCAACACAAATAGAGTTTAACAGCTCTACCCACAACCAGCAAGAACTGCCAGAGGAAAGCTATGAAATCTGGGAGACTGGCTTCCAGGCAGTATCAGGTAAAGACCTGATCTCCAAGCATCAATCTCAACTCTGGGACTTTCAACAGAAGATGCGAGCTTTAAGTGCCTGAGAAATTTTCATCTGTGGCTGTTAGATTGGTTTTTCACAGAAAGCTTTACACGGTTAGTCTCTCTGAAGAAAAATCTAGATCTTTCAATTTGCAAAGAGCAAGTCTGTATGAACTTAAATCCTTTATGAGATCCATCCATAACAAAGCGGCACTGAATCATGTTAACTCTTGTTTTGATTCTTTGGCCATCACAATTATAATTATGATCGTTGCTGTGGAAAAAACACGCCTTAAAATCACCATGGAATAGAGCAGCTCAAACCAACAGTGCAGCTTCTTTAACGCTCAAGGCCAATGAAAAGCAGCCACCACCTTCACCTGCACCCGAGTACAGAAGACCCATTCCAAAGACTAATTGCTGAAAAAGCAGACGAAGCAAACAAACACGTGCACGCTTCAGCCAGAGCATAGTGGAAAAGGTGATGCACAAAAAGCTGACAACAGGGTGTTTGCAGTGCTCCTTTGCTGCTGCTGCACATTTATTTATACCATACCTTCTACAAGTAAAGTCAGGACCCATGGCAATGAACTGTACACCAGAGGGACACCAGCTCAAACTAGGAATATCAAAAGAGGCAAAGAAAGGAAAAGGGCTGCGATTATTGGATTGTTATGGAACAGGGGAATGTTAACACACTCTCACTCTTGTGTATCTTAAAAAAACCCCAACAAACCCCAACAAACTCAGAAATAATGCAGTAGCTACTATATATTTCTGTCTGCCAGAACACACCAGAGTGCCCCAAGCGACCAAGGTTACCACCAAACAGGTAGCAGCAGGACAGTCCATGCTTCCCCCAAACTGATCCCATCGGCGAGTATACAATGTATTGGTGAACCTGCTCCTTGTGTGGAGAGAAGTTTTTGGGGAAAACAAGGCTGAAATACACCAAAGCCAATTTTGCATAAGTAATCACACACAGCCGTTGTTAGTAATGATTAGTATTTTTCTGGTACCTCTCATCCCTAAATCAGAAAAAGAATCCCTTACAGATATTTAATTAAGTCCCCTCTGTACAAGTATGAATAACATCAGGCTACACTTGGGAAAAATAAGGAAAGAGTTACATTCTTAAATGCTGCACAGCAAATCAGTGAAAGAGACTGGAAGAAAAAAACAGGCTCATCTTACTACTAACTTGTGATTAAATCAAGAGTCCTTCAGTTAGTACTTTTGAAAGGTTAGAAAACCTTTCAGCTCCCATACCCCAAAACAGTCCCAAGTTGCATCATGAAAGACGTAAGTAATGCAAACAGAGAATGCAAAGGCAAATACAGAATGCAAATATTTTGGTTGCTATTTTAAAAGCTGCTTTTGATATTTTTTCTCTATCAGCTCATGGCCCAGTTGCAGGTTTTGGAGACACAAAGAAATCAATCTTGTCAGCTATGACATAGAAAGGATCCTTAAATCCTGGAAAAGCTGTCCAGGAAACATACGTTGTCTGGTCGGAATCTTGCATCAGCACAGATCAGCCAGAGCAGCACTGCACAAGACCTGCTCCCAGCCCCTGGCCTGCAATCCACACAAACAGAGGACATGGCCAGAGCACGGTTTGCTCCAGGCAAGGAGCCTACAAAAAGGGCAGAACAAGTCTAAGCATCCCTGGGCCAGCATTTGTGAGTGCCAGAAGCCTCAGAGGGCAACAGAGGAAGGTTTAAAGCCACTGACTGCATCATCTCACGCCAAGTCCTTGTATTGTTTCCACACACAGCGCAACACTGGAAACATTCAGGAAGGGTTTGATGATTGGTGTTCAATGGTGGAGTTCAGATAATTGCTACCTGTTTTATTAAGGATGTTAACTGCGTGAGGATACACCCGAAGTATCTGTGCTTTGCAGCCCAAAGCTCCAGGTGTGCTTCACCAGTAGCTCTCCGCACAGTACCATAAACATTCTTCATGAAGACATAACCTTCCCATAACATGCCAGCATTTCCAATTACTTCATCATCATCATCCAACTAAACTATTGTGGGAGATGTAAGTATTTGTGAGGGATGGAGGGACTAAATACTTGCTTGAGATCATAAAAGAACCAAGTCCTGGCCATAGTAAACCCATCTCCATCACACATCTCAGTTTGCACTCTCAGAACCCAAGTTCAAGCCTCCCAGCAGGTTGGTAAAACCTGCCCAGCAGAAACTAGATGGACTCTGAGAAAGTATCCCAAGGAAGGTATCATATATGCTTTCCCCCTCTCTTTGCCTCCCCCAGCCATCTGCTTATGGCCCCAAGACTACTGGGCTTGGTGGACCCTTGGAGCTATGCTTATGTTGACTTGTTTGCAAAAGTCAGTAATTCTTGTGTGATCACTTTTCAATTGAAGAAGAGAGGATTGTCCTCGTTAAAGAAATGATGCAACATTTACACTAGATAGTGCACTTTAAAGATGCCTCTATTCCTGACCATTGCCATGTTATAGTGACAATCCCAAATGCTAAAATTGCAGGGAAGGGAAGGAGCCATACATGTATGTAGAGGGAAGCCTGGAAGTGGTGGAAGGTCTCAGAGAAAGAAAAAGACCTTTTTGGCAAGGGCTGTGGAAAGCAGTCTTACAGAATTACAATCCTGCTGGGGAGCCACCCACAATCTGTTGGCAACACCAGAAAAACCAAACAAGATCAATGCAAAGCATGCAAAAACCCTTTACAGAAGACAACTTGGGGAGGAGGGATGAGCTATTATATACATCAGCCTTGTGGGAGAGCATAAACTGTTGGAATTAGTTTCAGGCTGTTGCTCTGCAACTGGGGTTTAGAGAGGATGATACCAAAATGGTTGGGAGGCCAGAAAAAAAGAAGAAAAAAAAAAAAAGAGGGAATGCCTATAAAAGAATTACCACACATTTCAGATATGACTAGGTATTTTAGGTTGCCTATTTGAGACTTTTTCTTTATTCTTTGTGTAAGCTTGGTGTTTCAGAATGTTATGACTCTAAATACTAACACAGCTCCTACAGCGAAGCCTTAACAGACAACTGGTAAAAAGAAGTACATTTGCATGAGCTGAGAAGATGAGCACTGCATTTCTTACTCCAGAGCACAGAGTGATGCAGATAAAGTGGCTTCACAGAATTAAAAAAGCATGTTCTTTCTTGTGCCATTTTTAAAAAATTCTTCTGGAAGAGCCCTCTCCTGAACAGTACAGCACTGCCTATATGGCTTCATTTATGCTGATGCATGGTAAGGCACAGTGATTTTTTTTTTTTTTGGTAGTAACATCATGGTAACATTTTTTCCACATGTTCTAATGTTGTAGTTTGTTTAGACACACAAGTAACCCCATCCATTTCAAGGGAAGTGAAATCCTGAGTTAACCTGCCACAGGAGTTGAGGTAGCAGCTGTGCAAGACGAGAAGAGGTTGAACCACTTGAAGGGGAGAGGTTAAACTTCTCTTTTTTTTCATGTAAAAATGTGTAAGTATGGACAGGCCACATGTCTGCTGTGTCAAAAAAGTGTCCTATTTTATAATGTTAATAGACAACGCAAAAGTTACATAAGTGAAAATGCGTATCTGCATGATGGATGAGGAACTGAAAGTTTACGATACAGAAGAAAAACACAGATGGAAGTAAAGAAAAAAATACAACTTATTTTCTATTTTGTAGGAAGATGGTTATAAAAAAAAACAGCAAAGAGCAAAATTAAAGCCATTTAATTCATCCAGCTGCAGATCTGCACAGTATTGTCCACTCTGAGATTGTGTTTGAGGCACCCCCTCCCCAGGTGCTCCTCCTTCAAGTCTTGGCAGGAGTCTCTGATGTGCTTTAAATTCAAATTACGCACATGCTCACAGATAAACAATTATTTTAACACAACTCCAAATCTTACACATGGCAAAGACCAACAAAATGATACCTGAGATTTCTCCCAATTTATTAACATATTGTCCTGGAGAAAATGGCTTGAGCATATGCTCTGTGGGTCAGAAAACCTGACCTGGGTCAGACTGGAGAGGGAAAGCAGCCAAGTGGGATGCATGGCTCTAACACCAACGCTTCGAGAGGTACTACACGTTTACTAACATGACAGCATGGAGTTAGTAGACATTCAGACGCAAAACAGTTAGTCACGTTTGTTGGCTTTGTACCTTCTCCTATGAATGGGAGGCTTCTTTATACCATCCCCCAGAACTCGCAATGAACTGAAAATGAATCATGGAGAGTGATCAACAGCTTGAATGGAAAAAAATGAACAAATGGCAGCTGAAAGATTAATATCCCCAACACATGAACAACAGAGGGAATGGACATACAGGAAAAACACAAAATTAAATACTAAAGGAAGCAATGAGTCTCTCTCTTCCTCCTCTCTCTTTTACAAATAAATCTGGTTTTGGGGTTTTTTTCGTACAGAAGGAAGGTTTCACAGGTATTGACCACATTGCAACTTAGCTGCTGCCAAAGCCAGGTCAGTTTAAAGTTTAGATAAGGACAAACTATTTGACAGAAGCTGTTAGCAACCATGATTAACACCAGCTCCAGTTCTGCAGTGCTTAATCCATCAGTGAAAAACGCCAGCATTTCTTTCCTCGGACCCAAACGCTAAAAACACTGCACCATTGTTGAAAGACAGGCATTTCAAATCCGCTGTGAATGTCAGGAATTAACTGAAGGATGAACATCCTTTTGTGGCAGCCTTGTTAGTTTTCTTTGTATTTTTAATAGCAAAATGTAGACATGAGGATTATCTGTCAAGTGCGTTTGAGGAGAGAGGGGAAGTGGAGGGGAACTGAGCATGTTTTCACATTTTATTTGATTACATTTTTTCTGATCTTTTCTGTGAACAAACTTTTATGCTTGTCCCTCTTACAAACAGAAAACACGTAACACTGGAAAAGACCAAATCCTACAAAAGACTGATTTTTTTCCATAGGCTCTTTGGGTCCTGTATCAACAGCTCTATTTAAGCTTGACTTAGCTAACTTTGCCATTCGGAGAAAGACTATTTTTGGTGTGGATGGGGCCTGGACCAGGCTGTAAGTCCTTTGCTGGGGGGGGCAGGAGACACCTCTTACAGCTCAGCTGACCATGCAGCCTGCCACCTTAGTCCTCTTCCCAGCTGCGCAGCCCAGTTCTAATCCTTGGGTTGGTTTTGGTGGCAATTACACTTTGTTTGGTCCATTTTCTGCTCATTTAGTGAGCGTAACCTGCTCACCAATGTAGCAAAGAAATCCCATGGGTGCCCAGAGGAGGAGAGGGAGCACGGAAAAGGGGTAGCAGGCAGTGGGAGCAGCACAGGTCCTGCCCATCAGCAGGACAAACCTTATCTAAGGCTTGTGCTCCATGTTACTTCACTTTAAAGGTTTGCAAAAGTCAAGTAACAGTAAGGGCTTTTCCCCTTTAAATGGAAAACTATCTACTGCATGTGAAATAAGTGAATAAGCAAACACCCCGAATTTAACTGATTTGTATGAAAGACACTTGTTTGGGCTTCACTTCCCCAGTATTTGTTGTTGCTCACTAAGCAACCAGAATCTCAACATCACAACAGCCACGTATGAAAGGAGCAAAGAAAAAAAAAAACCAAAACCAAATAATCTGAATTCCTTTGTAACAGAAACATAAAAACAAAGCAGAACCAAATCATCAGCAGAAACGCACTCAGCTTTTTTTTTAATTAACCTATGTGACAGCTACCCTTATGAAGCGCCAGCTGTAGCTATAAACATATGAGAATAATTACTGTTCCTTTAGCTCAAATTTTCTTACATTTACAATGAATGTATTTTCCCCGTATCAGAAACAGCCTCCAAAGTCTGACACAGGAGAATTTAACCCCATCTGTTAAGTGTTAGCAGTAATTGCCAGCTATACAGTTTATTATGCTCAGAAATCCTTACATAACACACCCTACACTTAAAAATAAATCTCTCCAAATAAGTTTATGAACTTAGGGACTAATTCCGTCATAAACCTGCATGTATACCTTATGCCGACTCTTTTGTAGCTGTAAAAAGATAGGTATTACTTAATTATAAATATTATCTGGGGACCAGGAATGAAGCCAAAAAAAGGTGGCAGTGGTACACAACAACAACAATAACTCTTTCACCTTATGTTACTTAGAGGGTCCTGAATGTTTTTCAATGTTGGCTTTAAAATCTGAAGCATCTATGATACTGCTTTAGGGATACCCACAGCTCCTAATGTGTAAAGGATACATACATTTCGGATGGGAGACTGCTGCCTCTCACTGGATTATCCAAATGGGTCAGTAACAATTTACCAGGAACCTGTTGTGAATGGCCAGTTTTAATCTAACGGCATCAGCAAATGCGATGGCTCCGTTCATCTTAAAAGCACACCTGTGGCCATGAAGATGGCAGCAGGCAGCCTGCAAAGCAGCACTGTGCTGCACGCCTGGGCTTGCAGCCTCTGTAAGCTGCAGGTCTACACCAGAGGGACGGAACGATATGGCACCCTGACCCTGCTAAAACAACTGGCCATTCCTGCTCTGACCCTCCTAAAACAACTGGCCATTCCTGCTCTGAAAGCATTAAAATGCATTAAAAACACTGGTCAAACCTCCACTGGTTTCAGAACATGCAGGGTTTGACCCCAAGTGTCTGGCAGGCCAGATGCTGAACAGTGCAGAGCACAGCAGGGAACCTTACACCAACTACTTTCTTGGTGTGCAGCTTCCTTTACTTCATCTTTTTACCCACTGACATGGGGGGCTGAGCACCTTTTCTCCCCACAGCCAGTTGGCACCAGCATCTACACACTCACATGGCTGTTACACCTCTCCCTCTTGTATCTTCTGAAAGAACAAATGGGAAAACTTCCCTTTTGAATCTTCCTGGGCACCACCACGGACATCGGTGATGAGTTAGGTGGGACTTACTGTCCATCAGAGACTGAGGTGGAACCAGTTCCATGAAACAGGGACTGCCCATCTCACCACTGTGAGGAACCTCCACACCGTTTTTTAAAATCCTGGTGCCCGTGCTATCTCTTAATACAATCAGAGCAATAACGGTCATGTTTATTTTGTGGTCAATGAGATTTAACACTCCAATAACTCCTTTAACAAAGCCCTTCGTATGGAAAGGGGTGGTGACAGTTCAAATGGAAGACCTGTCCCAAGGTAATTCCATTTGCTCTGGAAAGCTCAAGCATATTGTAGGTATTAAGTGCTTTAATCCTGAAAGTTAATTTAAAACAAACAAACAAACATACGCTAGGAGATTGTCTTCACCCCTTTGAGTGAGAAAGAAATAATCAGAAGTGACATCCTCAGTTTTCTGTTTTATCACACCGAGTCTAAAGCTTAGATAAATATGCATGAGTGGGTGCAAAGTAAATCAAAGCAGCTCTTCACTCACCTCCTCTGATTTATTTCTGCTTCGTTGGTGGCATTCTTCCCTGGCCCCCAACTGTGTCGACGGAAAGGTGACAGTGGCCGCATGGAGTTTCGTAAGACGGAGGAATGAGTGGGCACATCCGTGATACTGTCCAGCTCCTCTTCCTTCTCCCCTCCCTCCGTGGCCACCATGTTGATGCAGCTGCCATCCAGGCTGTGCCTGTCCTTGGGCTGGACAAAGTTCACCGACGGCGGGAAGGGAAGGGATGTGTCGCTGCCCAGGGATGAGTTCCTCTCCAGGGACATGGTGTCATCGGCAGAGGAACTGGAGCTGGTGACATCACAGGCAGACTGCTCCTCTTCAGGCTGCTGTGGATAAGAAAAATTAAAAATATATTAAAGTAGAATCATAGACTGGTTTGGGTTGGAAGGGACCCTTAAAGATCATCTAGTCCAACCCCCCACCACAGGCAGGGACATTGTTCACCAGATCACATTGCTCAAAGCCCCATCCAACCTGGCCTTGAACACTTCCAACGAAGTGAATATTTTTAAAATTTTAAATAAATGCAAATATTTTATATTTCGCACAAGCTGAGAAATTTCCTAGTTGATAGCACGAGGCAAATCAACCATCACAGAAGCGAGACTTTTTGCTCTGGTTTCAAAAGAGGTTGAAATTCTCTGCAGAGCAATCTCTTCCACCCCACAAGTCCCTGATTGCCATAACTCTGGGCTCCCAGCTTGGGTTCTCTGCCTGCCTTCCTCTCTCCAATTCCATGTTTCATCCTGCACAGCAAATCCTGCTCCTCTCACCATTTCTGGCTAAACTTGTTATCGGTCAAAGTGCCATAAAACCACCAAAGGTTTCGGAGAGCGATTAATGAGGAACCGGGTCATCATGACTCCTGATGACAAACTCCAGCCTCTCCCGTGGGACCTGGTATGGGTTTTTAGCTCTCAGGCACGAGAGCTCAAGGGCAACATACTGTACCACTGCATCATGCAGCACGAAAGGGACAATTATTCAGTTGTAGAAGGCAGACAGAAAAAATAAAAGCTTAAATGCCCATCCCCCACTACTTTCCATTAAGGAGAAAGTTAATGCCAGGGTTTGCAGCATTTTTCAAATCCAACTGCAACTGAAAAAATACTGTTCCACAGGATCTGCTGCCCTGTATTACAGGTCTCAAGTCATACTGCAATTTTTTGGTTTAGTTTGCTCCAAAAGCAGTAAGTGGAAGCCAAACCAGTTCTCTTTGGCCAAAGGCCACACGCTGACCATACATCCTGAGAAGAGCCTGCGTGTATTCTGTGTTCCCCGTGGCTAGCATAAAAAAAACACAAGCATCTCTCTGACATCACCTTCAGTCTGAAATGGTGTTTGTCCCGAGGGACTGACATGGGAAGTTTCAATTTATTTTCCTGCAGAGCCCTGCGCTGTATCATTTAAAATAATAATAGGCAGAATGATCTGTCAGACCATATATAATAGACTATTCAGCAAAGCCACAGCAGTTAATTGTCTTCAAATAGCAGGCTCGGTGGGTCTCAGCAGAAGCTGAGCGCTCAAGGAGCTGCAGGCTGTCAGCTCTCATTTGGCAGAAGACAACGGTCTATAAAATCCCGTTCTCAGAAAGGGCTGGATAAACGGGAGCGGTGCCACCCCAAGGCAGTCCTCACCTCGGATCCCACCACCCAGACTTTGTTCAAACCCAGCAGTGTTAAATGCTCCAGACATTTTTGCTTTTCTGTGCTTTTTTTGATGGGCACACATTATAAGCTAAAGGCTTCTTGTTAAACTGAATAAAAAAACCCCTGAGATGTTCAAAAAGTATTCTAATCAAACATTTCACTATTTAGAGGGAAGCCCTGTTTGAAGTTTGGCTATTTTTCATTCTTATTTCAGTTTAGCAGGTAACACAGTAATGTTCCTAAGGTCATTTAAATAAATGCTGTCACGCTATTTCCCCTCTCCCATCCATCAAAGAAAAGAAGAGGGAAAAAAAGACAGCATCCACAGGACAACACCAAAGTACAAGGTATCTTTTAAACACAAAAAGCACACTAAAAATACATCCCTCCAAAAGCATTCATTTAATGGTAAGGAATGTCAAATATTAATGGTGAATTTGTGTAAATACTTGAATAGTAAACTTACAGTATAAGGTAAAGTATTGGATTTGACACGTACTTAAATAGAAAGTGTAGGTTAACACAAGAGAGAACTGAAATGGATGCCCTGTAAAGTTTTTGATGACGTTTGGTGTTATTCAAGATAATCTGATATTTGTGTGAGTCATGATGAGAGCTTACTGAATTGCTTAAATCCAGACAAATTAAGTAGTCATTATGTGGATAATACTCCTTCATTAGAATAAGCAGTCTGCTTTGCTTTTCTGAGACATGGGAAAATACTGTTAGACACTAGGGCAGAACAGCAGGAGGAGAGAGGACTACCCACCAGCTGTACAGGGTAAGGATGGCACAGTTTGGAAACATTAAATTTGGATGCAAATCTAGCAACAATAGTGCAGAACATCAAATTATATAGCGAGGAATTAGAGTAAAAAGAGGAATTTTTATTTCCCATATGAAAATACTGCTCCAGTTTAAAATGCAGAACAAAAACCACTTCCCTAGCAGGGAAGATTTAGGGTTTCTATTGTAAAGTGCAGTTCAAAGAGGTATTTGAAAAAACATGAAATATATTTGGTCCATTTTAACTTTTACCTTGAGCATCAGACTGACTACAGAACACAACAAACAATTCCCTTGAACCTGTGGCCCATGCTTATTCCTCTAAAAATATTCTGTCTTCATTTAAATTTTTTTTTTTTTTTTTTTTGGGGGGGGGTGTCCCCCCGCTCCACCTTTGGAAACGCAAGTCCGGATTTTTTTCTGGCTTACCGTTTCCCTGAGTCCTGTGCAGCGCTGGAAATACGAGCCAGCCCAGGAGAGGCAGCCCTGCAGCCGCCGGAGCGCTGCTCCCCGGCCGGGGCTGGGCGCAGCGGGAGGTGTCGCGGCTCCCCCGCCGAGCCAGCCCTGCCTGTATCCCTGCCTGTATCCCTGCATCCAGCCCGGCCTGTATCCCTGCCTGTATCCCTGCCTCCAGCCCTGCCTGTATCCCTGCCTGCCTGTATCCCTGCCTGTATCCCTTCCTCCCTCCCTGCCTGCAGCCCTGCCCGCAGCGGTGAAAACACCGCCGATGCCCAGGTAGACGTTTCATGCCAAAACGAGTGCGCGTTTGGGCTCGGCCTATTTGGACTGCGATAGCCTCAATTTAGCTTCACGAGGAAAGGCTGAAGTGTTATTTGCTGGCAATCGGTATGCTAAGTGCCGTGCTGGAATGCCACTGAAATACCAGTTGTTGCTGGGCGTTTCTGCTCTGCTTTGGTCTGTCAGGATCTTACTGAGGTGATCCACGGTGTCATCCAGCGCCGGACGGTGCTCAGCCTTCCTTCTGCGTGAGACCTACCGCAGCGGCTCGCTTGTGCAATGCCTGGTTTTTGCTGTTACTGAGTTACCCTGTCATTACTCTGTGCAACTGGGACAGGGACTTTATTGAGATGTATTCCAGGCAATATTTTCAATATAAATATTTATGGGTAGAATTTTCAAATACTATCTAGGAGCACAAATCCTGCTGAATGTCAGTGTGATTCATATTCCTACAAGGACATTGGGAAATGCAGCTCTGCACGTTTATAATGACAAAAAACTGGCTATTGCAGTGGTTCGAGTAGATGGCAGGCTAATATGAGTTCCCTGTAGAAACAGCTTTAACCCCAGCTAGGGCTATATGCCTGTGTGCTGAATCTAGCTGAGAATAAAGTAGATTTTTGAATTCTAAATTCTGAAGTTGCAAAGTAGCATTTAGAAAAGAAAAAAAAATTACTCCTAGCTTTTATTCAGTATAAAACCCTACTGCTTTTGAGGTTTTTCCAAAGCTTTCCTTTTAGTGTAAGATACTACTACTTTTTTAAGCCTTTAAGCTTTCTTTTCAAATGGTCTCATGATTGCCATTTTAACTAGGAAGAGAAGTATTTGCAAATAAAAAAAAAAGTGTGAGTGATGGTTGCTCACAGTGTCGGCATCCACAGCAGAATGCTGGGAAAGGAGGGGAGAGAGAAAGGAACAAGTATTTTTCCTGACTCACTGTTTAAATGATAAAGTGTCCATTAATAGGATCGTATTATAGAATTATAATTCTAACCTTTTCAAAGGGTTTCAATCATTGCAGATCTTGCAGCTGGTGCAATTACAGTATGGCATAAACATTTTGCTGGAGAGTTTGATTTAATTACAGGAAGACTTTTTGTAAGGTCAGTGCTGTGGTACAGAACTTATGTTCTTCGGGCATTCAGTCTAATTACAGTTTTGTTTTTGATATTGGGCCTGACTGATCTTCATGTCTTCTGCGTGGTCACTCCTATGCTGAATGTGTTAGAGACATCACTCACTGCTTACAAACAAAAGGATCCGCTTTTACCTCTGGGACAGCTGCTTGCTTTCATTTTGGTGTGTTTTTTTGTTCTCCCAGTGGTTGAGACCTCCTGTATCTGGTCATGAAATGGGGATGCTGGGCTGGAGGTGGGAGTATCATGTTGTAGAGGTGCCACATGTGTAGTAAGACTCAACGAGATGGCATGTGCCAGGTGCTGCCTCCCTCCTGCACTGTGACCCTGTGTGCCCAATGCAGTTGCTGGATGGATCTGGGCCACCAGCTGAGTTTCATATCGTCATGGTCCGCTCCACTTGGTGGACGTGTGATGGTTCGTTTGCTGTGATCTCGAAGTGCAAAAGAAAATCCAAGAGGGGAGTTTTGCTTCAATTAAACAGTGAAACTTTATTGTGTGCCTGTAAAGTGGTGTACGATAGGGAAAAGTGTGATAGGAAAGGTAAAGTAAAGAAGGAAAAGAGAGTAATAGCTACCACCACGGGTCCAAGGTGACCCTCTGGTCCCGGGTCCATGCAGCGTCCCGCTGGTCCTTCTGATCATCGTGATCCTTGGTGGGGAAAGCTTCCAAAAGTTCGGTTGCTAAAAAGTCATCTTTTATGCTAGGTGATGCACCTTGCTCCTTCTCTGTCCCATGGACTCTGGCCAATCTCCGCCTTTCTAGTGTCTGAGGCGTGATCAGCCTTAGAGCTTTTTCCAGCCAGAAGGAGTGTTTTCATTACCCAAGGTCCATGATTTCTTCATCGTTGCTGAGGCAGCACTTGTGGTTAAATCCTTCCGGACAGCAGCTATAGGGTTCGTCCTAATGGCTCCTACTCCCCTGATAACGGAGAACTGTACAGCACACTTTGTACCGCACTGTCCTCCATCCCGGGGTCTTGATGACCGCATTCCATTTCAGGGATCAGCAACT
>JAVJGG010000002.1:16648114-16666952 GCA_035590195.1 Aviceda cuculoides
CCCCACCCCCCCCCCCCCCACAAAGCAAAAGAGTTACTATGAAAGACCAGAAATCTGTCTGCAAAATGCCAAGTGTGGCTGACATCTAAGAAACATTTATATTGTAGCCACCACTGCAAAAAATTAGCAAATGTCAGTAAATATGCATTGATCTTTAATCCTATTTAAGTAAGAAAATATGCTGTTTGCAGAATAGAAATAGTTCTCTAACGTGTTCTTTTCCTACAGGAAAAATGAAACACTAAAGAAATATTAATTTTCTTCAAGTTAGTCTTGCTGCATTGCACCTCAACGAATTCAACCCTTAACTGTGACCATAAAGCTCATGGCTGAAAAGAGCCTTTACAGACATGCGCTAATGGCTATTTTCTTTGCTCTCGGAAACATAACTTGGTGAGAAACTAGTAACAAAAAATGAGATAAGGCATAAAAAGTTAGTTTTCTGAGAAAGAATGTATGTACTTCTTCAAGAATAGGGATAAGAGAAATCACTAGGATGGTGGAGGTGTAAGATAACTTCTTCAATTAAATCCCTCCATCTGCAGGTCTTGATAAGTGGAATTAAAATGTTCTTTCAATCATTTTCATGATGACAAGATGCAAAGTGCTGAAACAGAAACTTACTCTGTCCCCTATCTTCCACATGACAAAGACATTAAAGGTGTTAGAGTATTTAAGAAAAAAAAAAAAATTAAACCCTGGTATCCTGAAGTTTATTTGGCATACCATTACACTAAAGGAGTCAAGATCTTTGGTTGGCTTGATATATAATCTAGCAGTCATTTGTTATTTGGATTGGCCTATGCCTCCAGGTTTCCTAAAATTAACCTCAATAGTGGCCTTCTAATTAATTATGTATCATAATTTTTATGGTGTGGAGTGGAGAAGTCTTCTCCTGGTGAAAGCCTCTCTCTTCAAACTTTTATTCCTTCAGGTTTGGGGTTTTTTTTGGATGGTTGGGGTTTTTTGTGGGTGAGTTTGTTTTTTTCTTTTAAATTCTGAAAAAATAAATGCAAAATATCTATGTATTTGTGTATTTCCTTGAGCAAACCAAAACAAAGGCAGAAATTAAACAAAATTCAAGGGGTTGAGTTGCAACCCCTTCCTTAAACAATGATCTGTGGGTTCCTGACTTCCCAAGGGCCTTCCGTCTAAATCATTTCCCAAGAGGCACATTAAAAAACTTCCCAGTAATGCTGAATTTCAGTGGCAGGTTAAAAGTTAAGATGAGCAAAGCGTATGGGCTACGCCCAGGACGTTGCCAGATGATTGTGAGAAATGACCTTATGCAGCATTAATCATTCAAGAAGGAGGGTGTTGCAAAGCCTGCCCAGATGGCTGTCTGAGACAGAGAAGGAAAAGCAGGATGACGAGGACATGGGAATGAAGCGCTGACGCAAAAAAATAAAACATTTTGCTGAAGCCTTAGACCTCATGTTGGAAGCGATATCTGGGTTTCAGCGACAGCCTCTGAAGTCTGAAAATAGTGCTAAAGCTCTCTGAACCCAGCAGCTCATGTTATGCAGCTCAGCACATGTTCTTCAGAGGAAAAAAAAATTAAAAAACAGACAAGCACAGGAGATGGCAAAGAGATGGTAAGGAGAGCACGCACTGAACACCAGGGACAGTTTTAAGGTACCTGCGATTTTGTGACCCCACAGACCCCGATTCTTCATGGTCCTGGGATAGAACCAGGGCTTAAAATCTATGAATTTCAAGTGATGTCTACGGAAGCAGCCCAAAAACAAAGGCCCTGGAGAAACAATGATTTGTTCTTTCTAATTTTCTTTTAATGTATTAAGCAGTTAACAGAGGAGGAGCGATCTAAACAACAAAAAACAACTCTAACAGACAAAAAGTTAAATTCTTGCTCCACACAACAGGGAAACAAGAACAGGACTAGTAATCACAATAATCACCATGACCCTGAAAGGTTCGAGATCCTCTTTTTGTTCATTAACATATTCTCTCTCTTCTCAATTTGATATGGAAACTGGGAAACTGATTACTGAAATTGGGAAATTGATATGGAAATTCAATAGGCTTAAAACTAACCAACTACAACCAAGACATGCATCTTATAATATTTTTCAGAAGAAAGATTAAAAGTAGCACTTATTTTAGTGGTTATTACAAATATTTATAACTTGCATTTCTACCAGCTGGGCTGAATAGTCAACAACAACAACAAAAAAAAAGACAAAAAAAAAAAAGACTGAATTAAGGAACAAGCTCACAACGCTCAACTAGTGTCTCTGGTCCTTCTAGAAATAACTTTAACCGCGGAATAGGTACTCCGATAAATTCTGAGAAAGGAGACAAGGAATCAAGTTAGTCAGCAGAGCAGAGACAAAAAAAGCGACTGAGGTTGAGATTAGCTTTGAATAACTTCCTAAACTAAACTCAGGAACCTTTTGAACCCACTTGTAGACAAAGTCTGCAATCCACTGCTTAATAAGAACAATGCAAAGGCTGCCAAATGAAAAAATTCCCTTTCTACAAAGAAAATAATTTCCTCCCTCTGCCTGGTCTCCACTGGCAATTGAAGATCTGCTTTCCCCACAACCTTATCCTTTTCTCTGCAGCATCCCTACTACATTGCACTACCTCTTCTTTTTAAGTTCTAATTTTTCTTTCTCATATTTGGGGAGAAGAAACTTTCCACATAAGAAAGGGAAAAAGCTAAAATTCGTACAATATAAAATTTACTGTGTTCCCACAGCACTCTTCTCGCATGCACCCCCATACAATGCATTAAATCAGGCTCGAATGGCAGTCGCCTATTGTAATTCGTGCAACTCTACACAAGAAAATTGAAGGCAGTCTTCTGCTCTGCCAAACAGCCTTATATTCTCACAGTCCAGGGTCCCACATCACTTCAAGAGTAAGATGGGAAAGGGCGAGGCTGGTGAGCTCTGTGCCCTACCACATGCATTAAGGATGACTTTACTGTTCATTTATAGCACATGAGATCACTTAGCCTAGGCTGTGGTGTTTCCCGTCCTGCTGGAAAATATTCACCATCATCTGATTTAAGCGAACAATTCTGTTTCATTAAATATATTTCTCTGAAAGCAAGTGTGAAAACTACTCCAAAAGTTTAGTTTTTCAGAGCAGGAACCATGCCTGCTCAAACAGATAAGCCGGAGCCGAACCTAAGCATGTGGTTTCACGGAGCTGAGACCAACGTGATAGCTGCTCTATGGAAGGTTCACGTCCTCTTTGGTTCTGCATCACTCTATTCTTTCTGGGTGCTTTTTCGTCATCTACTTATGGCAAGAAGAATATAAACTACCAGCAAGACAATTCTTAAAAAGCAAAACCTAATCACCCTCTGAACAAATTCAGGCTGCTCTGATGCAGATAGCAAAAGACCAATGCTAAAGGGAGACATCCTCTGTTTAGGAGGCTGACCGAATCTCAGGTCTCACCCACTCCTCCTTCCCTTCTCAGCCGTGAGCAACACAAAGGGCACAGAGGTGACTAAGGTTAGTAATGACTTCTGTTGTTGATTTTAAGCAAACCTGAAAACATTTTCCTTCTACTTGCACGCAAAAAGGCATTAGAGGTATGTCGCCTAAGCAACAAAACTATTCATTGGAATTGGCCTTAAGTATTTAGAGTGAGTGTTTCCTTCCTATCCAAGGAGTCACACTGAATTTACAGAAAAACATTGGTTCCTCTGAGAATTACAGTACATAATTCTGACGATGTCAGCGCAGAGGTCATTTTTTGCTGGAGAAAAGATCTTTGTTACATGAGTTAAAGATGGCTTTCATATCATCTGTGCAATCCCTAATGAATTTGCAAGAAAATCCACCTTTTCAACTGTTCCTCTAGTGCCTGATTTACTTTTGGACAGTCAAAATTATTTTCATCTTTTTAACATTGAGGGCTCCACGGTTTTTGGAATTCTGCTGCAAGTAAATATATCCCTCATGTTGCTGCATCCGAAGAGGGGACCGATCCTTCCCATCTATTCCGTTCCAGCATAATCGCTTCCAGGTTTCTAACTCTACCAGTGAAACCAAGATGATTTGCATTTGCAGCACGGGTTTATTGAATCAGGCCTCCAAGCTTTTTTAACCATATCCCAACCAGGCTTTCCTACCTTTCCAAAGACAAGGTCTTCCATCCCATCACCAGGCAAGGGGAAGAGGTCAGACTCGCTCCCGGACTCTCTTTTAAGGACACCCTGTGATGAGGCACAGACGCTACTCAGCCCATCTTCCAAGAAGTTCTCACATTCTACAGGAACAAAGCAGAAAGAGTTATGATCTGATATTTTCTGTAGCATCCATACATCCAACTCACATAATATCAGTAAATTTAAGGATTTAAAACGAGCAGTAAACACAGCTTTATAAATTGTGTTCACCTCCCAAAACCATGCCTGCAAATTTTCAAATAATTTATTCGAGAGTTTAAAACTCTTTCACTGCATCATTGAAATACACAGTGCAAACAGAAATTCTGCATTAAACAGCCATATATGCTTGTAGCTTGAGGTGCTGATACATATGTTATATATCAGGTACCCCACACAGCATAATAAGGTATTTCCCATTGATTGCAGCAACTGCAAAATTAGATTCATATTCAATAAACGTAGAAATATAGCTTGACAATATTTACTTTCTCAATTAAAGAATCAATTCCCTCTAAATGCCAAGGTGCTTTTAATGAATGCTGAGATGATTATTTCATTCCTTCTTCTATACTTCTCACTGAAAAAGCACTAGTATGACCTCTATGACGAGCTTTACTTTTTGAAGATTCAAAAATTAAGTGTTTTTTAAAAATTCTCAGCTTTTCTAACTCCTGACATTGAAATATAAGCATATTGCATCTCTTTTTTCTTCCAGTTGTTTTTATTGGGGTGATCAGCAGCACAGAAATAGACTACAGCCAATGAGAAAGCCCTTCCTTTCCAAAAAACTTAACAGACATGTATTTGCATAAAAAATGCCTGTATATCATTTCATTTTTTCAGCCTTTAGGCAAAACTATTAATGACAATTTTGGCAATAACTGAACATTCTTTTCTCCCAGCTCAAAATATTTTCTAATTATTAGTATTTTTTTTAAAAAAAAGAAAGGTGTTATTTTGCAACCTGCTCTAACTAAACAGATCTAAAACATGCTTGGCTCTCTCAAGAGGAGCCAGGGTAATAAAATATTGGTTCACTCTTAAATTATACCTGACTAACTCCATCCTTGGTGACACCAACCTTACACATCAATGCAATGATGACAGGTTTGGGTAGCTCGAAAGGTACCACCTTTTCCCCTTCACCATCCTTAACCTGTGCTTGACAGCAGCTATCAAACACCCCAGCTGCAGTCCAGCTGATGGGAATGACTCCACTGTTGGAGAAAATGATTTATTGATGGCAGCCGGGCTGCCCCCATTTAGGGCAGGGGGGAGCCAAAACCGGTTGGAAACCCCATTACCCTGTAGAGGAGTTTCCACACCGCAGAGAATTGGAAAAGCACTTATTGGAGGCAGCACGTCTGCTCCCCAGTCCTGTTCCCCTTTCCGTAAACCTGGAAAATCTGATCTGCTTTTCCATCACCGAGGGGGGGGGGGGGAGGGAAAAGCAAAGAAGAGATGGAGAGGCTGTAAAGGGAACGGGCCAGGGTGCTGGCCGTCCAGCTGGCAGCCCACAAAGCATGTCCACAGCACAGACTGAAAAACAAAGGGGCTCGAGCCACGTTCCAGTGGAAAATCAGCGGGGACGGTCCAGATGTGCCAAGGGACGGATACCTCACCCCAGCGATAAATCACAAGAGGCAGCGAAGCCTCCTCTGCAGGAGCCTCCGAGGTACAGAGACGAAGCGGCGGGGAAGGACGATGAGATGCAGAGTGATGGGGACCCACACACACCTCAGCTCATCTGTGCTGAGAAATTAATTCCCAAGCCCTCTCTTCCCTCCACTCTCCTTTATTTTCGGTTGTTTGGGGGGCCGGGGGGGTATTCCCCCTCCCTTTTTCTCAGCTTGTCGGGTTTGTTTTCTTTGCTTTACACTGCACAGGCATTGCACAACGCTGAGTTCCATCTCCCTGACCCGTGACCTGGCGAGCGCCGGTGACAGCACTGCCATGACACGGGGACTGTGACTGCCACCACACAGCCACCCCTGCCTGCTGCACGTGCTGGATTTATAGAGCAACTGTGCTTATCCGCTCCTCTCTGTGGAGGTGCAGGTGAAAATACAATGATGAGGGTAACACACTTCTGCACATAATATAGGGGCAAAAAAAATTACATAGTAAAAAGCTCTAGGAAGAAAATTTCCAAGTAACTCTCTTACATACATTTTCCAAACCCTCACGTCCTCCAAGACAGGGCTGAACCCTCCAATTCCATGACGATAGGTACGTATCTGCGACACTCCTCCAGGCATTTAATTTCAAAAGCACTGACAGAAAATGAGAAGCTACAATTTCTGGAGTTACTTTTTAAGATTTGAGGACTCTGTCCTTACAAGCCATTTCAGTGTGATTATTTAGCAAGTGAAAAAGGTCTAATTCCCTATCAAGTTGTGTATTTTTAAGCCACATGTCAGCCACATCACGACAACTAGTGCTTTTATTGCTATTCAGCGTTGCCAGATTTCCTTGCCCTCTCTACACTGCACAGCACCACAGCGCAGCTGGAGGGACGCGTGTGCAGTAACAACATTATTTCTAGAAAGGCCAGAACCTGCAGAGTCTAAGATCTTCCTGCTGCTTCAGTCTGACTGGAGAACACATTAATCAACTTTAAAACCTGCCTCTTTGTGCTTGTGTTACAGACATGTGTTACTATAAATATTAATGTATATTTGTATATATAGCTACCTGATCATGTAATTAATACTATATTTCTATAGTATGATACTGCATTAGATAATTAATAAGTATTTAACTGATATTGATCCATATGAATACATGATTATAGATTTGGCAAGTCAAATGAGTGCATGTCATTTTGTAGCCAAATGGAGTGCAATATCTCTTGCCTGAAGCGTAAAAATACCATACCAAGACACAAGGGATTTGGGGACACAATTAGGAAAGAAGCAGCATGGTGATACCGCAGGTTCTCCTGTAAAACACTCTTGAAACAGCTATTCACTGTTCATGACTATTCTAAACAGAGCACTTTTTTATTTATTTATTTTTTAAATAAAAAAGCACTTACTTAACTTTGATGGGAGATAGAACTTCTACCTAGAATAAGCCCCACATTATCAGTCACCCACATTATCTCTTCTTAGCCTACACTCTGAAAAGATTGGGTTTGAACTTCACATTGACCACTCAGTGATTCAATCCCTGTATTTCATTCAAGTCACTCAGATAAACTGAAGGAGATTCAGGTGAGTCCCCTGCTCGTAATGAGAACAAGGCAAGAAGTGTCCTCTCTACGAACAGTCCAAGGCAACTCACTATTCAGGGCCCTGATAAATTACTCCATTTGTTTTGAACATGCATAATTCAATGAAAGGAAATTTTTTTCTTATCTTGGACACCAAACCCTCTTTGAAACTTGCCCAGACAAGATTTTCTGTCCCAGTGGAAGAGCCAGAAAGCACCAGCCAGCACACAGGGCTCAGAGCTCAGCATGGCTGGTGGGCAGGGTGTGGGAACGATGTCTCTGAACAGCCTTCCTGCTTCCTGAAGGCAGCTTTCAGAGGGGGAAAAAAAAAAAAAAAAAAGGTAAAATAAATAAAATCAAGCCTACAGATTTGGATCTAAATATGGATTCAGATGTTTAAGTGTCTGACCTTTTTTTCTTTTATTGTATTATTCTTTTAGCTAGAAACCATGTCTGTGTGCCCCATCACACCTTTCAAGTTTATTAAAAAAAATTGAAATACTTTAAATGCGTAATTATTTAAGAAGATGACACATCACATAGCTCATTGCTAGTCAAGTGCTGCAACCACGTGCTAACAATGACTCACGGCAGATTCATTACACATTTTCTTTAGTTTACGTATTTTCCCCATCAAGACAAGCAGGTCAATAATAAGAAGAAAAAGAAGGAAAGAAAATGTGAGGAGAACCGCAGGGCTACTCATCTGGAGCTGCCACCAGCATGCTGCTCACCTGGAGACTCTCGCGTTCGCTTGCGCTCCAGCAGGGAAGAATTGGTACATGGCTCCAGCGAACACCAGCTTTCACGGTTTATCTGAAAAACAGACCAGAGCAAATCAAAGAAAGGCCACTCTTGCTAACATCCCTGTTAGCCTCTTCTGCAATGTCATTCTGCATCAACCAGCAGATATATAGTAATGACTTAATCTTGTCTCAGTAATAAAAATCTCAAAAGCAACTCATGACTTTTTTTTTTTTTTTTTTTTAGCATCACTAAACAAACCATTAAAATATGCCAAAAAACTTTATTTCTCCGTGGAAAGTATGACTTAAAGGTGGCTCCTGCTCAAGGCAGGAGTTCAGAGGGAGGACGAGCCAGCATTTAAGCTACTACTTGAGGGTTGAAGAAACCTGGCTTCAATTCTCAATTCCATTTGCAGTGGGACTGCAGGCAAGATACTCCTCTGCTTTATGCCTCGTTTCACTACCTACAGAATAACAACTCCTTACCACCCATATTGCTGTAAAGATAATTACCTTAAAGATAGTAAGGTGCTCTGATAACGTGGAAAAAAGGGCTAGGGAGGCACTCAGGTCATAGTGAGAACTAGAAGCACTTTGTGTTCGCATTAACTGAAATGATGATGATGTTAGAAACTCCCGTTTTAACACTAAGACACATCACATGGTTTATTTCAACATCAGCCTTTATCATCTCACCCTGTCCCTCACCCCTTTCATGACTTCCAGTCTTTCAGCAAGGATGACTGATATGTTCTCAGCCTTCTCCTCCATCTGCCTGTGCTTTACTCTTCCTCAGCTGGGTTGTGTTGTCCAACATTTTGACTCTGAAGTCTGCTGGACTATCCACAACCCTTGGTTCATCCAACGTACGCTTCCAATCGCTTTTGTCTACAGCCAGTGGACTCTGGAAGCCCCTTTGCTCTCTCTGCTTCAGCGGCTCTGCCATTTCTCCTAGCCAAACGCCTTGATTTGTCAAACACAAGCAAATCTCACCTGGACAATCCCATGTCCCACGTCACGAAATCCAGAGGTTGTTTCCCCTCCTGACCTGCCTCAACACACAGGATCTCGCATGTTATGTTGTAGCTAAAAGAAAGCTACTGAAATGGATGACTTTGATTTTATACGCCAACTATTTCTCCTTCCTTCTCTCTGGTTTTCCTCTTCTCTCCTGAAATAACTTCCTTTTCTCTCTCTATGTCAAACAGAGAATTTTTACTATTTACTTTTTGCCTCTGACCTGTCTTCAAATCTCCTCCATGATCCTGATCCGTTTTTGCAGTGCCTTGCTGTGTTCTCATCCCCTCAATGTTCTCCTTTCTCCCATGTTATGAAATGACCACTTTTTCCTTTTCTTTTTTTTAATAAAGAAAAAACAAGACTCTCCTACCCTTGACCTGACTTGCTGCTTTGACTAATGACCCACGTCCTTCTCCCCTTTCTCTCTGAGATCATGGAACTTGTTATTTGCATTCACTGGCTGGTGCTCCTGCCAGCACCTCCGCTCACCCCCTGCTCACCACACCGCAGAGTCAACACTCCACTCCCCCAGACCTGTCAGCTACTTTCTACAGCACATTTTTCTGCCTTAGGTTTTGTCCTCCTCCATACTTCTGTGATGACAAAATGGGGTTGGAAGGGCCTTTGACAGGTCAGCTAGTCCCTTTCTGCTGCTCCAAGTCAGGCTGTGCTATCATCTGAGAGGTCTTAATCCAACGTGCCCATAAAATCCTCCAGCAGCGAGGATGCCATGACCTTCCTCAGTCAGCAGCTCTTGCTGGGGGAGTCAGGGAAGGAGCAGAGAAGATCGGAGAGAGGGAAAATGAGCAGGAGTCTCCCAGGAGAGGTAAAGGAGATCCCGTGCTCTACCGGAGTCAGGTCTCAGGGTGACCTCAGTGCACGTCCCATCTGGATGTCTCTCCTCACCTCCATGCAATTTTACAGGCTATTTTTCTTAGATATGATATACACTTCCTATTGGTTGCTCACTGGCTCTGCTCATACATATGCATTATATACACATTCATCTAAGATCCCATTAGACCCCCTCTACATATATGCATCTAAGATCCCATGCTTCCCTGCACCTCTACTCGACACACATACACACACCACCCTGTATATCCATCTTCTCCCTTTTACATATATTATTTATATGTTACATGAGAGATGGAGAGAGAAGAAGAGGCAGTCTGAAGTCTGAGAAAGGCTTTTATGAGCAAATTCTCAAAGCAATGATTTTTTTGTTTTCCAAAGTGACATAACCATGTTGAATTTTAACTGTTGCATGGACAGAGGGTCACCGTTTGGGTTCTTTCAATGGAAAAAAGATACCCCCTGTTCTCAGTGAGGCTGAAGGGTATCTAGCCTTAGCAATTAAACTTCACTGAAGAATTTAAACCTACTTTTTCAGTCTTAAAAAAGCTATAAAGTCAATAAATATCACATTATTACTGTAAAGTCAATAAATACGTTAATATTCTTTTCTTTCCTGACAAAGCAGAATCTATTTTGCAGCACAGTATCTTACATTTTATTACAGACAAATCTAGAGGTTGAGGCTGAACACATGTAGGAGGACAAATGGAAATGTGCTGAAGTCTACACAAATGAAGGAATGACCCATTTCAGATATAGAATCAAATTCTGCCTGCCTTCTGTCTGGCTTGCACCTAACTCCTTCCTCTTCATATTCAGCTTGATCCTCCTTACTCTTAAACCAGTGTATCTCCATCAAATTTAAGGGAACTACTCCTGATTTATACTAATATCCACTATTGGAAATTTATAATTAAACATCCTGTTCAATAATTAGCAGTAAGAAAGCAAAATACGAGGAGGTTCAAGCCTATCAGTTGATTGGTAATAGATTAAACTATATTAGGCTGAATTAACATTATATTTTTTTTTCCTTTAATAGAACCAATTGAGTCATTCAATGAAAATGCATTATAGACATTGGCATTTTTTCAAAAAAGATTTGAGTATTTTTCCCATTACCCAGCCAGCTCTCTCCTCTGCCCTGTGACTTTGCCAAGTATTGAAAACGTCTGGTTTTTTATATTAAAAAAGTAATGAGAGAATGACACTGAGGTTTAAGGTATTGTTTCAGATATACCTGATTATGTACAAAATAGAACATTAGGAACTAAGTATTTATCTCAATGGTCCTAATTCAGGAATAATAATAATCATCATCAACAAAATACAAAGGAAACCACTACTATATACAAGTATTCCCTATGCCAAAATGAGCCCAGACATGATTTGAGGGAGGTTTGTTGCATGCTCTCAGGGAAGTGGGTGGTCCACAGATACTCAAAACACAAAGCCTACTATCCACAGCCCAAGACTGAGTACTGGGATCCCTCCTCAACAACTGAATTCTGCTCCTGTTTACTCAGGACTAGCGACTGCAGGTACAGGCAGTCAGGGCTGTAGAAAAAAAAACATTATAAAAGCACCTGAACATTAGGGGTTGGGGAATGCACCAGTGTGAAGAATTTAGAAATGAGGTTGTCCTGGGATTTTTTGGACTTGTGTGCATTACATGTAACAAAACTATTCCTCCCTTCTTCCCTTTGTCTCCGTTTTGCTAAGAGAAGCTCAACGGGAGAACCACAGGCTGGTGGCCACAGGAGATGGCAAAACTCCCACGCACTTTCTGCTTTGCCCACACTGATTATTATAGCTCATCGATGCTGGGCATCCCAAGTCTTTGCAGGAGGAGCAGAGGATGCAGCGGTGTTCACATGGCAGAAGGGAATATGAAACAGCCTCTGGGAACAGAGTTTCAATACAAGGCTTTTGAAGAAATGCCAGGAGAGAACCAGCTATTTTTCCATGCAGAAGTCTGAATGTGTTTATCTGCAGCTCAGACACAGAATGAATCACAGAAGCACATCCCCAGGCACCAAAAACTGAATCCTGAAGGATTTTCTGTTTGCCTGTGTAACACTAGCGGCTAAGTGTCCAAAGAGGGCTTTAGGACACCAGCTGGGGTTGCAAGCAGCAGACGGTTTGATTGCTCTTTCTGGGCACACATGCATCTATTTCCTGACTCTCAGAGACATCTTCCTGCAGACATTGAATTTGAAACTTGATGTGACTTAATGCAGAAACCTCTTTGCATAAGAGAAGGATGGTGCTGGACAACCCGTGAGACAAACAGGGCAGGGATGTCCTCCAACATGCGGGAATGATGAGTGACCCCAGCCTCTGTTCCCAGGCTCTTCCTTCCTCTCCCTCTGCATGAAAGTCTTGGCCGAGAAGTTCTCTAATCCCTTCCAGTGCTCGCAGGCCTGTGCGGTGACTGCCCATGAAAACCAGAACTGGGACCTCCTTCTCAGAAGACATTTCAAAAATGTCTACTTCTGGCACAGTTGTGCAGCAGAGGGCTTGCTAGAAGCACTCGCCTTGGGGGCCAGTTGCTACCTGGCTGCCATGCACCTCTCCTACCTTTCTGCCATGGAAAAGTCCTTTTTCTCTCCCTCTGGTTTTATTTTAACTCTTCTTGCCTTCCATTTCACAATAAAGAAAACACACTGACCTCGCAGGAAATCTTCTGCTATTTTAAAAGTTTGCACTTGTCAACTCCACTGGTAGTGATATAAATCAACATCTCCAGAGCAGAAGGAACCAGATGATTTTAACTTTCATTTCCTAGCAAATCTCTGGAGATTCATCTTCCCTCCATATTGTTTTAAATTTATCCTAAATTTACAAGTTCCCATTTCTCTCCTCCCCGCTCCTGCCCCCCCCAGCCTCCAGACTAAGTTCTACCTTGCAGCTAAAACCAGATAACATTGCACGTAGGAAAATATTTAGTAGAGTAATTCTACTGGTGTATCATTAAGCACTTGTACACCACACTGAGCAATACCTGACACTGGGAAAGATTTGAAATATTCATTGAAGAACAAAATTAGCAGAGAACAAGCAATAACTAATTTGTTTAATAATCAGGAATGATACAATGATTTTTTTTTTCAATTTTTAATGCAAATCTTAATTTTTCTTTAGGAATTACCTGTTCCTGAAAATTTCCTGTGGGATAGTTTTCATTGAAGAAATTTGTACACATAACTGGAATTCAATGGTTTTTCTCAGCAACTTTTAACTTTACAATTCCATTTATGATGGAATTATCCAGTTGTTTCTAATTCCTGAACTAGAAACTAAAGCAACAGTTGATTAACCCCCTTCACAAAAGCTACCTTTCAAAGTTCTCCAAACCTCTTTCAAAAGGAGCATGAAGGATGGGGCACCTAGGGAAGGAATTTCCACTGTCTTCCTTCAACATCTGTTGATGCAAAAAACCTCTGTATACACAGAATTCACATTAAGAGCAAAAATCACTGCTTTGGCAATCATCTTGCCAGACAATATATTAAGAGCACGCATATCAGTTTGCTTGCAATTTCTGAATTTTTTTATTTATTTTTTTTGTAATCTCCCTGTGTATTTTCTTAGCTTTAGGGGAAGGTTTTACCATGTGGATCAAGAACACAAAGACCATTCTCCAATGTATGCTGAAAGGGACAAAGTGACAACACTTGCATTTCTGCAATGATTTCTACAGATTTATCTTCTAGCACTGTGAATATACCTTGTCAAGCCTTTTACCTTTACAGAATCAGTGGCACCATATCAGGACAACATTTTTTCAAGCAGGTCCAAAGTGACCTTAGTCACGGCAACAAGTGAGCAGTGCTATAGAGAACTACACTAAAGGATTACACCAGAAGAGGTTCCTACAACCACAGGACATTTTAAATGACTGAATAAATTAGCACTTTGTGGTATAAGAGCAACTCTGAATTCCTAGAGTGCACTCTTCCCCCTGGCAATGTCCCAACTGGGAAAAGGAACATGTGCCCCAAGAACATTTTCCAGCCCTTGGCACTGGGATGTCGTCCACCAGCGGAATTGAGTCCTGCTAACAACAAACTTTAATTAAGCTTTAAAAATAACAGCAATGGCTTTGCATAAAAACCATCTCTTGACTAAAACGGGAGCAAAATTCCCACAAACATGTATGTGCCTAAGGTGAAAACACATCAGTTTCATTTAAGTATCCTTCCAGTTCTAATTCTACATGAGACACAAACAGCAAAATCTCAAAAGTTCTCCACAGCATCATAAACACACTTTGCTCCTGCTGTCCCTTCAATAACCAAACCAGTGCAGACAGATGCAGGATTACAGTTAGGAGTCATTTTAGGGCCACAAAGTTTGGTGAGATGCTGCATACCTATCAGCTGAGGACAGTACTTCCCTCAGAAGAACCCCAAAGAAGGACTGCATGCTTATGCAACAAATAACCAAAAATATAAAAAGGAAAAAGCTTTATGATAACATAAAATAGAAGAAACCTTCGTTTCAGCTAATTTGGGGACCTTCTCCACATACTACTTTTTGTTTTCAATGCTGAAAATTGCACTTTGCCCTAGGTGGGCTGGGTTCATTCCAGAGGATCTTCTCCAGTGCTGCAGTAGAGCTACCACAGCAACCCTCTGCCAGGGAGCAGAATAACTAATTAATAATGCTGCCCCCTTAATTTCAAAATGCCTTCATTATTTTTGTAACATTGGGCTGGTTTTAATTTCATGAATAATGTTCTGATCTTTAACTGGAAGCTGAAAGGGATCTGTTCATCTGAAGAGCAGCTAAACCAAATCTCATTTCCCCAGTTATGAAAAAACTTACACCTTCTGCCTACACTTAACAGTTTGAGCACTCCCATACAAAGGTGAAATACAGATAAAGGCAATGAGCAATTATAAAACATTTCCAGTTGTGATTGCTTAGTCTCCCATTCTTAAAGCAAGCCCATTTCTTATTTTCTAACTCTGCAAAGCACAGCCTGTTCATCCAGACTTGAACACTTGTCTAACTTCGCATGTATTTGCAAGGTGCCAGCCAGTGTGGTTTCCGTATTCTGTCCCTAGATAGTTATATTTGTGGTAGCAGGCACAACATAAAAATGAGATAAGGCTGCCAACTCACACATGGCTTCCCATTTTGGGTCTTGGAATAACATAGCGCAGACTGCTTTACCCTGCACATAGCTGCTTGGAGCTTAGTGAATTGTTCAGACAAGCAGATATCCCACATGCCCCACACCACCTCCCCCATCTGCTACAGTGCAGTCCCAGCAGGAAAGATGATGGCAAATTTTTATGCCTTTTCTGCATCATCCAGTCTTCCCTGTACAGTAGCAAACCACTATGCCCAGTAACCAAGTTCATCACGTTCGCATTGCTGCAGCAGCCAAAAGAGCTGTAGTAAAGATGAAGTCCTACCTCTGACATAGAGGCTAGGATACTGATTTACCCACTGCCTTTTGCTTTTTCAGATGTGGGGAGGAGGAAGAAACAATGTTAAAGCTAAAAATAATTGTGTGCATCAATGCAAAAAATTGCTGAGGCTTTTTTTTTTTTTTTTTTTTTCCCATAACTTCAGAAGGCACTGTTTCAGGCATAATCCGAACATGGAAAACTTGAGCCCCAACACACTGACCCTTCAGAAGACACATGTACTGCAAAACAGTCAGTAGCAACCAAAAATTCTTTTATGACTGTATCTAAGAATGGTTGCAATCAGTTCAAATATAATCCCACCTATAAACATTTAGTAACCAAAATGATACAAGATCTTCTTTGTTCACAACTTGTTCCAGTTGTCTTTCTCCGTCAGCTGTTTTTCTTTCCTATGTTGTGATTACCAAGTTCCTTGTCTTAAAATGAACCAAAGAACATATTCATCTACCGCTCAAAGAAAGACAGCTTGTCTGAGTCAATCTGTAGGCCAAACTGAAAGCTGTTTGGTGCTTTGCAGATACCTTGTTAAAATTTCATTCACATCAAACACTCTTAATGGATCCAATTTGAGTTTGCTTTTGTTGTAAGGATATTTACTTCCTTTTCAACACTTAACACTTAAGAAACCCTGTCCTCTTAACTCACCAAAACATGATGACCTAGATAAGGTACAGTTTTATTTAAGTATTTTAATTAAAAACAAACCCAACAAAAACCCCCAGCCCCCAGCTCCCTCTTTAAGGGGTCTGATCCAACTCCCATTAACGTCAAGACATGATCTGCCACTGACGCACTCTGGTGCTGGCTTGGATCCCTAGATCATCAAAATTTAATTTTATCTACCGGTTATGTTACAGAAACCAGCTAAAACATGAAGAATGACTAAAAATCAAGCTAAACTTGATTGTAACTATGGCTGTCACTAGCACCCTCCTATTTTAAACATCTGCAGCCTGTACAGCCTATGTTTGGAGCAGCAATGCGTGCACACATGCACACATATATGGACACTGAGTCATTTGCAGGAACAGACAGTATAACCCACAGTTTTGAAACTCAATTAGGAAAATACTAGTGGGAACTAACAAGAGCCACATTTTGTTATAAAATCTAAGCTTTGCTGAACAAAAACTAATTTAAGGAACAGATGACATCAGAAATATCGAAGTCAGATAATTATAGTAAATTACATTTCAACCCATGCATTCAGATACTCTTTATAAAGAAAAAGATTGTTTTTTTTATATTAGCAACCAAAGTTGTCAGAGGTACCAGGTCTTCTCCCAAATATTATTAAGCAGCCACTTCACACAAGTAGTGTGTACACAATATGTCTACATTTTTTAATGACTTAAAAGTTGTCTAGAGATTGAATACCATGGGATTCAATCCTCAACCAGCAACATTAAGAGTTAAAAAATACTAATCAAAATTGAGTTGGTAGGGAAAACAAGTTACAGTTATTTCTGTCACCAAAACCCAAAGGATACACTGAATTAAAGGAGAAAACTCTCATTCCTAAACAAAGCAAGTTAACAAGTGCTAGGTCTATATTAGTGCAGATAAAGTAGAACAAGAATCCTGTGAAAATAAATTTTTTTATACATTCTCGTCTCGACTTGGAAACATGGGCATGAAGCAAAAATCATAAAAAAGGAAACCATACGATCATGCAGAAACCCACTGCCTCAGCTAAGAAAAGAAAAGAGAGAAAAAGGGAGAGGGAAAGGAAATGCTCTTCCGGGAGTTCAGATCCCTAAGTTGGGCTGTGTTTTGCAGTCCCTCTGGCTGCTTTCCTATTTCCATCCACTTTGCCAGGAAACTACTAAGCTCCAAAGAGCTGTTACGGAGACAGGACATTCCCAGACTGCCATTGTGCCATTTGGTGGAGCACTTGCTAATTTTAGATTAGAGGAGAAACACACTGGGACAATTAGCCAAGAGCCACTCCTGGCTCTTGCTCCAACCCATCTTCAGACAAAACTCACATCCAAACAATAAGACCATGAGCAACACCCTTCAAACACAAACAAAAAACAGAGGCAAAGGAGAATCCACCATGCCTTTTTTGGCAGAATACATCTTTCAGGGGACACGTGCATTTCAACCCCCAAAGCGACCACTGGAAATGAAAACCCTTTGCTGAACAGCACCTTATGCCAAAAACCCACCTGCAACTGCTGAACGTTTCAAAACGGGAGGGGACCATTTAACGGCAGAGGACAGAGAAGATGGCCAGAGAGAGCTCACCGAAAGAGTAGCTGATTGCATGCCACAGGAGGTTATCTGATTGCAGGGATAATAATATTTAGCATGAAATGGTTTGATTGCACCCAAAGCCATCTCCATGCTGAAGGGCAAGAGCTCTTCCGCCTGTTCCCCCTCTCTGCACCATCCAGCTGGGGACACAGGTACAGCGGGGAACAGATCGACCCGTTGGAGATGGGGAAAGGAACCCGTAAATAAGTGTACACAAACATCATACCTTTAACAACACAACATCTACAGTCCTGTCCACCTTGGAAATGTCGCACAGGCTGTATCGCCTCTTGTGGCGTTCGTACATTTTGTCCAAAACGCCGGGAGCGGAGGAGCAGAGCCCACCATGAACCCCGGGCTGACCGTGGCCAGGTGCGCTCCAGACCTCTCACATACGTGCTCAGAGGAGTCCCTGTGTCTCAGCACACCAGCCTGTCCGAGCCTCTTAACAGGAAAAAGAAAATCCCAGAGCTGCGACCGCCTGATAAACTCTTCTCAGAACAGCTTTGCTTATACAGGCATCGTAGGATCTTACAGCAAACAAAAGATATTTGAAGAGAGCTTTATACATACAGGATTGGTTTTTTGCAACTGCTAAGAATGGTATCAGCCTTCCTGTTATAGTAATAATAATAAAAAAATGTTTTCCAGACAACTTTGATATCCAAAAAGCACCAGAATGAAAATCCTGCCCGAAAAAAGAACAAAAGCCAGGTGTATGCTGCAGGAACCCTGATGCTCCGAGAGGAAAGGCAGAAGGTAAGACTCAGCCACGATGGATCTAATTCAGGAAGAGAAAAAAAAAAAGCCGATCACCGTATCCAATGTAAATACTGTCACCAACGTGTTTTTTCTTTCACGCCGTTGTGCACTGAAAGAAACAATAAAAAAAGGTACTTTCCTCCTTTTGAGTTGGTCCAGTGCTCACCAGACAGGAGGGCTTGGTTTTGCGTTAAGTTTAAATTTCTAATGACAGCACAGGGCAAAAGGAGAGAAAATAATGAAATAAAGCCACTCCCTCCCGATTTGGGCTGGGACGTCACTACTTGCAGTTTTAGCCCTGCACCAGTGCTCTCTCAGCTTTCAAAATTTCTTTGCAGTTGTGGGAGCATGATTCATCTCTTGGGGGGCGGGGGGGGGGGGGGGG
>JAVJGG010000002.1:16666970-16712345 GCA_035590195.1 Aviceda cuculoides
ACCAAACAGGAGGGGCGGGGGCAGGGGCGAGAAAAAGCAGCAGCTTTTCTTTGCCAACTTCTTCCACCTCCAGCTGCAGGCACTTGGTGTGTTTGCTTGGTCCAAAAAGAGGCTGAGAAGCAAAGCGGCATGTTTTCAGAGAGGTAAAAAGACTCTTCCCTCTCCCCCAGGCAAGAGGAATGAAAGACAATTTCAGGCTTAACGCTTCCCCAAAACAGGAATGGAAACTTATGATTTAATCAGTGCACACACACACACACACACACACACGAAAAAAAAAAGGAAATCAGCCATTTACTTTTTTGTTGTTGTTGCAACACAGAGCAAGAGATCTCAGCAACTTGCTGTCTAGAAAATACAATTTTCCCTCTTTTATTTCTAGCCTGAAAGGCAAAGCATTTTTTTCTTTAAAAAAAAAAAACCAAAACCAGCTAAAGTTTTTTCGTCTTTCTAATGCTGGGCCAGTCAGAGTGTCTCTGCCCTCTCAATAGCTCATTCACATCAGCTGGGCCCTGCATGCACACTGCCACATGGTTTCCTGTTTTCAAACTGCCCCCTTGCAGCCCCCTCCGCTTTCCACCCCACCCTGACCTCTCGAGGGATGAAATCTTTCCATACTTCCCCGGCTTTAGACATTCTCTCATTCACTGATTCAAAAGGGAATGGGGGTGGTTAAAAAAGAAAAGAAAAAAAAAAAAGAAAAAAAAAGAGAGAAGAAAAGGGGAAGGGGGAGGTTCTGTGGTTGGGTGCTTGTAGCGAGCAGAACTTGCTGCTTTTCTGGGTAGAAAAGCTGGAAACACAGGAATTATTAATCCCGTGCTGCAAAGCAGGAAACACAGACACCGGAAACGGTGCTTATCAACCCAGCGTTTCATTGCAGATCTCAAAAAGCCATCCTTCACGGCACCAGGTGAACTGGCCCACCTCCTGCTGCTGGGATTTGCTCCCAGTCAAGGGTTTGTAGGTCTTTTCATCCAGCCTCGTAGGGTGGCCCCAGTCCCCTGGTTGTATGAGGCACTGACACCACCAGCTCAAGCTCTGGCAAAGGTGACTCAAACCCTGCAGCCTGCTGAAACGGATAAAAAGCGAGTTTTTGGTATTTGAATGCAAGAGGAGTCTTCTAAAGGAGGTCTAAACCCAACTGCTACAAGTGGGCACTCCAGCTCCTCTCTTCCCAGTGCTACCCAGCCTTCTGGCCGTCCAAAAACACTGCACCATCAGCCTGCCTGTGAGTAAAACAGGAACTGACTCCCCTCTGCACCTATTTGGTAAAACACTGAAGAACAGGAGTTTACAGAAACACAAAGTACTGTTTTGGGCTCTCCTGTATATGACACCCCCAATCCGTACAGTCAGATGACACAAAAGCATAATTACCCTTTAGATTTAGCAGGCTCAGTAAGCAAGCTGAGAAGGGTCTCTTTTCCTAAGACACAGTGATGGCACAGTGGCCAGCCACCACTTGAAGGTCCACCTCTGGGCATCACGCCATGAACTTTCCTCACGCGCTGGAGCGGGCTGGGAACTCGCAGCGGATGACCTCCTCCCCGTTACTGACACAGGTATGCTCTTACCTAGTCAATGTGAGGTATCTCCCCCCACTTTCATTAGGCTCCAGTCTCTCCCTCACAACCCAAAGCTTCATCTCCACCACACCACCAGCTGAACTGAGGAGGATCTCCTCTACGAGGCTCTCTTACAGCTACAATCCCCAGCTCAAGATCTCAGCCAATGACTCTGTTCTCCTTAACAACAAGCGGAGCTTCTGCTTTCAGTATTAGGACACACAGAAAATGTGGTAGTACTTTGGGGACTTTCTGGAGCCACCGGTTTTCTCCACAAGTAATGAATCCCAGAAATCATGTGCCTGTTGAGATGAGGAATCAGAAATGGCTGTGACAGCATTCCAGCCCTTCAAACACTACCATAAAAGGCAGGGATTTCCTCAAATCTAAATTTACAAGACAGGAACCTATAAACAAAGTGTGTGAATTTAGTTCAGGTAAACGAATTTGCAGCAGTTGCTGTGCCTTAATGATGCTCTAATGCTTCATTATGGAGCACCCGTACTTTTTTAACTGCTACAGTATTTAATTTTGTTTTCTAATCTATTTAATTTCAGCTGCTGATATATAAGGCCAAGATTTACCCAAACATCAACTGCACAGCTCTGTCTTGACACTCCACTTAAAGCACTTCACCTTTGAACCGCAGAGCCCCTCTGGCAACCAGAAGGAGATGTTCAGCTGCAGGGCTCAAGCAGTGCCCACCTTGCAGAGGACACTGCCACGTGAGCATTGCTACTAACTGTGACAGAGCATCTTCCATGGAGATGCAAGATAGGTCCGACTTGTAGCTGCATCGACACCAGTCTTTCATGGTTCACGTTATCTCACCCTTCCTACAGGTAAGGAGAAATGAGAAACATCTCTAGCCAAAGGAGGTAGGAGACACCCTGGGAGATGTGCAACCTTCATAGCAGGAAGTTGAAAAGAGGAGGCCAATTTTTCTGACCTATGCACAAGCATCTTGGTATGGCCAAAACCTACAAGTAACCCAACGCATGCTTTCACAGAGTAGGAGGGAACAGAAAGTTCAGGTGGAAGGTGCAGGCAGGTGGCGAGAGCCGGCCACGGAAACTGCCAGGCCAGCACTAGGCAGGGTGAGTCCGGGCACAGGATGTGTCCCAGGACTCACGTCCATACCCTACCTGCAAATCAAGATGATGACCTGCCTTCCTCCAGGTTGCCAACTGATCCCTTTGGAGTCCTCTACACCTTCAGCCACAGAGGGAAATAATCAACAAACAAACCAACAAAAAATATAGCCCCCTCTTGCTTCTCTTTTTCTTTTCAAATTTAAGCTTTCAAACCCCAAATTTGTTCCAAGAGTTTTTCTGCGGTTATGTTCCTGACTCACAGCCAAGATCAGGAGGCCAGTGACGACTACAGACACCCAAAGTCCATCTCATCTTCATTTCCAGACTTTACTGTTGAAGGGGGGGAGAAACGTAAAATAAACAAATAGAAGATAATGTGCCAGACACACTCCCCCTTGGGAGACCATCACTCTCTTCCCACATTAGGTGGGGCTTTTGCTGCACTGTTTCAGGCCAGAAATCTTGCCTTGCACATAGCCTTATATACACACAGGCACAGCGAGCAGACGCAGAAGACAGACTCAGCCTGGACAAAAGAGAACAAAGGTTTCCAGTCTCCTTTGTCCATCTATTTAAGGCAGTCCCTTGAATGCCAGATGCATGTTTACACAGTATATAGTATTTATGCTTAGAAACACAATGCACCAGACAAACAGAGGATAAAGATTAAATTTAAAAATCCTACTCCAATGAGTAAATAATTCTCTTTATTTTCGGCAAGTTGCTCAAAATGGAGAGGAGATGCGAGCAGCAGCCTGGGCCACCGGCTGCTGATGTGACAGTTCTGGGCTCCTTATTGAAAACATCTGGAAGAGCTGAGCCACTTTGTGCAGACAGGAGTTTGAAACTATCCAATCGTTTCATATCCAAACCAGAGTCCAGCACTGTGGATTTCAAGGGAAGGAAAAGGCGGGGGGGGAGGGAGGGGAACTAAAAGCACTCGATCGCACCATATGATCTGTAACTCATCCAGATAAAACTCCTCCTCCTCCTCCACCCGCTAACAGGCCTCTTAATGAGAAGGAAATCATGGTTATTCTGAAACAGACTGCACTATTGTTATCTGTTTCAAATTACTTTTGCCATATTGTTATGAAACACTGAAAATGATGCAATCTGTAGAAATACTCAGGCATATTAACTTTTTTAACTGCAGCTCTGATAGGAACTAATGGAGCAGTAGATGAAAGGAAAAAATTCTCCCTGCTTTAAGCAAGTCAAAACCCACTTTTGGGCATTAAACACAGGAGATAATAAATTGATCAGACAGTGAGAGAGAAGAATTACAATTTCAATTGCTCTTTTCTTAAAAGAAAGCAGCTTTTTGGAAAGAGTTTTTAAAATTTTATGTTTCTGGCACTTGCAACGATAGACAAAACAACCCCCTTTTTTTCTAAAACTAAATAAGGCAAAGGAAATCTGCACTCTAATCCTGCAAAGCCTGTAAGAGGAACGCATCCAATCTGGAAGGGAGCGCACATCCATCGTGTCTGCTGGGAGGCAGGTCAGCACCCACGTGAGAGAAGACCGAGACAGATGCTCGAATGTGGATTTTGAAGATGACCAGGCAGTTGCTGAACATGAGCGAGCACTCATGCTGCAGACCTTGGTAAAGAGTCATGGATGTTAGATAATGCATTTCTCATTTTTGCAGGAGTACTGCAAGACTGAGAGGAGTTTTGTGACTAACCTGCTCCCACCCTGCCTGTCCATCTGCATCCCTGCGGTGACACTTTGGTCCAGGGCTGCATCCCACCAGCTACGGCACAACCCACTAGTATCCCACCAAGCAGTGTCCTTTCTGTGGGGTGGCCCCAAAAGGCTGGTTGTGATTTTTGGATTTCCCTATGAGGTAGGGCACGGAAAGAAGAGGAGTCAAGAGAGGGACATGGACAGTCCCCTGTGATCACATGTCACAGGGATCCCATCCATGGCAACTGCTGTGCTGCTGTAAGGGGGAAGGTTAGTGATGCAGGCAACAAACCTTCACAATCCTGGTCCTAAAACACCTCGATGTTCACCAGCTCGACTTAATCCTTGGGGCAAATCATCCACAGTACCAATGCAACTTTTATCCTCCAGCCTGGACAGCCCCAACTCTCCTAAAACTTTCCTGTTTAAATCATTCAGATCTTCATGCAAAGGTCTGGAGAGACACATTTCCTCACAGAGCAATACCGTGCTTTGGGACAACACGAGCAAGCTGAATTTTATATCCAAACAACCACAGCACTGCAGCCTGTGTTTGAGCTCGAAGACATAACTGTCTAACAAACAGCTGAAGAAGCACGAGGGAGGAATAAGAAGGGCTTGGAAAACTGTCAGACATACAGATACACGGAGTGTGCGTTTTGAGAAAATACAAAAACACCTTGAGAGACCTTCAGCCATTTCCTGATCTTCCCTTTTCTAATATTTCTTAGAGATTCGGTGTACATTTCTCAGGAACTTCTATTGTCCAAATAACCTTTGGAAAAATGCTGAAGCTTTGGTCTGCCATGGAGCATGCCTAAACATCCTTCCAGAGGAAGTCAACTGCCCATCTTACTGCTCCCAAACGACTACAGGAGAAACACATCCCACGCAAGAGATTAGCAACCCCTCAGCTGACTTTACATTGGTTTGCAACATCTAGTTCTGCCTTTACCAAAAATAACTGCACATTGAGATGTCTGGCTGGCTGAAGTGCTGTGGGATCTTGGACCACGTCACAGATATTTATTTAGGATGTTATGAGAGTTGAAAGAAATACTTCTCACTGTCAAATACTGTACATGTTGTTTCACCCTGTGAATTCCAGCATCCTGAAAACAGGGAAGGAAAAACATGAGTGGATAAAGTGGGAATAGTCTCCAAAACAGGCTGTCAAAGAGCATCTGAGCTATGAACTGCAGAAGCAAATCAGTCTCCCAGAAGCAACCTATGCTGGACACTCCCTGTGTCCTCCGGGATGCTGGCTGCTCCTGTGCTCAGGCGCTTCCCACCAGGACACAGGGTCTAGTGATTTAGATTGGGTAAAACACAAAAATAACAGGGTCTTTCACAAAGAATAACACAATTTTCAACCAAGACATCTGGATGGGAGATACTGCTTTGGTTTCACAGCTGGCTCGGCCCAGTCTGAAGCTGCTGCCAAAGGGGGTCATCAAAAATGACGTTCACTTCTTTGACTTCATTCAGCACTAACGCTGGTCATGTTAGCTCTAGCTTAAATTTCTCTTCATGTTTTTCAGCTGCTGGTAATGAACGTGCAAATTTTACATGCACATAATGAGCAATAATCTTTGCTAATCATGGCAATTTAACCCTCCCACTCTAAAGGCAGGAGTACAATTTCTGGGATCTGGAAAGATAATGACATAAATAAAAGTATTTAAAATAGCGAATTGAATTTGTAGGAGTTTTCAAACCATCATAAACATTATACAAATTGGTTTGCACAGGCTATCCACCAAATATTTGAAGGCCTGATGAATTCACAATACCCAAACAAGCAATGTCTAGTAACTCATCCTACAGAGGAGTTAAGTAGGAGATCATTGCATTTGTCTCAAATGCAAGAAAAAGGGGATGTTTCATTATCCATAAAGTTCACAAATGCAAAACTCGAAGGAATTTTTTACACCATGCATAATAAAAAAAGCATATTCTGACATCACTGGGATAGATATCAGATGTAAGAAAGCATTGATTTACACAAAAACATATGTTCCATTATCCCATAATAACAAATGCCAAAAAGAGTAAAGCCTTACAGTTCAAGGTATGAGGTTAAAAATTAGGATGAGCTTTTGTGCAGGAAAACGGACTGCCTCGCATTTGCAGAGAGCAGGAAACATCACACTGTATTCCAAAATAACAGCACGATACCTATTGCTGTAGGCACAGCACCGTAGCAAACGGACATCATCTGAGCTGCTCCAGGATGCCTCAACATAACATGAGATTGGTGCTGTGATATGCCTGGTGTATACTTCTATCTAAAGAACTTATGTATTTAGCTAAAAACAGAGACAGGATAGCAGATTACATAGATGAATTGGCGGATAAAGCCCAACAAAAATGACGTGTGGTATCAGTGAGTAAAATTAATAGACAATATAAGAATGACACATCTTGAACTGAGGAAATTATTCAACTTTTACCATTCTTTTATGCCTCCAGTTTAAGGCACCATAATCTAACTGAAAAACAGAGAAGGGTCATTCAAATGAATAAATCATGCCAGAAAATGATTCAGCTTCCCTCCCTTTTTTTTTTTTTTTTTCCTTTCCTCTTTTAATTGACGTCCCTAGGACGCAGCCCTTGGGAAGCCCACACAACCCAGTGTATTGTCCTGGCCCGGCACTCTGTCAAAAGGGAAAACGTTATCTCTTCTTTCATCTTGTAACTTGAAAATCTGGGAGGGGAAGGTGGGAAAACAGAGCACCGTACAAAGGCACCCATCATACTTCCACGTCAATTTTTTGCTTGTCTGCTAATGAAGGCAGGGGATTGAAGACGCTGTGGTATTTGTTTTGCCCTTCCAATTTTTCTGTTTGCTTTGTGGGGAAAAGGATCTCAGATCTGACCGGTAACTGAGATGCTCTGAGTGCAGCCAAGGGCCCCTCTCCCCAGCAGTAACAGACACTCCAGCTCACCCTCCTACCTACACTCGCATCCAACCAATATTTTCATGCCCTCTCTACATGCATTTGGAAACTTGAAATAAAATCCAATGCAAACTTTGAGAGGAGGCATTTGGATTCCAGCTCCTGCCTGGGAGGTCTGCTTTAGGACCACATGAGTATTCATTTGCTCACTGTTTTATCCGTTTCCCTGGTAGTCCTCTGCAAAGAATATTAAACAAACATGTCTTTACAGCTCAAGAGCCCAGGAAAGAATGTTGACCCTGCGGAAGAAACCTGTTTTTACCAATTTTTACCCCACTTTTATCCCTCTGGTCTAAAGATGTATATACAAGGATAAGGATTCATTGAGCCCACAAAGCCATCATTAAAGACTGCTTATACCAATACATGCTAAATATGTTCTCCTCTTTAGCCCAACTTTAGAAAATATTCCTAATGGAATTTCAGGACATAAAACATATGTATAATTAACAGCCAGATATGTGGAAGCATCATCATTAGTGAGGAATTTCCTCAACTGTTGACACTGCTCCAGAAAAATAATAAAATATTTATTTCTAAGGTTATAAACTAACATATGCTACATCTCCTCTACTAGTTTTTCAAAGATCCCTTTACGGGAACATTTGTTGTTGCGAGGATAATTTCTAACTGGAATAATGGATGCAAAGCCTGCTCCTATTTCTCTCCACTCAGTTAAAGGCAGGGAATGTCCCTGCAAATGCTAAGAATTTCAGGTCGATACAGGGGTTTTAGGAAAACGTTAGTTACAGGGGTTTTGTTCTCTCCTCTCTCAATGACCACCTGCCATAGCTGCTGCACTTCCATACATTTAACAGCTTTAATCAACAGACAAATACACAAACTTAAGCCAAAGGACAATGATAACCGTAGCCAAAAATGTCAAAACCCAGCATTTATTATATCTGGGAGCCTTGCAATTTCCCTGAGTTATCCCACCAAGTCAGGCTATCCCAAGAGCTGCAAAAGTCACCGTGTTGTATGTAAGGAAAATGGAGCATCTGAAATTTCTTGCCAGTGACTACAAGGAAAGGGTTGGTTTTGTTTTCTTTGGAAAAAAGGGGGAAATGTTCTGGAGCTCTCCCTCTCGAGGCTAAAACCCAAAACATTTACAAGACTCAGAAGCAAGAAAGCTTGCAGATAATCAGCAGAACTGATGCCAGTTCAATCAAAGCAAACCAGTAACAGCAACTGGGAGGAGTACAGATTACGCAGCATTGTTCTGTACAGAAAAAAATATCCTTTTCATTATGCAATGGTTAAATAATTTAACTAGAAACCCCTTCTATTCCAAGTTAGAATTGCTGACTGCTCAGCTAGTCATTTTGGCTATTATGTAGCATTAATCTCTGCTGTTTCTGAAGTTAGCCTTTCAGAGAAAAAAAAGGCAACTTCAAAACATGCAAAAATTAATGAAACCCATATGTGGGATACTGTCATTATTCCATGTTTATAAGAGGATCAGGTTTTGTTAAATGGGCTTATTTAATGCAGACGCATAAGAAAAAAAAACCCAGCAAAAGATCTGAAAGCTATTGAAAGAAAAATATTTTCTTTGTTAACCCAAGCAGCTAGTAACAAGCAAAAAGACACAATTTAAACTAAAAGCCACTATGTATTTTGGTGCAACTTTGTTTACAGCTTCACCGACAGCTTATAAAGTTCTCCTAAGCAGAGAAATCTCTCCTAGGTATATTTTACCCTTTTGACCCTTTTCACCCTCCCATACTGTATTTAAGCTGGGACAACCTAAAAATCAATGGCTTATGGAAACATCTGTTGGTACAGGCACACAATTTAGACTTTTTTCAACAGCTGTTGTTATTTTATGCTTTTTTTGGCTAGGTCAATCAGCAAGACTAGAAGAAAATATTAGTTGGGCTTCTCTCCCGACTTTGGTCTCTCTTTAGCGGCTGCAATCAGTGCCCCACTCCCTCCCCTGCCCTGGGAGTTTGGGGAAAAAACAGTCTGAATGTCCTCGAAGTCTGGTCTTGCTCACCAGCCTCAGACAAGAAATAAAGGAAATATAGCTCCCAAATAGGCACCTATGTTATCTCACTTATTCACCTAAATACTGGCTTAAAATATCCTTTATTGTAGCTACCTTCTGCCCCACACAAGGGAGCTAAAACCCTTGCCCGCAGCATGCTCTGCTACCCGTCTCCCTGTCTCCCCTTTCCATTTCCAGCAGCGCTCCACAATAAACCCCAGGCTTGTCTTGCCTCCCCTCCTGCTATTTCAATGCTGGGATCCAGACATCTGCCGACATCCTCCGTAAAAGATAACAAAATATATTTTAAGAGCCAACCTGCCAAAAGGTATTCGATGCTTCCAGACAGCACTGCTTACCAGATAGGGTACACACATTGCTCACAATGAGACATACATAAAACCAGAATGTACTTTTCCTCAGAGACTAATGTTTACCTTAAAAAAAAAAAAAAATTCAACCAAAATGTCCTATTTTTCAACATTTGATTCAGCTGCTACTTGAAACAATAAGCTTCTATATAAACTCTGTTTTCTTGTAAGAGAAGAAAACAACTTATAAAGCTTTTAAAGTGCTCTAAAAATATTTTTTTCGGTGTACATTCAAACTGCCGAGAGCCAGAGAAAGCCAATACTCCGAGCACAGATTCCCCCCCCGCCTTGCTCTTTTTAACAGAGAGGACTTGTTTAGTCTTACCTTCAAAACTTTTTATTTCCCTTCCATGCACTCCTAGTGTCACCACCAGTATTGGCTGAATTGTGCCAACCCTTGCCCAAAAGGATGGTCGCAAGAAAAGCCAGTTTAAGGAGAAAACACTTATCTAAAAGAGGGAGAGCCCCAGGTTCACAAGCGGAGGAGATATTTCAGCATTGAAGAATTCTAGGAGCTACTCCAAGACGCAAATTTTTGTTGTCTGGTGCACTGTAAGGATTTTAAGCCCAGAAAGAAGTCATTTATTTAGTCTATATACTTAGATTTATAACAAAGGCAGAGGATCCATCTACTCTTCTGGGTGCCTTTTGCATCGTTTACAACACACAAAGTAAACCTCAGCTTCCTCAAAGACAGAAAACAAGTAATAAACGAGTCTTGACAAGCAAAATAAAATGCTGTCCCCCAAATATCCAGCTATAAACAAAAAAGCCTTCAGAGGTTTCTCTCCACGTCTTCTCAAAATGCAATTAAAACCAGAATTTGCAAAATGCCCTAAAACCCATTTCAGGCCATGCAGCAGAGAGCAAAGGACTCCCTCTTCCCCCTTCCCTTTTTAACACTGCAGGACCCCAGTCTTTACAGTCAATGCCTCCCTTTGGGCATCTGCAGGTGGGATTATTTGGAAATGGTGTAAGCAACCCTCCTTCCCTTTTATTTAAAAGGTTCAAAAAGGTACATTACTGCTCTGCACCCCTTACATGCAGGCATTTGAAGCTAAGACTTGTCCACCTCCTCCTGGGCAAGTGGGCAAGTATGCATTTCCTCACCTTGTTACGGTCAGCGAGTTAAAAATAAAAGTAATAGTGGAACAAAACACCAAGAAACACTTCTTTAATCTCAGCAGACTTGAACAGTCCACCTCTGTCCATGCTTTTCATAAGAATCAATGTGATCTAGAGAGTAATATTTTGGAGGGGCAGAAGAGATTTCTATATTCCCAAGCACAGGATCTCAGATTGAAAGCAGTATTTCAGAGAACTGCACTTCCAGCCTCTGAAAATGTATATTTTGGAAATAATATCCCTCCCAACCACTTCTAGGCATTTAATGTGTCCAGCTGTGTTAAGAAACCAAGCAAAAGTTCAGTGTCAAGTAAGTCAGGATTATGATCATCTTGTGATTTATGGAGGTAAGTACAGTCTCAGACAGAAGAAAAACAAGTCACTTGACGCTAAGCAGACTCAGTACCAGGGCTCAGACTAATGAGTTAGCAAGGGCGAGGCTTCGTGTTCCTACCTCTTATCTCACCAGCTGGAAGGACAAGGTATAAGAAGGGAGAACACAGCCAGCTGGTAAAAGATAGGCAGAGCCAGTGCCACAGTACTTGCAAACACAGTATTAGCGTTTGCAGTAGAGAAGATGGAAATGCTTCGGGACAGGGAGGCACGCGGTATTTTATAAAGGTGCTGTACTGCCCACAGGTAAGAATATGCCCCCAAATAACTAATTGCATAAATAAGGTGAAACTACTACTATCACGCTGTAATGGTATCAGGGTATATATATCAAGGCAAAGTCTTCAGGCAGAAGTAATACCTATCAAGGCTGAGAAAATCATAAGCCAACCATCCATCCTTCTGCAGATCTGAAAGGAGCGGAGTGCAACTCAGGTTAAACACCGGCTAGCAACAATTCCTCTGATTCAACATACACAAACAGAAGAGAAAGCAAATGAGATAACCCAGAAATATTGGCTCTATCTTTTGCATTAGTCTCCTGGGCACAGCTACCGCCTTCATTTTCACTGAGTACATTGCTGGCACAAAGAAGATAAACACAGTAAGCAAGAAGGGAGGGACCAGCTAACTTCACCACTGCTTAAGAGAAAATCAGAAAGTTAGCTACATCAAATACATGCTTATTTAGGCATAAATTTAATGCATCACTGAAGCAGAAAGAGAAGGTGGAAGGAGAAGAATCTTGTTAGGTACAAGAGACCAAGTGTGAAAGAAAGTCTAGTTTAGAATTTGCTCCCATCTGCTAATTCCTATACAGCTGATCAAGTATATTTTATTAAATCATTGCAAAACTCTGTCACATTCTTGTTACAGCCTCCATGCTAGGGTTATTCCAAAGCAGAAGTCCAACACCACAGACCACAAGAGTAAAACCAACAAACTAGCAATGGAAGGAGGTAAGTGGCAGTGAGAAGAAATTCTCTTCTTATCCCTTATGCGTACCTGCTCTGGGGGTCTCAACAAAAAAGTCACTACTGTCCATGCTTTTTACAGGATCTGCATTTGGAGACATCACCTCTTCTTTGGTGCGACCAATGACTAATACAAGTCTTCTACCAGAATTCAGAAGTTTCCTCTTGTTGAAAGTTTTGATGAATTTGCTATTGCGACAGTAAGGATGGCTATGGCTGACCACGACCAAACACAACACCAATGCACTGCTCTATCCCTGGGGCTTTTAATTCTGACTTGCAGCTGCCTCTGCTCAGCCAAACCCACTCCCTTCCATACCAGTCAAGTACTTTTATTTTAGATATCATACGCTTGCATAACAAATCACTCAGTCCTTCTGTATAGACAAAGATATTTTAATCATCTACTGCAACACTAACCATCTATTCCTGTTTCACAGTCCCAAGCTTAAAGCCCTCTCCATCACCACCGAACTGCCCCATACTACTGCTCTGCACAGTGCAGGTCAGGCAGCAAGGCAAGATGTCCCTGACAAAGCCAGAGAGCAGTCGATCTGCTCAATGTGAGCAAGGATGCTGCATGGAAAGGCAAACACTTAGTTATCATCCAGGCTTTTATCTCGTCTGATGTTTTAACAGCCGTTTGATCCCAGAAGCATTCTGCAACACAGTTGAGTCACTTTGGGCCACACCAGGATGTGTACATGACTCTCAGCAGTAATAGCAGAGATGCTGGAGGAAAAAAATTGGAGATTTCCACCTTTTCATGAAAATGGTGTAATAAGGGAAGACAGGCCACCTAAAAAGGGGAGAGACGAGACTGAGAAAGGGGAATCTGTGCAACTACCTAGGCTAAATGCATTTTGATCATTTTGATTCCGTGTTTCCATGGAAAGAGTTTTAACAGTACCGGGTAAAACAACAAATACATTTTCATAACAATTCACACTGCATGAGAGGAAATACTTAAGTATTCTTTCTAACCTGCATTCTAGCTCTACATACAAGTCTCTCCTGTCCTTTACTTTTTTCTTCTTACTCAAACCATTCTTTTCATCCTTTGCTGGAAGATTAAGTCGGAAACGCTATGCCTGGATACTGCTAGAGCCTGTTGTTCTTCATCAGCGGCCAAGAGTCCTGCTCATCTCTCGGAGAGCTGTCCATACCTGAGGGCTCTCAGATTGCACTGCTAGGTTTCACCTTCTAATGCCGATCTTGAAGACAGGAGGTATCATGCAAACACCAAGTCCACACAAATCTCCAGTATAACACAGGCCAGGCAATGTAACCCCGCAGCAGTTCTAACACTGGTTTGGCAGCTTATGTAGAGCTGCAGCGTATTGCTCGTAGGACATCCAGTCCTGATGGAAACACTGGAAGCAGTGGAGAGCTCACCCCTTCCTACAGTAACTTAATCAAAGAATTAACTATTTTCACCCTTCGAAGTTTTCACTGTTCTTCCTACAGTCTCAACTTGTTTAACCTCACCTTCTAAACACTGCATCTCATTTATGGCTCTTCCATAAGAGTAAAAAGCAGGAAGAAAGCTGTTCCCCATGCATACGGTTATAGTCCAAAGCTCCCCAAATGGCAGACACTGCTTTGAACCCAGAACAAAAGCTGTGCCCAGGTCTCATCTCGCTTTTGAACCTGGTCCATTCACAGCAAGACCTCCCAAACACCTGTGCTGACACAGCGAAGGAGGAACCACAGTGCCCGCCAGTGGCTGTCACTGCAGAAGCCATGACCCAGTGGTACCCACCCAGGGGCTTTCTCCCTCCACATGTTACTTCTCATTGTGGTCCACCTTTCAGGAGACTTTCTGGATTTGGCACAAACTGTCCCAAAAAGCTTTCCCAAATCCTGAAAAACTACACTTAAAAAAACCTGCCATGTATGACAGCAGTTAGTGTAGGATGGCAAGAGAACTGAAGCACCATTCTGTGACTCCTCACAAGCCCTCAAAACAAATGTCTGTTAATATAATTAAAAATCTATTCCTTATATTAATGACGTTTTCCTCTAAGGTGGTGTAACTATCAATGAACTGCAAAAATCATAAGCCTACAGAAAAACATAAATGCTGGCTTCTTTATGTGGTAGGGTACCAACTTTGCCTTCCAAAATATCAGAATGGCGCTAGATAGGTTCCTGCAGAAGGATAAAAACCCATTGATGTGATACACCAGAGTACCTATTTATCATAACAACGCAGCCTCCATCAAAAAGTCCACATTTGGTCTCCCATGTTATCATCTTAATTTCCTCTATATTTAGACCAGGAATTCAGTGTGCAGTAACCATGTCTTCCATGCAACAGTTACACCACAAAACTTTATGAGATTTCAAACACAAATAAAAGAATCCATACGATACAGGAGAGTGAAACACTCAAAACCAGCACAGTATTTTCCTTCTCAAGGTACAATATCCAATGCCAGCATTCCTTTGCTACAGTAACAGTCTCATACATCCATTATTTTATGGATCCATACTTTCATGACTGCATTAAAGAAATTAATGCATCTAACCACTGGAAGAGAACTCCAAAATTGGGATTTTTTTATACTGGAAATCCTTTAGCTCTGTGTTGTACAAACTTGTGAAATCATGGAGTCCTGATCCTAAAAAGGGCCTCAGAAAGCTACTTTAATACACTGATGTTAAATAATTTGTATGATTGAATCCTTTTGTTGGAAGCAAGCCAAAACCAAGCATCGCAGAAGATTTGTAATTATTAAACAGTTGTCTTTAGTCTGCATCTATCTCAAGACTACAGCAAGAATATATACACAGCTCTGCCTTTGAGGCAACAGTATTTGCAGATGGTAAATAAAATTGCAGGTAGCTCATGATGATTTTAACAATGAGTGTGAAAAAGCTGAGGGATAAACTTCCTTTGCAGCTGGTACTGGGAGGGTGGCAGACCAAGATGTTTTATTAAAGGAAATTAGGAAAAGATGAAAAAACAGACTATCAGGGCTACACACAGCAATCTTTGCCTCTAAAAAACATTGCCTATAGTGGCTGAAGGCGAAGGTGTAGGGGAGGAGAAGTAACTCACCATCTCTAGAGATCAGCAAAGGCTAGCACGAGCCCTGTGGCCACAGTGAGCCGTGGGGGCGGCACAGGCGCCTTCATCCACCCCGTCCTGCTGCAGGCTCACACTGAGCCAAACCTGGGAGCAGCATCTTTGCGCTGAGTTGGAGATTTGGCTCGGTGTCCACGTTCCTGCTTCTCTTGCTAATATCCGTGAATCCTGTGACTGAGCTTGGAAACGACTGTCTCGAGCTGAGGATTAGCAGCGTTCAGGAGAAAAAGGCATCGGAACTGCAGCACCCAGAGAAATTAAGCGTAGGACAAAAAAACCCTGCCACAATAGTTGTATAAACGCCTTCCTGCTACAGATTTCAAAGCATGAGTAATAGTAAAGGCCAAACAAGAATCCCAGCCTGGTTTGAATTTCTTTTTCTTTTCTTTCTGCCTGCTTTTATTCTAACTCCCTGCAGCACGTACCGTGGACTCGACGGCTTACGCAGCAATGCACAGAACAGACGGCGAAACCCAGGGCAATCTATTCTGCAAAGCAATGAATTTACTCAGAGGTTGACCGTCTGACACAATTTCCTCCTAGATCTCTCTAGCCTCTGCTCTGAGCATCCGGGGCAGACACAGGATGCTGGTGGGTGTGAGAAAGGGCCTCGCAGCCCAAAGCCATGACCTGATGGGTATGTGTGTGCCACCCTTTGGCACTAATGTGAGGCTTAGGGCAGACTCCTTTTTGGCTGGGTTTTTCCTTGTTTACACTAGTTACAGGACAACATTTACAAAGAGAGAGTTACACAAATGATTTTAAAGAGGCAGGGCGAGGACACAGCCTGTTGTTAAGGCTGCACTTTCCACCGTCAGACCCCACTGATTTGTTTCTAACACTTCAACCACTTGCTCTGAAACTGCCCATGCTGTTGGGAAGCTTCCCACGTTCTTCTGCAGGCCCTTTGAAAAACACGGATTTGCAATCACCATCCCATAGTACATACATATGTACACACATGCAGATGGAGAAAATGGACTTGAGTGCGCACAGACAACCTGAATTTTGGCAGGTCCTCAGGGTGAGTGGTTCATTAAAGAATTTATTTCCTAAGAAAATAAACTGGAACTGGGAAAACTATAACGACCCCTTGCCTTGGGTCACTGACAAGGTTCAGCAGTTTTGAGTCATGAAGCATTTCTCTACTATTTGACCTGACCACCAACCAGCAGTGGCACCAGGCTCTCCTCCTAAGGACCAGCCACTACAGGGGGGTGACGCTGTACATCTGGGCCATAATTTTCTCCATTTATCTGCTGACTCCAGGGAAGAGCAACATCGAAGACTACAGCTGGGGGGAGGAAAAATCTCTGGATCCTTTACACCTACTGTCCATCTCAACACCCACCACAATGTCGTGTGGGTCTCTCCTCTCTCTCTAAGCCCTTTTCCACCCAGTCCAGCCCATCCCCTCTTCCCACCTCCATCTCCTACAGTTCTGTCACCCCTGTCCCCTTCCTTTGCATACGCTGTTGACTCCGGCCAGCTGCTCCCTCCTCTTCTCCCTGTTCAGTGAGGCACAAACTGGGGGGGCCTACTAACCAAAATCAACAGGCAACAACAGACCTGGGGCTCTGTCCTAACAGAGCATCATCTATCTTATCTGTAACAACTCCCAGGGAAGGAGGTTTCTTAGCCTCCCTAGGTGGTCTTGCGACAGTTTCATGATGATAACAGGATGTTTTCTCAACATCCAGCCTAAATCATCCTGGCAAATTAGCAAATCAGTAAATTAAGCTGCCATGGAAATCTGGGACTTTAATAACCATTATTACATGTTGGCAGACTGCTAGATTGCACAATAGTTTTCTTTTTGTTGCACTGAATAAATTTAATTCTTTCAACCTCTTCTCCCATTTCTTCATCTCTTCTCGTTGTTTCCTTCTGGATGCTCTCCAGTATGCCTGTGTCCTCCTCGGAGCAGGGCACCCAAAACTGGATTCAATGACACTTATGATGCCTCTGCAGTGCCACGCACGAGTAAGTCACTTCCCACACCTTACAGAGGACACTCCTTCAGTATAACTCAAAACAAGATTTGTCTCTTTTGTAATAGTCTCTTGCTGATGATTCATTTGCAGTCCACTAAAAATCTTCAGCCTTTTTCTACCCACCCCTCTCCAGCTTAAACGTGACTTAGTAAATGTGCATTTTGATTTCTTCTTTGCAAATGAAGCACTCTGTGGCTCCTTTTATCTCTTATCTGGATCTGCTCTCTGATTTCTTAAGGCCACTCTGCACCCTGACCCTGTTCACCCAAGTGCCTGAAATCCCTCCCAACCTGATGTCATCCGAGAGTGTTATAAACATACTTCCATCATCCAAATCATGACTGAAAATACTGCAAGTTTTCCCCAGAAAGCGACCTTGCTGATATATCACACTTTACTGCACTACTTGGATCAGTGGAGAGATGAAAGTTCAAATCTTTTTCAAGCTTCACTCTCTGTGAAGATATTTAGAAATGCCACGTTCACCTGGTAGACTGCAACTTCTGAAAACACAAACATTAATTAAAAACTAATTCATGTGGTAAAGGTAGGATGCATTAAATTCAATAGGAACTAACTAATGAAATTAATAAATACAATGAGAAGGCTCTTCCCCTGTGAACTGCATTTCTGGGGTCAGCCAGCTACAATTTGTCAGTCACAGGCTTAGACAACTGAAGCTGTCGGTTAAACCCTACAGTGCAACCTTATCCATGCTGCCACATGAAGATTAAGATTCAACAAATAATGAATCATAACCAATTTCTGGGAGCAACACAAGAAGAAAGGTATGTCAGGGTACAGTTCACTTCAAACTGTCGCTTTACTTTCATAATGCTGGAGCCACCAAGCACCATATCTAAATTATTGTAATATCACAGCATGCAGAAGCCAGACCAGATTTCTCAGAGCTAAGAATCTAAAGTTATCCAATTTAAAAAATGCTAAAGTCTAATTTTAATAGATCACACCAAGTTATTGCCCCAGCTCTACTCAAGATCCCCAAACAAAGCAGGAAGATAAAGACCAGGGGAGTCTCCAGCAGGATGGGCACCCACTGTCCCAACATGAAAGGAGCTTGGGAAATTCTGGTTACAGAATTTCTATAGCTGAACAAATACAACCTCTGAGAAAACATTCTGGAGATTTAAGAAACAGACACTTTAAAAACCCATTTTAATTGGAAAAACCATTTTTCCATTATTTTCTTTTCAGTGCTTATAACCCTACAAACCATTATTTTCCTAAACATTTTTCAGCTCCAGCTTTTCCATGACATGCACAAGAGCCTCTCTCAGGCAAAGTCTTCTGAAACAACTACAGGGGAAAGCATGTGCAATCTTATATATGTAATACAGGAATCACAAATCCAGCTAATTCTCAGCTTTCAGAAACCAACTCACAAGAAGGAATTTTCCCCCTTTTCTTTCCAGTGTGGTCAGGCTTACTGTCATTCAGCTTGATTGCACTATACAAGAAGATGCACTTTTTAGGCTCCAAAACGTATATTTTTTTTAACAATCTGTGCATATAAACAGCTTTCCACATTGCATATTTATAAAGAACATTGTGCAAAATCCTCACCCATAAAACAGGAGTTAATGCAGTTCTCAAAGTTCGAAGTTGCTGACAGTACTGGTGAGACTGCTAAATACCTGTAGCTCCTGACCAGGTGCAAGCAACAACATTTATGTTGGCAACAAGTTAAGAAAACCACTTTTACTAACCACAAAATGGCTCTGTAATGAGAAGGCAATGAGCAGCTGAAAGACTTCTGGCTACAAAAAAAGTCATCACTAAATAAAGCAGAGACAGGACGTGGCAGGAGATGCACACTTTGCGATGGCTTTCACTGGCCAGCTCCCTACCTACACGTGTGAATTAAGCTCTATTTATAAGTCTTTCACAGATGTGGGGGTTTTTTTTAAATGACCTTAATATAGTGCAGTTGTTATTTTGTTTCTGTTGAACTTAGCAACAGGAAACTCTGTCAGTCCTGCAGCAAACTTTCCATTCCACTGGCACTCCCATTCCTGCACCAGAAAAGCCACATTTCTAAAGAGGTGTTTGACGAGGTGGGAGGGATAGGAAGAAGAGAAGAGAGCACACAGTCAAAAAATCAAAATGCCTGTAAAACATGCAAAATGGAAGCCAAATTCAATGCTTCTTTTCTTTATTCCCTGTCTGAAAGGAAAAGGCAGTGCTCTAATCTGTGTTTTCTAAAGATGTATTACTTTATTACCAGATACCTAAGTATTAGTCAGGAAAATTATCTTTAATAAAGGGCTGGTAAAATAAAAATCATCAGCATCTTTACACTCACACATTCCGGTAACGAAAGACTTGCTTATCAGACAGCACAAATTTTAGCTTGGAAAGTTATTTGCTTTAGTCCTTGGCTAACTCACCAAGCAAACAGCTACAGAAATTAAGCCTAAACTTGTTAAAAACACAATAAACCTGATTTTATTACAAGCTTTGGCAAGACTGTTCTGCCGCCTGAAGAGCTTTACTGTGGGATGAGCAAAGCTTTTTGGTACTCCACCCTGCAAACGTTAACTCATCCCCACAATGTTTTCTCTTTTAACAGCTTCATAATGGTACACTAACACACAAACACAGCTGCTCAATGGCAATGTGCACCAACACAGGCTGCGAGCAATTTAACATTTACGAAATACTTTCTTTTTCAGGAACAAGAAACTACATATAAAATATAGGAGCAAATGCAAATCCAGCTAGGAAAGGTAAGACCAAAAAACCCAGCTGCTTTAAACCAAAAACCCAGGGGTGCTTTAAATGAAAATTACATTCCTGTCAAGTCCAATATTCACATTTTCTTTAATCATAGACAGTCCTTAAATATGGCAAAGCACAACTAATAGAACACAATACCAACTGATTTCTGATCACTGGCATACTTTTTAATATTGTTTCACTGACATGAGGAATACAGGGTTTTCCCCCCACATTTGATCCCTGTATGTCTTTCCATTATTTGATTTTTCTTCTAGCAAAAGGCACTAATGCTCCCAGCCAGCAATGCCTTTAGACCTCGGAGTCTGTGCGTGCACCAACACTGACCGCAGACACAGTCCCCTCTGCCAAAAACTCCCTGGAGGGTCAAAGCATGAGAGGGGATAGAGAGAATTGCCAGGACCACGCGTGTGTGAGGACCTCGGAGGCACTGCCAGCCCCCATGCAGCATCGCCAACCCCAAACATGTTCCAGGGCATCACTTCTATCAAATTATACATAAATCTTGGTACAGCCCTGCCTCACGAGGAACCTTTGGGGTCAATCTCTGTGTCACTGACTGAGAAAACATAAATGTGGCTTAATCCAGTGGTTAAAAAAACACAAGGTCTAAAAAAGCCCACACTATTTTTAAAAGGCTAAAAACATCATGGTGATGGACACCATTCAGCTTTACAAAGGCTACAGAAAGAAAACCAGCAGGTTAGGTGGCTGACCACAGCAACACTGGCGTTTCTTTAAAAAGCACAGAAAAAGACAAGGTGACAACGCAAAAGTGGCACTCACCACTTCCTCGCAGGCTGCACTCTTGACATGATCTTTCAGAAAATCCACCTCGTCTTCAGTTTTCATTTCCAACTTCCCTGTGGAAACAGAGGGTTCACACAGGCAACTTAAAAAACAAACTTATTTCAGGACTGCTGATATTTTACTGTTTATTCAATCAAGTCTCAAAAAAAAAAAAAAAAAAACACCACCAAAAAAGAAAAGAAAACCCAACCCCAAAACCCTTCAACAAGTCCCTTTGACTTCCAACATCTGGTTTCATTCCCGACTTTGCTGCTTGTTTGTTATTAGTTTTAACAACTGTCGTGTCTGGGACTGAAGGAAACTATGAAACAGCAGCAAGCACGGGGTAAAATTGAAAAGCTCTAGGTGAAGCTGAGCACATCTGCATGTATTTGCCCATGTATTTTCTTGGCTCCCATTTGTCTAGTTAAAGAACCAAAATTTTTGCTGTTTTTCTTCTTACCATAACCCAAAGATAACACAAGAAACCAGCCTTGCCTTCTCTCAACAGATATTTTAAGTGTTGGGGAAAAAAAAAAAAAAAAAGACAAGCTTCAAAAATTCAGCCCACCTGCACTGCCTTAAGGATGATGATTAGGTCCCTGGACTAGGAGGGCAAACACTTTTCTGCTGGAGTTTACGAAGTCCCAGCTGATTTTCCCCTTCCTCATGCTCTCATGATGGTGTCACCACCACAGTGGTACAAACATCACATCCCAGCTACTTTCTCTGCACAGCAAAGCTTTCATTAGTCACCATTCCCCTGGGGTTCCCTTCTGCACACCTTTTCCTGGCATAAAGTCAATGTCCTACTACTCTTTCAACCCTAAGATAATGACTCTCATGACACACAGGATACTTTTAGAGAAGTGAAGTGATTTGACCAAAGCCACCTAGATGGAGAGTGACTGTGTTAAGGCTAAACTCCCCTCTAATCCCATTCTCTCTCTCATTTCTACTAAAACCAAACACTGGATGGATGACACCACCTTCTTAAGGGCAACATATATTTGCAGTGAGTTTACCCATTCAGGGATCTAGCAAGAGGAGCTTCCCATCTTCACAAGTTTTCCATTGGCATTGAAGTCAACCCTTCATATTGGGACTATCTGGTTTTGCAATGTTCTATTGATAAACTAATCCAACACCATTAAGTCAAATTGATGTTGTGATCAGTCACTAGATATTTGTCTGGATAAGGCAATTAGCTGTTTGACGTCTCTGTTTTGGGGGTAGGCTGAAACTAAGTGGAGGCAATTAGATAAACAGGTATGTATTTGGGAGCAATTTCACAAAAAAAAAAATTAGAGTGCTCAATGATTTGGAGTAATGGCAACATCAATTATCAGCCAGTTATGTCTGATAAATTAACATGACAATAAAGCCCTCTGATCACACGCATTTCTGAGAAACAGCCTCGTGACCTATACTTCCTTAGGGAAGGCTTTATTGTATTCTACAGAAAAAAGACCTGATTCATTCTGAGCACTGACGACTCCTGCATGGCTACAAGTTACTCTGTACAAACCCAGGCTGCAGGGAAAACTCCCCAGAATCGACACAAAGCATTGAAGGCTGCCACTGAACTAGCACACAAAACACACTACCCAAAGTTTAGACATGGGCATAAAGAATGTACACAGCAATAATAATAAACAATAAAACTGTTCTTTTGAACTAGTGCCATATCAGAGTTCTAGATGCTGCTTTATAGGAGCTGAATTTCAGAAATATTTCAAATAGTGAGCTTAGATTCACAGCGATCACTTGTCTCTGCTTTAAGCTAATACTTTATTTGGGCTTCTCTAACATCTTACCTCAGAGCAATCCTCAAGTTCTTCAAGAAAAGATACTCCAGCTCAAATTTTGCTTTGTGCAGCATCCCATCGCAAATAAAAAATTCTTCCTTATGGAGAGGTCGGACCATTGTATTCCAAAACCTTTTAGCACTAAATCCTTATGTATTTTAAACCAGTAACAGGGTCACCTCCTTTTCTCCCCGCCTTTTCCATACCCTAACACAGAATGATGCCTTAATCTTACTTTCCTACTTCAGTCACTATCTTATTGGACTGTTTAGTCCTTTCTCCTTTTAAAACCTCACCTAGTCAATGTCATGCCTCCAAGAATCCAACCAGAGATAAAGACCTGCACTGTACGGACAGAGCCAGCAGAGCAGGAAGCTCCCAGAAGAAAGGAGTCCCACCAGGTATTGACTTACACCCACTCCCATCCTATTGAACTGTCAATCCACCACAGCACTAAAAAAGGTTCTTTCTGATCCACCTTTAAATCTTTCTACTTATTTACAAATGATCTCCTGACTAATGTTTACTGGTTATCTCCCAGCACATAGACTTTCTAAAAATCCCGAATTCAACAAAAAAAGGATTTGCTAGACCCACCACTGACACTCCCCTGCCCCCAAATCAATCCTTTCCCCTGACCCCAGTTATTCTGCTATCACATATCAGAACAAAACCTCTGCCATCACCCCATTCTGCATTTAGATTGAGGAAACAGCTCCCAGCATTAAAGCAGTGAAATAGCTTTATAACCTCATGATTTATATCATGGCAGATTTTTTTTTTTTTTAATAATTTAAATGTTTTGTTTGGTGCTGGGAAAGTAAGAGGCACTGTATCATTTTGTCATAGCAAAGAAAAAAACAGCAACTGAAAAAGTTCAGCTGCTTCCATTTAACAGCTGTCTGAACAGGTGGAATATAAAGATCAGATTACCTCCATGCTTTAGTAATAAATTCACCTATGATTTAATTCCAGGCTGGAGCAACAAACCCATTTCTCTTTCATTCAATTTATCCCTTTATTTCCCTTTTTGCAGTTACCTGGTGGTGTTCTCTATTAGCTCCTGTCACACGGGCACCAGACGTCTACGCTGTCCCCCAAGTCCCACCGCTCTCCCACATCACCACTCATCTGTGGGGAACACTGGTCCTGCTTCCCAGCCGATGGCAGCAAGTAAAACTCATCATCCGAGTTCCAGTACTGCTTAAACGCACTGGAAAACACCACTGGCTGCTCTGCCCAACAAAAAAGCTTTGCAGCCCGGAAAAGGCGGTGGGGGTAGGGCTCGCTGGCTTTTTTAAATGACCTAATACCGCCAATTAGGAAGTGGCTTTGCACAGTTCAGAAGGACACTAGCAGCTGTTTCAAGCAGAGGAGCAAAGAAAGAGCTCCCCGTTGTACCCTCTGGCTCCACGTTAGTAAAAATAAAGGGGAGAAGCAAAGGAATAGCACTAAGCAAATAAACCCTCATGCCCACGTGCGAGTGTGTAACTTAAAGATAGGAGTAATCCAAATAGCTCCCTCCCATTCATTCCTTCTCCAAGGGGGATTTGGGTGTTACAAATTCTTCTGCACAAATTCACAGGAGATGATGTCCTGTCCTCATCTCCAGTGCCAGCCAAGAAACATGCATTTGAACTGGAAGTATTAATATGTAACTTCAGATTTCTTTCTCCGAAGAAAACCCCCAAACAGCTATACTTCCTCTGCAAGGCAGGCCTCCTGCTCTTATTTCCCTTCCTTTCCTGATGAGATGCTAGAGGCACACCTACAAAGAAAAAACTAAAAGGTATGAAACCAACTGATTCTTCCTACCTGTAACAGGTTCAGCTTGTTGCACTGCTGAGCTGACGTTCCTCTTCTTTGTTGAGGAACTTAAATCCATTTCTCCATTAATGCTGGCTCCTACATCCACTGCAGCCTGGGTCTCAAGCCCCACTTTTTCTGTGGCTGGTAATTCAAGGGAACAAGGTGTCTCTGCTGCAAAAACCACCGCATCGAAACTTTTTACCATTTTAGGAACTTTATCCAGAGAGTAGCCATCACCTGACGAAACCAAACTCTTTACTCCCACATTTTCCAGTGACTCAACAGCATGTAAATGGCACGAACATGGCAAGAAGTGCGATTCAGGTACAGGTTGGCTTTGCTTCCTATCGGGCTGAGCCAAGACCTCCCCCTGAGCTAGTTTTGCAGTGGGACCAGTATTGCTCTCGCTGGCTGGACAAACAGTGTCGGTGCTGGAGTCGCTGTCACATGTGGGCTCTTCTGCAATGGGCTGAAGCGCTGCTCGGGGAAGCACGCTTTCTGTATCCTCCTGCTCTTCCGGATAGGATGCGACAGGGGTTGTCACCAGCCTCAACACTTCCTTACCCTCACAGGCATCACTCAGGGCTCTCCTTTCTGAAGCATCCTTTAATTCGGGGGTACTGCTGCATGGGGAGATTTGTTGTGGGATTTGACTGGGATCATGTTCTTGGTTCAGGCCCGCATCCGGACAAGGGTCGCTCTCCGCACCTGGCGACTCGCCTGCCGATGCAGGTTCATGGATGCTTTCTCCTGCACCCGCTGCCCTGGTCTTGCACACTTCTTTGGCATGGGCTGTCCCTTTCATCTCAGCATCCACATTGCTGCCACCTGCCACAGGCCCCTCCTGACAGCAGGCAGAGGGTTTCACAACAGCAGCAAGAAGTTCCTCCGACAAGACCTGCTCCCTGCCACTCTCACGAGCCTCCTGCTCAGGCTCAGCTTTGCCTCCTTCAGCCTTGTGCAAGAGGCTCTGCCCTGGAGAGCCCTTGTCCCCTGCATGGTCCTCAGCCCAGCCGGCTCCAGCAGCTACCTTGCCATGCTCCCCGCCACGCTGCCAGGCGAGCTCTGCTGAGCCTGCTGCCGTCACCACCGCTTCCTGGTTTTGTTTAGATTCTTCATTATGAGTTACAGAGGGTGTGCCTATTAAATTATCCTCCACACAGTCTGTGCCCTTGGCACACGGAGCTAACGCAGGGTCATTAACTTGCAGAGCTGCCTCCTGCCCGAGAGGTGCCACTGCAGCATCTGCCTCCTGCCTCACAGCCGGTCCTTCCCTGGGTAGGGGAACGAGTGATTGCATCTTGCTGCTCAGCCCCTCCTGCTCCGAAGCACTTTCTGCTATCTCTGCTTCCGTTTGTGCAGGCTCTTTTTCTGCCAGGCACACGCTGGCATCCTCCGGAGGGAGCGATGCAGGCTCATATTTGCTCTCTTGAGCAGTGTACGGTTTGAAGCTGTTGCCCATTTCATCTGTAACGACAGTTTGATCAGCAGAAGGGTGACGGCTAGCAACTTCCTGACCTCCATCTGCAGAATATGCACTTCCTCCATCTCCGCTGCTGCTGGTATCGGCTCCTGCTGGCTCCTCTTCACGGGCTTCATTGCCCTCCATTGCTTCAGCTGCACATTCAGGGATCTTACCGCTCTCCTGGCAACGTGCAGGTTCTGTACTGCTTTGATTAGATCCACCAACATCACTGTTTTCAGGTTTAGCATCAGGGCCATCAGTTTCCATACTGTCTTTCAGGGAGGGCAAGCTGGATTTCCCAACTGTGCAACCTGCTTCCATCTGCTCTTCTTGCTCCCCGCTGCCATGGATTTCCAAACCAGGACCAGGTTTTGATGCACATGTGGGAAACTTCACCCCATTCACTGCTGGCAACACTGCTCCAGCACTCGCAGTGACATCCTGCCTCGCCGCAGCGTGGGCATCGCCTTGGCTTTCCAAGAAGCCACTGTTTACCTGATCAGTGCATGAGTCTGCTCCAGTCTCTTTGTTATTGCTGGTCTTGCAAAGGTCAATAGAGACATTGCCAGTGCCATCATCTGCATTTGTACTGTCACGCGTCGACACCACTCCCACATTTGGATCCTCCCCATCTGCACTCTCAGTGCCATTAAAACCACCAAGTAAGGGCTGAGCAGCACTGGGTGACTCTTCCTTAGCTGGCAATTGCTCTTCTATGTTTGCAGTCCTCCTTTCACCAGCCTCAGCCATCCCATCCTCTCCCTGCTGCTGGCCCGCAGCCCTCTCAGCTGCCCCTGTACAGTTCCTGCATTCAGTTTGGCCCATAGCCACATCCACGCCCTCCAAGGAAGCTGGGGCTTCGCCTGTAGTTTCAACCACAGTAACAGTACTGCCAGCTGCACGCTCCTCAGCAGCTCGCACTTCCTGATGGGGACTACCTTTACTGCACAAGCCAGCTTGATCCAGAACAACTCCAGCAGATGTCATTCCAGCTTCCTCATTTGTATTTCCACAGGATGGAAGATTTACGGCACCGTTTACACTTGCACACAGGTTCACCGTGCAGTCGTTCTCATCTGATAGAGTCCCAGAGCCTTCAGCAGAGGTTGGCCCCTCCTCTTCCTTTTTACTCAACGTCACTTTATTTTTACTTTCACAGAAGCACTCTGAGCTCTTTGCATCCCCGAGGCTCATCAAGTCATTTGGCGCATCATTAAAAGCTCCCAAACTCCTGCTGTTGCATTTCTCCTCCTGGTGAGTTTGGTCTGAGAGCTGCCTGATGTCCAGGTGAACAAGATCAGACGGACCTTCCTGCCTTCCTTCTCTTGCCATTTCTTCTAGGCTCTGAGAGGTTGTGGTCGGATGACCATCTGGCTCTGTTCCTTTAGAACAGGTGTCTCCAGAATCCTCCAGTACAGGCTCGGTCTGCTGCCTTAAACTCTGTGACAAGAAAAAAAATAAATAAAAAAAAGATTACTTTGCTCTGTCACACATTTACAGTGCCTCCACCATGTACAAGATCTCCACATACATAATCCTACTCCATGCGACTCCTGCTCCCTCTGTACCTCCACCTGCTGTCGCCTGGGACAGAGTTACAAACATACTGCAGTAGGTATTTTATGTGTTGGTTTTGTTACGCAGTAATACTGAAATTATTAGAATGACAGAAACGTTCGTTGGAAAGAGCATCTGAAGGTCAGCTAGTCCAACCTACTGCCTGAAGCTGGAGTACTGCCAATGCAACAACAGGTCAACCATGACTTTATCTTGCCAAGTCCCCAAAACCTACAGTGATGGAGTACCCACCACCTCCCTGGGCAATCTGTTCCCATGCCACACCACCCTCCAATGAAAAAGATTTTCCTAACGGCCAGCCTGAACACCCTGAAGCTGAAATTTGTCCCTCTATCCCCTTGGTAGACCATCTGCCAACACTGAGAATAACTGTAATCTTTGTAATTGTTCTTCAAGCAGCTGTAGTCATATTTCTTGAGTGCACTTAAATTCAAGATCAGTAAACAGCAGAATTCAGTCTACCAAATAATGCAAATATATATCAGTCTAGTCCCAAAGGGCTTGAGGAAATGCTGCTTAAGAGCAACTTCAGATCCCTGTCCGATGGCACTCCCCAGTTCTCAGTGTTGCTCAATTTTCTCTCTATTGATGGAAACACTACTTCAGACATTGAAATTGGCTGACCATGTCCAAACACCACCACTTGTCTCTCCTACTCCTAGAACTGAACTAATCACCTAATGTATTCCTGAGAACTGCATGCATAATTAAATATCTGAAATTTATTTCCTAAATAGAAATAAAGATTCGAAAATGATGACATACTACTAAAATTAATACATGCGCTATCATGGAACAGTAGCAACATATTCAATTCCTGTCTAATCTGCATTTTCCTTCCAGAGCATCCACTTTGTCAAGGATCCCCCAAGCTTTTATAATTTGATACAATGAAACTTTTACCTAAAAAGAACAGTCTAGTCTATTTCAATATCTCCTTTTTTATTCTCTTCTCTGAAGTATATCACTGTTCATATCTTAGAAAAAGTAACTTATTAAATTAATGAGCAACCTCAATCCTTCAATGTACACCCCACAGAGCTCCCTTGGTTTGCTTGGGGTTTTGCACTGTAAGCTTTCGGAGGTCACGCTGGTTTCTCACGAAGTGTCTGTGACTATCCACAAATACAAAACTCTAAGGTACTATTTAAAATCTGTTATTTTTTGCATTTATTTGTAAAAAATACTCCAAAAATTACATGCATCCTAGAAGCCTAACTTAAACAGGTCCCTGCAAATTTTGTTTAAGACTCTACTTTGTCAGAAAAATAGAATTTCATACCAAAAATGTCAGCTTAAACAACCCTTTTCTCCCTGAATATTAAAACAGCCAGTATGTTAAATGATGCATCACAGAGAACTTCTGGGTACTGCATATACAAATAGTGGCTAAAATCATCACTGCGATGTTGAGGATGTTGCATTTACTCATCTTTCCACACTCTGACGTTTGCAAACGAGCACCACCACTGAATCACAGACCACTAAACGTACCTCTTTTTTTTGCCATGAATCCCCTATTTAAAATAATCCTGCTACCCAGCTCCCATATATGCTGTCACCTATGCCAGAGCTTCCTGGTTTTGAGGCATCCCAAGACAGATTAGCATTGGAGGCAGGCAGCGTGGCATCGCCATCCATTGTGTAGCACCAGGGACGGGACGCAGGACTCTGTGTGCAGCAGTACCCGCAGGCTGCTGCTATTTTTTGCAAGGGCAAACAAATAGGATCAAATGGCATGCTGGCTGTCTGGTGGCTATAACCCCGCAGCAGACATGGAGACCGTGCTGCTGGTTCCCTACCAGGATGGAGAGACACAGACAACACAGCCAGGATGGGCAGACACAGACAACAGTGATGCTTGCTTGGGAACAACCAAGTTTTTCAAAAGGAGGGGCTGTGGCAGCCCCAGCATCCTCACAGTGAAGTCACTCTGCCGATAGCCTGAAAAATAGAGCCGTCTGCAAAAGAAGCCAACTGGCTTTTAACTGACCCAAAATGAACCTAAATGAAATAATTACAGGGCTGCTTTCCAAATTCAAATCAGATTAGATATGAAGTGAAACAGTACTGGAAAGAAAAAGTCTAAACATAGCCTTTTCTGATTTCATTGTCAGGCAAAAAGTACCCATCTGGCATTCGCACAAGCAAACAAGAAGTGAGCTGGATATGCTGGCCATGCTTTAGGGTCTTTTGATGGAAAGGGGAAGCGATTTCACAGTTAGCCTTGGTTTGCTACTCATACCACCAGTTCCCGTTGAGATCAGGAGTAATTAACACCTCAGGCGCCCAGGGAAGGGTGAAAACGGGTGGCTCATACCTCTGAATGTCCCCCCAGCCCACTGCCTGCAGACGATACTCCCCTTCCTTAGTTAAAGGAACAAAAATATCCTGTTATTTAGATCCCACACCTCTGTAATGGCGGATATATGAGCTGATGAAGGAACAGCCACAAGTGATGCCAGCTGCGCAAGACACATGGGTGTTTCTGAGAAGTGGCACAGAAGTGTCCTGCTGTTTCACCTTCCCATCACAACCAAGACCCTGTGGCATCGATTTTAAAGCAGCAAGGGGAAGCCCGTCCAAAGCCCCATAGCTCCTGCAGTCTGACTGCCGTGGGGTCCAAGAGGAGCGCAGTGAGGGGACCACTATGGACATGCACTGCATGTGGCCAGGGCAGGCTCGTCCTCCAAGTCCTACACCGAGGTGCTAAGGCAATGGCTGTTTTCTCAACCACCTGCCTCAGACTTTCCCCTCAGTCTCCTCTCTGACCCCCAAATTCCCATCTGAACAGAGACGTACCCACCATGCTCATCCCCCACAAAGCCAGCCTCACTGTGGAGCCTGCCTTATGCTGCCCGACAGCTGCTGGATGCTCTGGAGGGACAGCACGCCTCCAGGGAGGTTTTCCCTGCCCATCTGAGTGGGTCCCAACCTAAATGGAGAATACAGGAGCTGGGAGCAGAGAGAGCCCACAAGGCCAAGCAGAGCCAGCATTGCACAGCCTCAAGCCTGCTTCTCTTCTGAGAAAATCTGCTGCCTAATACAACTTTATCAGACCTCCCCATGCTCAGACGAGAAGAAAATAAGCAGGTGTCCACCTGGATGTTTGATAACGACATCCAGAGAAAATGTCTAGGTAAATACACCCCCAAAGGGTGCCTACGCATGGAAGTCCTCCCCAGGTGCCAGGCTGCGACCAGCCAGCTCCCCTTCTGTTTCACCATCTCAGCCTTTCCCTTACCATGTGCTGGTGGCTCTGCATGTGCATCTGAAGATGCCGTATGTCACTCTCCAAGCTGGCTGCTACACCTTCCTTGGCTTCAGCCGTCAGCATGTAAACATCAAGCCCACGGTGGTGCTTCACACTGTAGTCCCCTGAGTGCACGGTGTGAGACAGGGTGCTCCAGGAGTCTGGTTCCCTGGCTTCCTCTCTGCAATAAAACAAGCACGGGTTAATTGGCAGGCAAGGAGGGATGCTGCATTGCAGGACACACACGCTGTTATTCACTCTGAACAGTCATCTAATCAATAGCCCAGGCAAAGCAGAGCCCCGGCTCCAGGGCCAGACAGAAAAATACACACACACGCTTCTTGGTCTTGAAAATTAACGTGATGTAGAGTTAATGCCAGCCACAAGCTTTATTTCACAAGGCCCTTTGCAGGTAGAGAGACCTGCTTTTTTTCCCCCCAGACTATGAGAGACTAGCAGCAAAGGGCACAGTAATTGCTTTTTAAAATGGAATTTATTGCAGGTGGAGATCACCAAAGCAGCTATTGCAGAACAACAGACACCTGAAAAACAGAACTACAGAGGAACACATTAGAAGGAATGAGGATTATCATGATATAGATGCTACAACTTCTACACTGAAACCAGCATGCTGCTTCACAAACACCCAATGGCCACCAAATCATAGCAGTTTTTTCACTCCTGAAATGAATTTAGCTTGCCCTGTGAAACTGCTTCTGTGCAAGAAGTTCTCTATGTTGTGAGACAGCTGTCCTTCTGCAGCACTATTACAAATTTTCTTTCTACCAATCAAAAGGAAAGAAAGGAAAGAAAGATGCTGTTGTAGATCAGAATGAAAAAATAACTCAGCAGTTACATGTATTCAATAGAAATTTCTATTCAGTCATCTCTTTTCGAATGTCAAACCCTGATTTTGCACAGACTTGTGACTCAAAGCAGTAATTCTTCAGGTCTCACCGAGCTGCACAGAGGTTACATTGCCCCTTTAAGGGGGTAAGGAAACATTTATCTTGTCTTATCTCATCTAAAGCTTCACATTTACAGATTTCATTTTGAATCAGAACTGATTCAGGAAACCCAAAATCTGTTTTAACCGTCCTGGGACAGAGTGGCTCATGCAGCACGCTCCCAAGCACTGCATGCCCCAGGAGAGATGTGGAGCTGAGCAGGAACAGGGGATTACGCTGACCTGCTCAGGGGTGCAAGAAATTGAAATGTCTCTATTTTCCTTTCCATAGGGCTGCATCTACCGACAGCCAGCCCCAGCTGAGAGCATGTCCCCTCCCTGTCACAGAGACCAGCCCCTGTCACAACAGGCATCCCCAGATGTCCCTTTGCAGGACGGCTATAGATTTCCCTAGAAGGGACAGAGCTGTGATTTTATGCAAATAATTAGGAATTCAAGAAGGTACATATACAGTAAATGTATACCACCAACCAGGTAAAATTACACATAGATTTCAGCACCTTTGCTGACGGTTTTCTTACTTTAACCGTAGCAAACCTTTCTAGTGGGCAAGTGCCCACTTAGCAAACCACAAGGCTACCGCTCTGGGAAGCCACACAATTTAGAAAGCAAAGTTGTAATGAGCAAACAATACCACGACTGGCAACAGGAATGGATAGAGCAGGGTGGGTAAACGGCTGGACGGTTCATCACATAGCAGAGAAACCTGTGCAGATGACGGTGGTGGCAGTGGCTGTCCCCGCTCTGCCCCTCCACAACCACCCACCCCCTTCTGTGACTCATTTTGGGCTAAATCTGCAAGGAAATTCAAAGTGAACCTACGTCTTCCACCATTCACCACCATGTAACTCAAGTGACTTCAGCAGAATTATTCTTGACTTAAACAAAATCAATATTTCCATAGAGAAACAGAAGGAAGCATCGAGTTTTTGGTGGTAATTAATATAAATTCGTGGAGGCAGTGAAGTCAACTGAGCCATTACAAGTGACTAAAGAAATTACCTTCCTTTAACAGGAAACGCAGACCTCTCTCTCTGGAGTATTTTTCTTTTTAGCTGTCATATATGAGAAACCACTGTACTCAAGGCCACTCTCAGTACAACGAGGGAGTCAGCACAAAACCCATATTCACCCACTCATGGGGACAACATCAGCCAGATTAAAGAACTGAGCGTGATGAGCCTTGCTCCACTTTCTCATAAGCTTCAAGTACACTTATGAGCATCTTCAAATCAGCACCCACAAAGCAACCTGCAAGACCTGAGCCGTAAAGGACCCGCAGCAGCTTCAAAAGCCGCAAAACCCGGAGCAAAACGCCAGGCAAGCACAGTCCCCTGAAACACCACGAGCATGACCACCCCTCCTGCAATCTACCACCTTCACACAACCCAGACAGATCAAAAAATCACTTCTGCTTCCAAAGACAGCAATTTCTTTTCATATTCGAGCTAACAATCTGTGTTACACTGAACAAAGAGCTTTAAACCTTTTGAAAAACCAAGATCTTTCTCACATTCAGCCAATTACAAACAACTCCAAGCTCTCATTTTCAGTAGCAGCCACCTACACTGCACAAAATTAAGCAGTAAGGTAGTAGTGGATGGCTCAATCTATTGACTCCTTCAAATTATCCCTTTCATACACTGCTGCATCCTGGCCCTAATGGTCTGCAGCAGAGAGGACAAATGGGTATTTGCAAGTGTTAGTTTGTTTGCACACCACTATTTCTATTGTTCAGGCAATCGCTTCCAAGGCCATGTAGATCATATGAGAGGACACTCCTGCTTGTTTGTCTTCATACACTGAGCTTAACAGTTTGTGTCTTTCCTTTATGTCTCACTGCAAGCCTTGGGTTTTATGGAGAGATGATAAAAATGCACTTTCTTCCAGGGAAAACAAGCTTTGCAGTCATGCATTTTGTACTCCCTGGTTGTGAAAGATGCTTATTTTGTACAGATTAGGAATTTCTGTAATGGTTGTATAGAAGTGCGTACCCAAGCCCGTCTACTAGGAGATAAAAACAAATATGCAAATATTTACTGAAGATCTATTAACAAAAATGTACACAGAAACTCCAGCATTTGAGAAGTCTGAAAATCTGCTTCTATTCAGCACAAAAATTCAGTTTGCTGCAGTTTGCCAGCTACAAGGGAAATCTGTCTTCTTATGAGGTTTAACCATCTGGGCCAATTCTTTTTCATCCTCTTTTCAACAGCTTCCCGTTGAAATATGTAAAAGATACCAGTGAACTGAAAATTTCATCGGCATCATCTCTGAGCCCAATTGTTGCAGAAGAAAGTATCTTGCTTGGTTAAAAAAGCAAGGACTGCTCAATAAGGTTGACAGTGTTCACTAGCTCTACCCTTGGCACAACCATGCCGTGTCCCACTGAAAAAGCCTAGAAGTAGTACTCCAGCTCCAGTCCCTGCTTCTTCTGCTGTGGTCTTCTGTCCCATGGAGGTAAACCCAGAAGGGAAATTCCTGGCTTCAAAAAACAACAGACTTACCAACCTGCCCTTCGTCTGCGGAAAGGTGGCTCAAACAAGGATGCCAACCCCAAACAGGGTGAGAGAAGAAGCAAACAAGCCTCCAAAATACTCTCAGGCCATGACCTGCTCGATCCAGGAGCTGATTAGATTGCTTAAACCACAGCATCACCTCCTGCCCATTTGGCACATAAGACAAAATGATAGGTTGTGTTTTTTAAACCTCTCAGCATCACCCAAGGAGACTCATCCTTTGCGAAGGAGGAGCCATACTGTACCCGTGTGCTGAATCTCATCTTGTCTCGTGGGGGAGCAGGTAGGATGGCCTCGGGCCAGTGAGCAGCGGAAGGAGGGAGAGGAATGCCTGCACTGACGCAGCACAGCTCCCAGCTTCCTGCAGATACACGCAAGATATTTTTAAGAAGAGAGAAGATAAGTGAGAAAAGGAGAACAAAAAAATATTAGTAAAAGCTCTGCCAGCCTTCAAAAGCTGCAGAAACCGTGCTCGGTAACAACGGTTTGAAATTCAGCAGTGCCGGTGCTCCCGGCAGGCGTACTTTCCGGTACAGAGATAACAGGTTTTAAATGGCGGGGAGAGGAAGAGGAGGGGGGGAAGAGATCAAAAGACGAACAAAAAGCCTCAGTGGGTTAAGCAAAACCTCGTGTTAGGAAGATTTATTCCACAGTTTTACAAATGGGCAAGGAAGGCAGTGTGGGAACTCAAGGTGTTATTTCCTGGGGATATCCCCTCCAGATTTCTGAGCTGGACTTTGGCTGAAACAAAACAAACTCGGTAGTGTTGCCAGCTCTTATGATCTTGCTGCAAGCCTGACAGCAGCTGTGGGTTTATTCTGAAAGCACCAGCTCCTAGATTCATGTGATAAAGACAAAAAAAAAAAACAAAACAAAACCCAAACATCACTTTTTTTTTTTAAATTAAACAAAGTCCCTAGCATTACAGCTGCCATGAAAAACTAGGAAATGCTAGAATTTAGGTGCTGTTATCTGTAAGGCAAATATAAACTAAACTAAACTGAATTTTAATCTTACATTCTTTTTATTACTATTATTGTAACATCACACTGAAAATACTAGATCAGACAGACTGTGATCTGGGATAAACAAGGAACGGTGCCTATTGGGACAGGATGCTGGACTTACTGACAATTGCACAACACGTCCATAACACAGGTAATTTAAAACAAGCCAACAATCCCTCCTGTGAAAACCCAACACCCAGACCTAGAGCAGTCACCTGCACCTAAACCCAAGACATCTTAGAAATTTGACAAAATAGAACTTAAACGCTATCTGCAGAAGTGTTGAGGTAATAGAGGCTTTGTATACATACGATCAACTTTTCACCCACAATCTTTAGTGATATACAAAACACTAGTGCAAACACTTTCTTGCTCCTCCTCATTTTTGTAGTCATCAATATGCATTGTATATGAAACTCAGAAAACACATGCAACCAGTATATGCTAGAATAGGTTAAAACAAATCAACCATTCATAAATTTGAGAGATATTTAACACAGCATTCATACTTCAGGTGTTCCCAAGTGTTCCAAATGTCCCAGGAAAGTAGAGAAAAAAAATGTTTCTTATATAAGAAAATTTTATAGATCACTCACTAATTTGAATACTTTTGACACTGAAGGAAAGAGTTAAACTTCATCTGATGTAGAAACGATGACTTAGCCCTTACAGTGCTTTGCACAAACATGAACTGCAGTGGGTTCAGACACTGAACTGAATTCAGGACTGCATAACCTACCCTTCAATATCAGATTAAGTATTTAACAACTTGATTCAAAATATTTAACACTAACTTCTCAGTCCATTGATCAACACACTATACAGTAGGAAATCATACAAGACAGAAAAGCTGGCTTGGTCCTTCAACAGCTGTTTGCAGACGCACATATCCTAAGAGAGCATGTCCAGGATCTCCTACCACAAAGGGTCTGTGCTCCTAAACCCAAACATTTTTTAGGCCCCAATGTTAGACACACACAAAAAAATCCCCCAAAAAACAACCAAAAAACCACACCAGCTACAAACTGTCATCAACTGTATTTGCCAAAAAGTACAATGGGCATTCCATAAGAACAAGTGTCTTATACTAAATGCACTTTTCCATTTGTTTTATTTTCATCATCTTATCTAACAAGAATGATACCCTGCTCAGGATGTAGAGCCGTAGGTCCAACATAGAACTCAATGGCAACTTGGAGTCTCATCAGTAAACAAAAGAAATTTAAGATGAATCAATGAAATGCACTCAAGAGCAAAAACAGATGCCATCTATTGCATTTTAAATACAAAAGCACAGTCATAGAGACTACTTCATCAAGCAATGTTTTCTTTACAGCTAAAACCAGCATTCAGATCAGGACAAGTGATATCGAAGGAAGACTTGTCTCTGCAGAACATCTCTGTATGCTGCAAGCAAGTGTGACCACAGATGCTGTAACACAACCAAAAGATGAAGCCATCGTTTTGCCTGCCTCTGACACAGCAGTTTACAAAGTCTTCTTCTACAATAATCTGTTCAAACTTCAATCCCTACCATGAACATCACTACTTCTAGCAAATCTGCTCCAGAGAGTAACCTAACTGGGTATCCAGCTAACCCATGCCTCAGGCAAAAAACCCAGCAGTTCTGGGAAATCACTTATCCGCATTTTCTAAATTTATCCTGAAATGGAGCTAGTCTATCGTAATCGCTTACCAACCACACAAGGCAGTTCAGGGCTTATGGCCCCTACAATTTTTGGGATCACTTCTGGATCAGGATTGCTACGGGGCGTATAATTTTCTTCTCATATCTTACTAAATCTTCTCAAATCTCTTCTAAATCTTTTCTTTCTCCTTCTTACTGGCCTGTTTACATGAACATCATCTCCCAGGACCTTCAATTTCCGAGCAGGATATCAGAGACAGTAAAAAGCTGCTTCTACCATACGGACAAAGCCACTCCTGTATTCAGAAGTGGATACATACAAAACGAAGGAGAGAAGGGAGTCAACAAATGAAAATACAAGTCTTCCTAGGGATGTGGGAACACGCTAGGAAGTCAATAAAATCTGGAGCATGCAGTGGGTGAGTAGGTGTAAGACAGAAACACAAACTCTTCCTGCCCCATCATGTTCACACCTGGTTCCCCTGTCCCCCCACTCCCCAGTCTGCTCCTCTGCTGTGGCCAGAAGAAACCTGGAGCACTTTAGCCTCTTTCTAATCATGACGATCAATCTGTTAAAACAATGATGTTTCAAACAATAATCTTAAAGTTCAGCAACGCACAGCCACAAAACCAGACCCTGTCGGAACACTGCTCCTCCCACGCTTTTATAGCTATACAGCATCCTCTCAACATATGCATCTTTCATCAGGTCCTCTTTCATCGCTCTTCTAACGTATTTGATTTTCCCTTTAAATATTAGTCTTGTGCCAGCACTTAGAAAGACAAAGTCAAGTGTCCTCCTCTCCTACCAGACCATAGCAAGCTGTACCCAGCATACTGCCCAGCATCCCAAATAGCTAACAAAAGGGTTTGTTGCTTGGTTTGGGGTGGAAGAACAGAGGGAGAAACATCAACATTACTTCAATAAACTCTTCAGCCGCTGATTCTGCTTAGCCAGAAATAAAATTATGTGTAGCATCACCTGCCCAGTGTGGCAGCAACCTTCTGGCCACCTGCATGTCCCCAGCAATGTCCCGCTTGTGCTCCTTGTACAACAAATACTAGAACTGGTGCGACCAAGGGGAGACTCAGAGCCTTGCATACAGTTTCCAGCTCGTAATAATGGCAAGGGTGCACATGGGAAAGGGGGGTTCAGCCTATACATTCTCAGGTATATAAATACCCTGTTTACATACAGCTGCCACAATCTGGCACTGAAGTTATAGCAGTCAGCAATGTTTTCAGCCCCAGGAAACTAGTGATTTTGGAAAGCATCTGCACCACAGACAGCTCTTTGCCTACGCAAAGACTGAATTTAATGGAACAACCTAACACCAAAATTCAATGAAAAATGTCGTCTTTAATTATCATCCCAAACTGGCAGGGCACTGTAAGAAATGCTTAATTTTAAGACCGCGCTTAAACTCTCTGCTGAACATGAACTGGACATCTCTAAAATTAAACACCTGCTTAAAGGACTTGCTAAAATTGGAGTGTAAAGAAATGGGGTACCAGGCAAATCCACTTGCAGCTCTGGCTCAGAAAAGCAGAAAAGTGTAATCAATTATAAAAATAAAGTTACTGAAAAAGCTTCCTCGTCTGAAAGAGCTTCCTCATCTCTCACCACGGAGATTACAGCACAGACTTCACCAATTACTTACATAAAATCAGAACAATAGCAAGTGATAATCTTGAATTGCAAAATGTTCATAAGCCCCTTCTGTTACCAGTGAGTTATTCCTCATGTGTGTTAATTAAATCAGTTTAATTTTGGAAATACACATTTGTACTGACTTAACAGTTTCACGTACTGAGCCACCTGGTTGTTACCAGGAGATAGGAAACAAGAGCAATCCCAGAGCTGTGCAGAAGTGCTTTGTAGCAATAAGCAAGCGGAGAAACCAGCAAAAGCAAAACTAATATTAAGAGTAAAGAACCCAGAGACTGTTACAATGCTGAAATTTCTCCTTTGCAGGGATTGGAAAAATTTAGTTTTTCTTATGGGCTTTACTTTTTTCTCTTACTCCCCTTTTTCAGGGGTCATAAATTGCTCTCAGCTGTGAAGGAACTACAAGCATTTGGCTTCATGGCAAAAAAATAATACTTTGGGCTTACTAGACAGAACTCTGTTCTACAGAAATGAAATCAGAAATAAAATCAGTGTTTGTATGTTTTACATAATGGTACTTCCGACTTCTCTGAAATTCTGCATGCTCGCTATTTCTTGGAGCCATTTTCCTTGCCTGACTTACAGAGCACTGAAGAACATGGAGCTGGCAGGCAGATTATGTTACTACATCGAACTGCATTTGAAAACATCAACTACTGCAGACGGCAGCTGTCCTATTGCAGAGGCCAAGTTACTCACATGGACCATACCACCCCTCTGTTCAATAAACTGTGCTGCCTCTTCAGAGCCAGCCCTTCTCTACAGAGCAGAGCAGCAAAGCTCTGCCAACGCCCTGCAGCCAGCATTGCCCAATTTAAACACAGGGAAGTAACAGACTTCAACGAAGGGACCCTTTACTTTGGAATTTGCTTCTACCAGACTGAGAACTTGTTGAAACTCAAAGAGGGCTATGCACCCTATCTAGTTTCCAAAGCTTTTTCATGCAAGTAAAGATAAATTACTTAAATTGTATTTAAAATTTGTATTTAAATTTGTGTTAAAAAAAAAAAAACAAAACAAAACAACAAACCAGCAGTGAACCAAGCTGGTAGCAAGCAAACAAGAACGTTCCTAGATAAAATCCTCCCCCCCAAAAAGCCTCCTGCCTTTATGCACTGTCCTATGCCATTTGCACCACAGGACAATGTTTACTGTGCAGTTTTAATCTTGAAGATAAAACAAGCACCCTCAGGAATGATATACAATCGATGAATAAACACTGCTACCAGTATCCTGCTCTCCATCTTCAGTGACCTAAGTGTGCTCTATCACAGTTCCTCAGTTTGGTCTTGAAAGCAGTGGCACACGCACCTTGCCTGCCAGAGAATGCAAGAGCCGGTGCACAAGCTCGACACTACAGAAAGGAATACTTCAAGGGTTGCAAAATCTAAATTGGAAGCCTCTTTCATTTTTTTACATGAAGAACTTCAACAGCTGAAAAGGGAAAGCTCATCTGATAAACAGAAATTCAAAGTGTCACCAGTGTAATTAGTTTTTGAGAAAAATATTTACACTGCAGATGAATCAAGCTGCTTTGCAGCCAAAGTCCAGCAAAACTGCAACAACGGAGAAGGTTTTCTGTCTGCTTTTTAATGATTACATCCTAATTACAGCAAAATTTCACCCTTTCCCAATGCTGGCTGGAAGAATCATTGTAAAATGCAGGGTCCTGCAAATTAGCAAGCAAGTGAACAATAAAATCCCCCCAAGGATAATGCATCACAAAACACACTGCATTCATTTATTTGGCGAAGTGCAGTTTAATTACTTGTAAAAATAATGACTCCTTTGTATGGGCTCTTGCTAACATGCGTTGCTGCTCTGTATTTTGCTGAGTGGCACAAGTTGCGTGCCAAATTTGCGTGCATGGATTATACAGCATGCACATAAGTGAAGAGCAAAAAAGAGATCATACAGTATCCATTGTGTTTTGACAGCACATAAATGACATATACTCTCTTAATGGAATTTGCTTTTCTGTATTTTGAAACTCAATATTTCTCCTCTCAATAGGGATCTTCAACCCTCAATCCCATCTCACTGCAAAAAACCACTAAGCACAATAAAAATCTCTGCTGGGGAATCACGATGTGACTGTTTTGCAGCTGCTACCCTCCCGTGGGGAAGAGCTGTGGCGGTCCCCATGTCACACGGTGCTCCCACTGCTCCAGCAGCCCTGAGCTCATAGCACCATGCTCCACCACCATCCCACCCATTGAGAAAGGGGGCCACAACGTCCAGCATCCACAGATTTCTGTTTGCAGGGCTTGATGGAGATAGCAGGGTTTTCAGAGTCACGGGATATGTGGCACAACCATCAGATGTTTATACATTTTATTTCCACCCAGCAGTCCAAGAGGAAAACTAACCACAATGAACAGTTTAAGGATTAAGTTTTACTAAGAAGAACAGGATCTGGGATCTTGATGGTAACATTACTGAAGTTGCTAGTGTCTTATTTTCAAAGATGAACTGTAAAGGTCATCAGAGAAATCCCTTGGATTACACCAGCAGCATCCACTAAAGGGAATGGCACAGGGCAATGCCTGTAATCCAAGCACTCTTCTTTTTTCTTTCCACTGAGTGAGAACTGATATTCCAGTATTGGAACCGGTTGTGAAATACTCCACCAAATACATGAATAGCTGTTGTAATAGTTTTGTTTACTTCCCATTTCTTTTTAAATTACCAGCTCTACTCATATTCAGATTGCAGTATTTGCTGTAAGCTCTATAATCAAATTTCGGCCAACTTAAGCTTTCTGTAACAGTTTTGGCCAACTTAAGCTTCTTGACAGTATGTAAAGTGTGTTAACATGGTTAGTCTCACTTTGGAGAACTTAGCTGCAGTTATAGGATGAATTTGCAAATTCCAGTTTTACAAGATAGCCTGCAAGAGAGTTGTATGTTTTCACAGTATGACTGTTGAACTCAATGGAGAAAAAAGTAACACTGTCATCATCTCTGTATTAATCCCAGCAAAGGGGGCAGAAGAAAAGGTTAGAGTATAGCTCCTGTTCCACCCTGCACCTCCTCCTTCATCCTCAGTTTGCACATGTTTAGCTGAATTGTTAGAGATGAAACTTAAATGCAATCACTCCAGCAAAACAGATCATATTTTTTGTCCTCTAAGACTCCATCCAACAAGTACACAAAGCAGAATAATTTACAATTCGTAACAGAGAAATGTTGCGTGATAATGCGGACAAAAGCAGACTCCTAAACATGACATCGGGTCACTCAACATAAACCCCAAGTATGTGAAAATTCAATTCAGAAAAACAAAGTTAATAACAAAGCTTAAGAGAACCAGGCATCAGAATAACACACATGCAGACCAAATCTTTTCCTTTACAAATAGCCCCCTGAGGACTTATTTAAGCTTTTTGTCTTTATTAGCCTCAGCTTTTAAAGCTAGATCTCCAAACATATGCTATTCAAAAATAACTTATCTTCTGAAGGATTCCTTGTAAAACACTCCAGTAAATGCTCATGCCACTAGTTACTTGCTAGGAGTTTGTAAGATCTGGCTGCTTCTTAAGACCACTCAAAAGAGAACTGTTTCTGCTGTTAACTATTTGCATTAATTCTTACATACATTTTTTTACCTATACTGGTAAGATACCTATTCCATACAAGATGCCACCTTATTTCAATACCATTATCATTACTTCATTTAACCAAAAAACTCCAGATCTACACAGTAAGAACACAACAATCAACAACCACCACCAAGAAGCCTGCTAGCTCCCCCCTTTGGGGCAGCTGTGCTTGTTCAAACAAAAGCTTTTCCACTTGAGTTTGTGTAAGGTTTGTCTTAGTTCATAGTACGGAGACTCACTTTGGGCTTTAAGAGACACCTAGAAGCAGAACACTGTGCAACAGAAAAGGAGAACATAACAATATTACTGTGTTTCCCCTAAACCCTAAGAACCTGCTCCCATTGTTGCTACCAAGAAAGGTAAAAGCAAAATTATATAAAAATTGCCTTTAAGGGTACAGTATAACTCTATCACTATTCAGTAATAAAGTACAGCAAAGGCAAGCATGATACAGAATGGAAAACCAGCAGAGGAACCATCAAGTCATCCTTACTCTGTCAAAAGCTGGTGCAGCTTCTGGTAGCCCCTCTCCAAGGCCAAGCTCACAGGCGTTGCCCCTTCGTTGTTGTGGATGCTGAGAGCTCCTCTTCCACCCGGCTGCTGGAGCAGAAACCACGTCAGCCGAAGCAGACCCAGCCTCACCGCAAAATGCATCAGTGTTTCCCGAGGGATGTTCTCTGGGAAGAAATAAATTTAAAAAAATAAAATTAAAAAAAGAAAAAAAAGAAATGGGAATCTGTAGGCTCTGGGTTATGTGAATGCCATATCCCCACCTCCCAGCCACACCACACACAATGGCTGGCATGGAGCTGACAGCCTGAAAGCTGAGGAACCTGCAGCACCTGGAAAAACATGCTGGTTGCCAATATCCAGGAGAGACCAGTACTTTAAAGCGAGGGACACACTACAGTGGGACTGGAAGTGCTCAGGACCTCTCACGGTGAGACTGACCACAGAAGTCATTGTAACAAAAACACCATTTCATAAACAGCCACAGCAACCACCAAGTTGCAGCACTTCCAAACAGAACCTGGCATGGTCAGGTGGGTTCTTCTAGATGTCCAAGCCTTCTCCTCACACACCCAGGATCAGGTTTTAAGAAAGGACAAGTTTTGTTATTTAATGGGACGTTGATTTGTCCCAAGGCATGAAAAAAATCAATTACATTTGAAGCACCAATCTAAAGCAGTTATAGAAGAGAACAGTTTAACATCCTGTGTAGAGAAAAAAAAAAAGTGAAGACTTTGCTTTCCTGGTTTGACTATGCCTCAGACCAGCTTTTCTCAACTTTATACAGTAGCTCTATCATTCTCAGTAGCAGCATTTATAAACTAGCAATCTCTACTGCTGCTTTTTATGTTTAATAACCGTGACCACCTAATTTGGTAAAAGTCACTCTAGAGCCTAAGCTTTCATCTCAGAAAAATATCACCCAAGTCTAAAAGCTGCAGCCCTACAATGATGCTCTGAAAAGCTTCAACCAAAAACGAGCTCCAGATGCACTGCTAAAATACAGTATTTGCAGATCAAAGCCTGTTACTTCTGTATGAAGGGCAAAAGCATTTGAGTTAAAAAAACCTGCAAGAAATATAAATTTGTTCTTTTAATTAACAAAAGACTTCAGTATTGACTGGCAGCAACAACAACAACAAAGCACCAACTAGGTCTCAGTAAACCATGCCAATAAGCACACTTGGTATAATACCTGTAATATCACAGCAAGGATTTATTGGGTTATTAATTTGGTTGCCAGCCAAACCTATACAGCAGGTTTAAGAATACAAGTACATAATGGCTTTAGGATTTAATTAAGTATTTCTTCCTCAAGAAGTATGCCCCAAGAGAAATCACTTCTTCAAAGTGCTGTTGTTTTTCTTGCTTATTTGCTTTCTTAAGGGACATCGTCAAGACGTTCAGTGAAAAGCAAAGCAAAAATGGGCAGTTCTCCCCTGCCTGACATACAATTTTTCCCAACTTTTTGGATCAACTCCTGAAGAACTAATCTGTATTCAAGAACCAAAAGCTTTCTGGCACTGTCTTTCTTCAAAATGACTCCAAATTAGGTCTCTGGGCTACAAACCAATCCTTCCCCCCTAACCTCCTCTTGATTACCGTAAAGCAAAACCATGCTGTCCTGAATATATGAGTGTGTCTGAATGGAGGTTCCAGCTGATCAGAGAAAAAGGAATTAGCTGAGCTCACTCAGAGACAAATTCTCAGCCTGTGGGAGAGTAATCACAAGGATTTTGGTATTAAATGCTATAGAAATAAACAACACAACAAGGTAGTTAATCAATGATTGTCAGCCTTGGATTTAAAGAAAAATGGAAAACAACAGACCATATAGACAGACATAAGGGAAAGGCTACTGATGAGGTTGCAAAATAAGGAAGTGTGGATACAGCTAGGACTTACACACAGTGAAAGCAGATGCCTAAGGTTTTACTCAATGAACTTGTACTTGCACAAAGCTCCTACATTACCTGTACACTGGCAGAGTCAGCTAGTGTAATTAAAGTGGTACAACTCTTCCTACTCAGATGTAGGAAGCACAAAAGCATTTCTGTTAGAGCAAACGACTGCAATCCAAATAAAGAATGGGTTGCACTGGTCTGACCGCATGTGTTCTAGCATGGGATCTGCTGTGCTAGCTTCTTTGTTGAAAGGAAAAATCATCTTTCTAACTAAAATGGAAAGCCTTCCACTAAAACTGAGCAGCGTAGACCTGCAAAGCATAAGCATGAGTCCCTGGAACAAAATGCTTCATCCTCCTTCAGCTGAGAGCCTTACAGTTGGGTAGAAGCATCTTTTATTCATTAACTCATGGTTCACCAATAAACACACATACCAACTGCAAGTTCTGCAAGATGCAGGCAAATATTCATCCTGTCCCTGACCCAACTGGGTGCCCCTGTCTCTTATTTCCATAGATGAAATAGAAATAGAATCATAGAATCATTAAGTTTGGAAAAGACATCCAAGATCCTCAAGTCCAACCGCCAACCCAACACCACCATGCCCATTTAACCATGTCCTGAAGTGCCACACCTATGTGTGTTTTGAACACCTCCAGGGACAGTGACTCCAACACTTCCCCGGGCACCCTGTTCCAATGTGTGACAACCCTCTCAGTAAAAAATTTTTCCTAATATCTAATCTAAATCTCCCTTGCCACAACCTGAGGCCATTTCCTCTTGTCCTATCTCCAGCCACCCGACAGAAGAGACCAGCACCCACCTCACTACAACCCCCCTTC
>JAVJGG010000002.1:16712445-16763866 GCA_035590195.1 Aviceda cuculoides
TGGCTGGAGATAGGACGAGAGGAAATGGCCTCAAGTTGAGGCAAGGGAGATTTAGGTTAGATATTAGGAAAAATTTCCTTACTGGAAGGGTTGTCAGACATTGGAATAGGCTGCCCAAGGAAGTGGTTGAGTCACCATCCCTGGAGGTATTCATAGACGAGGCACTCTGTGCCATGGTCTAGTGGGCATGGATGATGGTTGGACTTGATCGTCTTGAAGGTCTTTTCCAACCTAAATGATTCAATGATTCAATGAAAGAACTAGAGACTCTGGTGAATGGTCTACACTCTAGCCATATAAAGGGGATGGGATTTGTGTATACTCTTAAAGATGGTAGGACCATTAGGGCTAGGAGACAGAACACAGGAACACAGGACACAGTGGACTTGAAACAGTCAGTTGGCCTGGGAAATGTGAAACAATACCTAAGACACAGAAACAGAGTGGTTAGTTATATTCTGGAAGAAAAGTATCAAGAATTTGATTTGAAAATTACAAGCTGTTCTAAAAATAGAAAGGGCATGAATAGCTGCAGATATGCATTATCATTTTGCAACAGTATAGCCGCTGGTAAAGGATGTTAAATGATTATCTGCTATGTGAGATAGCATGAATAAGGACTGAGCTCCACAACAAGGAGATTTATTAAGACCTTAACTAAAACCTTAGCCACCTGGTGGTTAACAAGACATCATTGGGATGTGTGTCTGCCACTTGCTACCCCCACAAAAGCTCTGAAAATTATTTTATGGGGACACAACAGAGATCAGTTAAAACAGTGTGTGTGAACAGGGAATGATGATTGAATATTTCTTAAAATTCAAGAAATAAGTAAGGCTTTTCTCTGAAGTTATTAGGATGTTTGAGATAGGTTACAGAAATACATTTTAATTACACTGAATCAGTTGATGGAATTCACCGTTCCAGCTTATTCAGGAGGCCAAAGGGATTGGACCAATTCAAGGAATATAGACCACCTATCCCTACCCATGCAGCCTCCAGCTTGTTGAGTCCCTAACATACTGACTGTAGAAAGCTGGGAAATGTGGTAGGGGAAAGTCTATGTTTGCACTTCTCTTATGCTCTCTGAGAGCTTGCCCCTGTTGGAGACCAGGATACGTTTGTCTGATTCAGTGCAGCTGTTTTCCAATTGGATCAAAAGGAGATGATATAGGCATGAAAACTTTAAATGGAACATCACACAAAATAGAGAAATCCAATACAGTGCAAACTGTCTGACTGCTAGCTCTCCTTTCCTTATGCAGAACAGCTTTCTTGAGGCTTTCCTTTCAAGGCTTATTGTCATTTCCCAATTCATAGACTTGGACTCAGAAAATAAAACGAGCACAAGTCTTTCTACAGACTGAAACTGTGTATTTGCTTTCAGTGGTAAGGGTTTAGAAATGTAAAGCAGGAACTGACCCACTACATATTAAACTGAAAACACTTTAAGTTCATTAAATACTACAAAGGGAGTCAATGGAAAAAAATCTGCTTTGCTTTGCTTGACTTAATATCTTACAAATCCTTTGAGACTCTCCTCTTGAGATTGAACCAAGGTCCAGCATAATTTTGCAACGGCCACAGCTTGGCTGAAGAAGCACATTCCAACCCAGATATACAAAGATGGTATTTTTATTTTTACAGTTTAACTAGAGGAAAAGAAACTGTGAGTTCACTGTACAGTGGCTTCCACATTTTTAACCACATAGATTTCATGGTGGTTACAGTAGTAAGGATCAAGTAGGAGCTGATGCCATCTAATTGTCTCTCTCTAAAACTGTAGTAGGACAAAATACAGTGTCTCTTCCATTAAGTTCTCTATAAAATTCAATGCCAAAAGCTATTGTTTAATTATTTCTGGAAGGGAAGGTGGCCCAAACAGTCTTGAATTGAGGTGCCTTTATTGTATGTGATTTTGCTATAGAAACACTTAGGAAGTTTTCCCCTGAAGTTAAAAGCCAGAAAAATACAATACTTCATATGCTTTCAAAAAAGGCAATGGACTAACTGCTCTGAAAGGGTAGAGTACAGAGATGTCAAGCAATTGGTAGATTTTTTTGCTACTCCCCAGGTAAGCTGTTTCTTCACAATATTGAATACCATGCTTATTTTCAAGCTGCATATTATACTTCAGACAAAGTATCATCTCTCCTGCCCTCAGCTTCTTGCTCATTCAAAAGACAAAAACAGAGCAACCAGATAATCCAAACTGTAGGCAACATGAAAGAAAAGGGCAGTTACTGTGATGCTCTTGCCTTTGTACCCATCAGCTTGTTTAAGATGCCTTGGTCTGATGAGAAAAAACAGACATTTAAGTTCTAAACTGCAAAGAGATTCTTAAAAATGAACACAGCTTTCACATTGTGACTCCTTTTTTATTTCCTCTTCATGCCTTACTCATGTGTTTAAGGCTGCTCATTTCAATATGGGGTATGATTTTCAAAAAAATTAATAATTTAATTCAATGGGTTTTTAATATTACAAACAGAAAGCTTTGGGAAAACTCAGACATTTGGGCTACACACTTCCCATACTTCATAGCTCAGAATCATAACTGGCATGTCTGAAAAAATTATGACTAAAATTGTTTAAGAAGGTGAGGCTTCTCATCTGAGGCTAGGTGAGGAAGCCCACAGAAACCCATGCACAACTTTAACATAGTTTTGAACTTTACTCTTTTCCATGCTGAATTCCAAAAGCTTATTCAGAAATTTTATTAACAAAGTATAAAATATGTTTGCTCAGTACATCAATAAACACAATTAAAACAGCTTTAAAAAATACAGCAAAAATGAATATTCATGATGTGGTGCAAACCTTGTTTAATGGGATCTGAGTGTGCTTCCACGCAAAAGGGAAGTTTCTACATTCCCTTGGGTGGACAGCAATGCTTAGGTGGCCCCACAGTCAGCTGTTACAAAAGCTTCCCCTTAATCTAATTCTGAAACTGTACCCTTAGAAGCATTTAATCAAGATCATATTCAAAATCCCCGCTTTCTTCATCAATAAAAAAAGACATAATTTTACTTTCAAAAGTGTAAATATGGAAATGGTTTCTGGTTCACATAATGCAGATTACTGGGAATAAGCACCTATGGAAAGTGATTCATGTGACTACTTTAGGAATGTACCTCTGAAGGAGAAGAATTGTACTTGAGAAGTAGCTCTCCACGATTATAAAGGCAAGCCAGCACTATCTCCAATGTGTGAGGTACACCTCTAGAGTTATGTGAGTTCACATGATCCTGGCAATATATTGTGCAGTTTCTACAGCAGTTTTAACCTCTCTAGAAAACCTTGAAATCCTTCCTTAGCTCTTTCATTTTGATGAAGATAGCCTGTGACTGAATTTCTGTGTATCATTCTGGCCCAAACCATTTGAATCTTGCCTACTCTTTTCCTTGTAACAGATGGCAAACAGCTGTTTGACGGGAAAACACTACCCAAGCACCTGAACACATCTTCTTTCTCCACCCCCATGCAGTGTCAGCACATCCTAGAAAGCTGGGCTGATGCTGCTCTTGAAACAAGGGGTGAGAGGCAGGGTATTCTGCTGCTGCTGCTGCTGCACCCTCCTCACAGGTTCCTCTTCTGGCCATCCCTACCTGTCCCTGCCTGTTGGTGCGAAAAGCAGCAGCTCAACTCTGGATCTAGTAGCAACAGTCTTGATGCCGGCTTCTCCATAGGACTCTCTGAGGCAGTTATTTGCACAAGGAAGAAAGTGGAGTAGCTATTGTTTGTGGAGGAGAGCTTGTCTTAACCTGTCACTAGAGGCATGATGAGGGAGGTAGAGTCAAGAGGACTCTGGAGACATGAACTGAAAATCCGTCCCTTAAATGTCTTGAGCTTTTTCCCATTTCCACTGTGTTGCTTCTTGTCTCCATACCTTGCTTCTTTTAGGTGCTATGGTAAAAGTGTGCAATTTTTTTCATGTATGATTTAGAACTTTAAACTCTGTCTACAGGTGATGGCACAACAAGAATTTTTTTTCAGCAGAAGAACTCTCAATGTCGTTATGAAGCCACTCTCCATCATCTTTGAAAAGCCCTGGAGACTGGAGTGGAGGGTTCACAATAACTCAAAAAAGGCAAAAATTACATCCATCTTCAAAAAAGTCCAGAAAGGGCACTAGAGTTGTCAGCTTCACCATAGGCTCTTGCAATATTATGGAGTAAATCTTCATGGAAGCCATTTACAGATACATGGAGAACAAAAAGGTGAATAGTAACAGCCAGCATAGATTCACCATGGCCAAATCATACAAATTCCTATGCCTTTAGCAAGGCAACACTGAACAGCAGGGCTACCACTCAGATGGATCTTGGCAGGATGGAGGAGTGGGCTACCAGAAACCTCATGAAGTTCAATAAAGACAAATGGGAAGTTCTGGACCTGCTGCAGAATAATGCTGTGCAGGCTGGGGACTGACCAGCTGGGGAGCTGCTTTGCAGGAAAAGACCTGGCAGTCTCAGTGCACAAGCTGAACATGGCACACCAAGGCAGCCTTGAGGCAATGAGAGCTAATAAAGCACTGAGCTGCATTTAGCAAGTGTATCCAGCAGATTGAGGGAAGGAATTATTCTTCTCTCTTATAAGACTCACTGGAGTTGCATCTGTTTTCATAAAATCATAGAATCATTTAGGTTGGAAAAGACATTTAATGTCATTGAGTCCAACCATTAACCTAACACTGCCAAGTCCACCATTAAACCATGTCCCTAAGTGCCACATCTACACATCTTTTAAAGACCTCCAAGGATAATGACTGAACCACTTCCCTGGGCAACCTGGTCCAATGCTTAATAACTGTTTTGGTGAAGAAATTTTTCCTAATATCCAGTCTAAACCTCCCCTGGCACAACTTGAGGCCATTTCCTCTTGTTCTGTCACTTGTTACTTGGGAAAAGAGACCGACACCCACCTCACTACAACCCCCCTTTCAGGTAGTTGTAGAGAGCAATAAGGTGACCCCTCAGCCTCCTTTTCTTCAGGCTAAACAACCCCAGCTCCCCATAAGACTTGTGCTTCAGGCCACTTACCTACTTGGTTGCCCTTCTCTGGACACGCTCCAGCACCTCCATGTCTTTCTTATGAGCAGCCCAAAACTGAACTCAGTATTAGAGGTACAGCCTTACCAGTGTCAAATACAGGGGGAAAAAATCCTGCTGGCCACACTATTTCTGATACAAGCCAGGATGCCGTTGGCCTTCTTGGCCACCTGGGCACACTGCTGGCTCATATTCAGACGGCTGTCAACCAAGACCCCCAGATCCTTTTCTGCTGGGAAGCTTTCCAGTTGCTCTTCCCCAAGCCTGTAGCACTACATGGGGTTGTTTTGACCAAAGTGCAGGACCCGGCACTTGGCCTTGTTGAAACTCATACAGTTGGCCTCGGTCCATCGATCCAGCCTGTCCAGATCCCTCTGTAGAGCCCTCCTACCCTCAAGCAGATCAACCCTGCCTCCCAACTTGGTGTCTTCTGCAAACATACTGAGGGTGCACTCGATGCCCTTGTCCAGATCATTGATAAAGACATTAAACAGAACTGGCCCCAAAACTGAGCCCTGGGGAACACCACTTGTGACTGACCACCAACTGGATTTAACTCCATTCACCGCAAATGCCCCCTCCCAGTTGTCCCAAATGCCCATCTGATGTAATCTGCTCATATGACTGCATCGTCTGAAAATCCCACCTTTTTCCCATTCTTTTAAAACAATCTTCTTTATCATCAATTTAGTAGACACAGTAGTTCCAGCATTTGGATGGAGGTGTCTACAAATGCAACTGAACTGAACGTGGCCCTGCCCCAACGCCTTTGAGCAACGACGACGTGCACAGAAGATCTGTACAAGAAGACATGGCATGTTGCCATCCAGAGCATATTAAACATACAAACTCACTATCCAAGCCCATTTGGAAGGCTCTGCCGAACATATAAACTGGCATGAGGCCATCCTAACAGATGGGCACAGATGATGGCAGCAAAGAGACAAAGTACTGTACATACAACAACTGTAGGGGCCCCAGGCAATGGCTTTAGAAGGTTCTGGAGTGTGCGAAACTTGCATGGCTACAGTTAAAAGGCGTGTGCCATCTGTGGGCTGGATTAACTACTAATATATAATGAAAAATACATCTGTCGGTGTATGATGCTGCTCAGAATAAGATGAGAGGTGGTCTGCATCAAGTACAGGAGTGTTGCTGGATGGAGAGGAGAGGAAGACAGACCTATACCTTCAGCCTTCTTACCTCTGAAGGGATGAAGCTTGTAGCACAAAATGTTGAAAATTCAGTCAACGATTTCAAGGTCTTGTCATGGTGTGAAATGTCTGTCCCAGGCATGGAAGAATAACAAAAGCTTTAACATCCAATAGCCAGAGCTCTTTCTCCTACCCCATATCAAGCATGAGCTCCTCATCTTAAAACGTCTGTCCTTTGAACATCAGTAAAAAGCTTCTTGTAATTAGGAAACTGTGGAAATACAAGACACATGATACTGGAAAGGCTAAGGTTGTTTTGTTCCTCTCTCGTTTCCTAGTAATAGGCAAGAGTTGAAACATATGATTATTGTCCCATTATGGCAGGGCACTCTAATCCAGCTGGCAAAACATAAGACTTTAGATATATTATTTTTATGTATTTTTTTTGCAGCTGTGACACATGAAGAGACAGTTTATCTGGGTAACTAAGGACAAAATTTCCATAGAAGACTTGTCAAATGTACTTTGCTAACAGTAAAGGATTAACATTTAAGGTGCTATTAGCACAAAACAAATAAGCATTGAAGAAAAGAAAATTTGGGGTATAACACATCCGAGACACACAAACTGTTCTCTAAGTGAAAACTTTCATTTTAGTCCTGATTAAGGAACAGGAAAAAAATACTGTTCCTTTCTAAAAATCACTCTTTATATAGAGTAACCCACACCTAACTGCTCAGTTTATCCTCCAAGCCCTGAGACATCTCATCAGGGAAGAGAAAACCATGGGCTGGAACAGCTTGAAGCATCTCTCACTGGTCTTCCTGTGACAGTAACCTTGGCTTCATTCTCACCCAAATTCACATATACTCGGCAACTTTGAAATCTAGCATTAAATCCGGCCTCAAAATCTTGTTCTTACTTCTGGTGGAAATGTTCTCACTGCTCAGATCAACCATCAAGAAACATGGGGAGCAAAACCCAGCGACAAGCTATCACTTAATGCTGAGGTCCTAGAGGAAGGCTCCAGCAGACCACAGTACTGAAGAAAGGTCAAGGCAGACACTGTGCTTGGCGTTACGAGTTCAGTTAATAAAAAGATGTGTGGGTAATTCTTTTTTAATCTTGTGAACAAGAAATTTTTCAAAGCACACCAAAGGATCTTCATGTCCCTATTCCCACTAATATCAAAGGGAACAGAAACTTTCTCATGCCAATGATTTCTCAGCCACAAACCGAGCAGTACATCTCAGTACTGAGCAGCACATTTCAGACACAGTCTGAACCAGAATTATGTTCTGCTTCCCATTTTCCACTGCAGAGGGCAATAAATTTAGGTATGGAAAAGATTTTTTACATCTTATCAAGGACTAAAGCTGAACAGATCGCTTTGCAGTGTTGACACAGAAAAGATCAAGCCAATTTATACCATGCAGTCCTTTATCAGAGGGCAGTGTGGAAGGTAAGCAGCAGATTGGGAAAGGATATGAAACCCTATGAAAAAGTACTTGTAACTATTACACTGAAAGGGTTTGATGAGAAACTATAGAGTGCAGCAGATGAACAGATAAAAGCTTTATGTCTGAAAAACATCATCAGCTGCATATTTTTAACATCCTCCCATGCAAAAAAATGGTAGCTCCTAATAATCAAATTTCCTTCTAACTATTTCTGAAAGCTTTTTAAAGGGTTTTTTTAGGCTTTTTGCTTTTTTCTTTAAAATAAAGTGGGGGGTTTTTTTGTTAATTTCTCTGTTCAGACTTTCTCCATCTCTGTAAAAAAAAAAAAAAACTCAAACAAATTAATGATCTCTAATCACGGTGACACTTGTGTTGCACTGTACACTGCAACCCTACTGGTTTTGTAGCAAAGTTACTAAACTTGTAACCCAAATCCATTCAGACTATTTCAAACCAAGGCAAAGCATTTCCCTCTCAGTTCACCTCCTACCTGGTGAGCTCATGGGGTTTCATTTCTCAAGCAGTACTTACTGCACGTGGATGTTTATTCCGCAGCATTTCTGGGAAGCTGTACATATTCAAGAGGTCAGTAACTGTGTTCCTAAAGTTAAGGAGTTGTTAAGTGTTTTATGTAATGAGGTGGTCTACTGGTTATACGCCCGTAATTGTGGCTGACTATCTCACAGCTCACCAAAGTGACTGCTTCTCCTTACCCTCCCAGGGGAATGGCTCCATACCACAGTTGATCACCACAACCCTCTGCCAATGTTAAAGCAGCTCCTGAAAGCACTATCTCAGAAAGCTCACACCACTGAAATTGTAACCACAGGTCTGGGTTTCACCACTTACTTGTAATGAGCAAAATGAAAAGGCTGTTTCCTCAAAGGTTTTGTCAGAATATTACTTAAAAGAGATTTTGAAAGTGATCTGTTTTCTACTGATCGTTAACTAAGGATTAAGCTCTCTAAACTTTTCATACCTGAGCCTTAGATCCTCCCTAATTTTTTTTCCACTTTTTTTCTGCAACACAAACCATAATCATTACTCATACCTCCAAATATTCTGTTCTGGTTTTCTAGTTAGCTTATTTTCTCTTCAGTCATTTAAAACATGTCATTTAAACATTTATTAACATGGTCTAGTGGGCAGGGATGATGGTTGGACTCGATGATCTTGTAGGTCCTTTCCAACCTAAATGATTCTATGATTCTATTCTAAAATAGAAAATCACAGTCCTGTATTTACATTGCATGCGTCCTCAGAATAAATATTAAGTTTTGATTTCTAGATATAAAGTGTAACAATCTGTTCCATTTAAACAGCCGCCTTTAAATGCCACTGAGAATAGTAAATAACCCTACTTTTCACAGCAGTAACAACTATGTTCTTTACAAAGTTACACTGCACCTGTAATAATTAAGATGGACATGATTATATGGCACCTGAAAGTAATGCTGTGTTTGGAATACCATGGTAACAAGAGTAATCCTTAATTATGGATCTTCTGAAACTGTGGATGCTATTTGAGTTCATACAGATTGACAGATAATTAAGAGCAAGACCCAGGAATCACCTACCACAGAGGGACAGTGTATGGGTGGGAGAAGAGCACGGTCCTCGGGACACAACTGCCCCAGGACAGAAGCGATGAGGATGGCAGCCCCGCAGGGAGGAAGTCAGGACACACCTTCTTGCCCAAGGGGGTTCAGACAGACTCTTCACCTGCAATTTAATTCCTTTCCCTACACACACATGCACCCTGCTCTGCCCCTGCAACACAAGGACACACTGCTGCGCTAGCTGAGCAGAACCACGGCACCATGCATGGCACTGCTTCCTTCGTCCCCTTCAGCCTCGACACATGCAGGGCTTTTGTTTTTGCTATTCAGTTCATTTAATCAAAAGGCTGAGTATCTTCTGCCTGCTTCGGCAAGAGAGGATGGAGCCCAAAGACCTCTAAAGTTAGGAAACTTAGGTGCTCCCATCCCCAGTTCTGCTAGCACGGCACCAAGTGGGATCTGGAAGACATTTTACTCTCCCAAAGTCTCGTTACCTGGGACCTCTGTAAAATATTTTATAACTGTGGGTAAATAAATACTTAATGCAAGTCTTTCTGGGGTCCTTTTCTCTAAGCTAAGGATTAAAAGCTAAGACTTGTTCTCTGAGGTCTTCTACAAATACCATGTAGGAGGCCGCACCTCAAGTGTCCTACACAGCAGGTGGGTTCAGGGAAAATGAGAAAAATACGAGACGGAGAGCAGGAAGACAACTTAGAAGTCTGATGCACAACATCCTAAGAATAAACCACACAGCAAAAACATGGCCACTGTTACTGGAAAAAGAACCAGAACACCACAGGTCCCTTCTCTGATTTCCAGTCAGCTCCACAGGTGTTGGTTGACCATGCTACTTCTCCACAGGAATATAATGTTGATCACAACACCCTGAAACCTAAGTAAACCTTTTGAGGAAGATAGCTCTTATGAGGAACAGCTTGAGAGAATAGCTTATATATATATATACATACACACACACACACATATATTAAGGGGGAAAATATTCCATAAAGAAATTGTTTCCTAGATACCTATTAAAGTCAAATCAGGATCAAATCAGAGATGCAAAGAATTAGAAATAAGAAATTTTGGCAAGAGTATCACCTTTCTACACAAAAGCAGGCAGGAAAAGCTGTAAGATGAAACCACTGATAAATCGTTTGAGAGAGAGGACTCTGTTTTCCAAACTCGCTTTTCCCATCAGGTATTCATAATGTCCAGCCACTGCTCTCCATCGCATGAGCATTACTGTCAGTGGTAAGACCAGGCTGGGTACCATGCTCCACACTGCTGACTGCTGAACAAAAAGCTCATCATCAAAGCCCCAATCCTACAAAAACATAGTGAGGTGTTAAATTTGGCACAAAGGGTTCATTCAAAGCTTGCTGAGGTCCAAACAAATCCATTTCTTTTTCAGTGGATTTTGGGTAAAGAACTAAGAACTTACTATCACAAACAACTTTAGTCTTTCACATTGTACCAGAGTAATATAAATTAATAAATATTTGGTTTTGAGCAAGTTAACCTAATCATTAAAATAATATTACTGTGGGAATTAGAATAACCAATGCCACTCAATGCATTTAATCTTTGGACAGTTTCTTTTTAAGCAATAAAACCTTTTGCTGCTCCAGACCAATAAAAAAAAAAGAACGAGAATATTGCAAATGAACATAGTGGGGTTTTGAAAACGCACCGATGACAATACAGTAAGAAATGTTCATTTTATTTTCAATTTGTTTGAATGAAAACCGTGTCTAAAGAGGTAACAAAGGAATAAATGTAAAGACTACCTACTGTGAAAGATTACCAGGATTACTGAAGCTGAACAAACTTCTATGTTGAATGGCAACAGCTAGCTTAAGTAGGTTACATACAAATAAATATAACAATAAAAGGGCACTGGAATGTTTGCAAATGTCTTCCAGCAGTTTTAAATAATCTTGGAGGTATTTCTAACCTGCAGCTGAAAGGATGTGCTCTTAACAATTTGGCTATATTACCATACCATACCTGTAATCCTGAGCAATGGCAAACTCTTAAAGAATGAAGACCTTGGTTTGGTAACCAAAGCATAAGCAAGTAGATGATTTTCACATAGTTTTGTCAACAGTAATCCTGCACGTTTCCATACTAAAAGATCAAACCTACTAATGTGTTAGAAAAGAGGGAGGGATGCTGCTGCAATAACATAAGCAATAATAATGGATGAACGCAAACCACTGAAGATCATTTTAATGATGCGGCCACCAGTCTGCTAGTACCCAGGAGCAAATGGGGTGTTATGTCCCTCCTTCTCCTCGGTGTGGGGACCTTAACTGTGCACTTCACACTGCACAAACCTGTTGACATGAAAGATTAGTTAAACAGCCTCAGCAGATGGAGCTAGGTGTTACTTTTAGCAACTTCTCTGCCCTCTGGGGTGTGTGACAGCAATGAACTCCGTGCCCTCTGCTCAAAGACTGGTCAGGGTTGGGTGCAGGCAAAAGCAAGGACAAGCCTCCACATAGAGCCATCCCCTCCTCAAAAATCACCACAGAGTTGTGCTTGATGGTGGATCTTCTACTCAGCTTCTGCCTGCAGGAAGGCCATTACCTAGTCCAAAAGCTAGACTTCTACTTCAGTCCTTAGAAAAATCAACTTTTAAACATGCTTGACAGCAACGGCCATCTCTGAACAGCAGTTCCCCATCAAGCTGTAGCACTCGGGGAGCTGGCTGAGGCTCCGGGCTCACTCCTGCCTTCAGAGGTTTTGCTGAACAGCAGCGTTTTGTTTCAAACCCGCAAGAGCCCATAGAGACATGCCAGCTTAGGGGCAGCACTAAGAATCTTTCAAGAAGGGATCTGACATTTTCTTTTGTTCTCATTTCTACAGTATTTTCTACTTTGAGAAGGTTATTTGAAGTATCTGGTGCTGACATTTAGCAAAATGTGAAATATGAATTGGAATAGCTGTTCATAGGTAGTGACGCAGCACAGGACGGGGTGTCCCACTGGAGGGGCACTGGCCAGAATATGTCCAATTGTTCAAATCCTCCCACAGTTTCAATCTTTGCTGTGCTCTTCTCTTTCCAGCACACAAATTAACCCACAAGCACCAGTACAGAGGTGCTAGATTTTACCACAGAGGATTTTCTGATCTAGCGCTCCATCATAAGTCAGGACATCTCTTCCATCTCACTGTAGCAAAACAGAGTTTTGTGACCAAAAGAATGCTTACACATGCAAATCTTTTCTGTCACAATCACAAAATTTCCCCCAAATTCCCCATGTATAACTATATCACTGCAAAAAATTACCAGATAAATCTGCCTCTAGCAAAAAAGCTGATAAGAAGATGAAAGACAGACCAAGACATCAATAAACTGCCCTTTTCCAGTTATTTATGAAAGGACTCGCTAGAAGGGAACTTATTTCACAGTACCAATATTCTTGGATGAAAGTTGCATTTAGTGCCATTATGCTTACTCACTTACACTTTTGTCTGCAAAAACCTCCCTACAAGATGCCAAAATGCCCAGCACTAGAGAGCTCAGCACTACAGAGGTCCCTCTTCTCACTGTGGATGCAATGGATGCTCTACAGGTGCATTAGCATTCAGAGCCCCACACGATCACGAATTTCAGGCACACAAGCATATGCTGAGCAAATCAATGTAAATCTTATGGCCTGATTTCCCAAAGAATAATCAAAGTCAGAAAGAGAAACCAGATCTCAGCCTTCCCGCAAAATCAGCAACAATTCAGAGCTTCAATCAAAGTTTTTGTTAACTTAAGATCACTTTGACATATTTTTATCACTTAAACCAAAAATGTCTGCATTATCACAAGTTTTTTAAATGCAGAAACAAACATAAGTGTCTTCCACAAAGGGGAAAATACCACCAAGTGTTTATCTCCTTGTAAACATATGACAGCATCTCAATTTCTATCCAGAACCATTAAATGTGTTCAAGTCTCTTAACATCTGCTAATGCTGCTTGAATTGCCTGTCCGTGTATTCACATTTACAAAAGCAGTCAGCAAGTCAGTGAAAAATAAAGCAGGAAAATCTCCTACAGAAAACCCTGTTGCAGCAAGCAGAACTGATGTGCTGTTCCAAGCAAGCCACATCCCATTCCTATTCAAGTGTTTACACTATTGCATCCTGTAAAAGATAACAGATGCCTCACAGCCATTTTTGTTAAGTGAAACTATTTGCCAAAATACCCTGAAAATTTACAGCAAGGATTTGTACACACTGGAACTAGCCCCCCAGTCCTTCAATGTGCTTCCTTAATCTCCCCTGTGACAAAAAAAAAAAAAAAAAAGCAGAACTCCAAGGACATGGACATGCCACAGCATCCTGAAAACCTTGGCACTTCTGCTTCAGCAGTCACCAGAGACTTTGGGCCAGCCTTGGGGTTTATTTATAAGCTCTCAGTAGCCCCCACTGCTATGGTGAAGGGTCAGGGTTTCCCACCTTCACCTTCTTTTATTTGCAAAATTGTCCAGGCTTATTTTGGGGAACGCTTGTATTTGCTCCCAGGGATGCGATAGAAATCCTCAGGGGCAGAGCCCCAACTTCTCCAAGAAAAATCAGATTTATGTTACACATTACAGTCGCTTTGCACCTGTGCAATAAAACCAACATTTACTAAAAGCGCCAAATTTGTGGCGCAAGGATATTTCCCGGAGCATCAGACTTTCCAGACACAGGCTTCTTTCAGGAAATCTCAGAAGCATGATGCTGATACACTTACCATTGCATATTCATGCACACACCAAAAAAAAAAAAAAACCCAAACCAACAACAACAAAAAAACCCTTTCTGAGTACATGTTAAAATATTGACTATTTACAACAGATTGTGCTATTTCATATGAGAAGACAATGAGAAAACACCCATGCCGTATGTATTTTAAGGTGGCTGAAGTGCAAAGCATAGGATGCAGATGTAGTAGGAGAATGCTGGTGCACATCACATCCCATCTCCGAGCACGGAGACCAACACACCTTTTGAAAGGTGTGTGGAGGGCTCCCAAAGCAGGGAACCATTTCTCTCCAGCTTTTTACCTCTCTCCCAACCCACAAGTCTCACACGTGCCCTAGAAGTCCTCACCGGTCAGGGACTGGTCTGCTCCCAGCACATTCCATTCTGCTGGCAGTTTCAGGTGTCGAAATGCCAAAGCCACTTTCTCATCCAAAAAGTCCACATCTGCAGCAGGTGGTCTTGACCGGTCCAAGAACCGGGTGAAATTTAGTGCCTGCTGGTTACCAGCACAGGTGGCCAGAAACTGGGCAGCGTCATAGGCTTCATCCTGGACAAACTGGAAACTCTCTTCTGCCACAACGAGAACAGGATGACCTTCTCTAGAGGCACAAAGTGCCACCTTCACTGTCTCACAGCAGTCATGGCCTGCAAAACAAAACCAAGGGACATGGTAAAAAAGAATAATTGCATGCCCTGAAGAAACACAACTGAGCAACTCATTTGACACACATAGTCTCTAACATTAAATCAGGTAAGAGAAAGTTATTGAGAGTCACACCTCTAAATTAAGCACTATCTTGAGAATTTATATGTATCATCGGGGTAACTATTTCTTAGAGACTTTAAAAGGAAAAGATGTGTAACTCTTCTGTTTGGCACAATAGAAACCAAGAAATGTTAGCCACTCTTATCTGACCAGACTATTTTTCATCAGCAACAAGTAAAGTCCAGAGCATTAAGTAATTCAAGTGAAGATTTTGCTAACATACCAATGGAAATTGCAGTCCAAACAGTCAGATTATACAGTCAAACTTTTCTTTTCCAGCTCCACAGGACTCCAGTAACTCACCAGAAAACAGAATCCAAGTGCTGCAAAACTACACACTCCAAATGCTGTCACAACACTTGGCTTGTACATAAAACACTGAAATTTCACCTAAAACAAAGGCCTAAAAAGCAGCAATGGCTGTGAGAATGCAACCTGCCCAGGCATGCCCTGTGCATGCTCTCGGATCTCAGGCTCACTGCTGCACCTGCCCTTTGTATTTGGGTTCACGTAACAAAACTAAAACTAAGCTGCTTCTGCTAAATAAAAACATGGAAATGGCTACTTTCTGTATTTGCAGAACAAAAAGGTTGGAAGCTTGATAACTTTTAGGTTTATTTATTTATTTATTTCGGGCAAGGGAAGCAAGAGAAAAGATGCCCTGACATGGCAGCAATTTCATTGACTCAGAAACTAAAAAACCCAAACAACAACAACAAAAAAAACAAACCAAAAATCAAACCCACAACACCTTTCTTGCAATTTTGAAAGGAAAAATATACTAAGTGTCCAACACAATCAGCACTTGTAATTGTCAGACATGCCCCTTCAATAATAAGGTTTGTGTTTCAAGTTCACCGTGCAGCACAGTTTCTTGTTCCAGTCTCAGACTGACGTCATGGCTGTTTTTGCCAGAACAGCACGGACCCTGCACTAATTACTGGAAAAGCTTCTTTTTGCCCATGACCTCAGCATACTACTACATTCATGAAACCCTGCTTAATTAAATACAAAATGACGATTTATTTTTAAAGGCTTGAAAATTCAATTTAAGCCCCTATTTGTGGTCAGTGGGAAAGTTTCCTTCTTGTGTCAGGGCCCTTTGCTGTTGATTTCCCTGACAAAAGGAAAAATATGTCCCTAATCTTCATGGTCTTTCAGCCAACCTTCCGAAGCTGTTCTGAGGCTTTTGGCATCTATACAGGTTTCGTCTGCTGAAAGAGGTGATCCTGAAGTTAATTGAAAGGTCAAAACTGCTATTAGGACACTGTGGGTAGCACCAAAATTGTCAGAGACAAGGCTGCACAGCTTCCTAAGGAAAGCAAATGCAGCTGGAAAGGTATCAAAGCCAAGTGCAGAAGGGGAGGATGAAAACACACACGGATGTCACTGCAACAGCTCAATACAACTGGGAGGCTCTGAAGCTGAAAGGTGAGAAAGCTTCTTTCCTTCCAGCACCAGGCATCTATTAGCAAGAGGATAATGTGAAAGCTGAAGAAATAGATTTACTAGTATTGATGTTATAAAAAAGAATAAGGGTAAGAAGACCTACTTCTGTTCTTGGAAATATTGCACGTGCATTGTAATATATCACCAGTCAATAGGACATGCAGTGGCAGGGATCTCGGCAGCCCAGATGAAACCCATTCAGAAACTCCACCCGCCCTCACAGTAGGAGCCTCAAATATTCAAGGGAGAAGTGAGGAGATGGTGCAACTTTGGCAGAGCTTGCTTTTAACACGGTTCAGAAGTGTACACCCCCCAGCTTTCTTGCTTTGCTTATCTTCTTAAGGACATCAGAATTAGGAGCTGGTAAGACTTATTTTGTTTAAAATCTCCACGAAAGCAGCAAGGTGCATGCAGCCTGCTGAGAATGCCATGCTACCCTACAGGAGCCAACTCAAGTGCTGCAAACTTGGCTCTCCCTTATGCAAAGTGGTAGAAGTTCACTAGAACGCAAAGGTAAAAAAATTCATAATAAAAGACTCCTTAATAGTATGAGAAAAGCTAAATTTTTTTTTTTTTTAATACTATTTTCTGTCTATTCCCATAAGAATGCCATCTGCAAAATAACCTAGAATATGGCTACTCTGTCAGAAAGCCAGTTGACTTTCAGGATTGAAGCAGAAGGCAAATATGCCCCATGAGCAGTTACAGAGACATACTTCAGGACAGTCACTTCCTTGTCATGAAGCCAAACAACTCCTCTGAGGGACAGCAAAAGCTCCTCCATAATGGCAACAACTAGAGAAACCTCAGTCAAGGCACATGATCTTCTTAAACTGGTACATCACGGATGTACACAAAATTCCCTTGGACGGAGCATATGTTAAACACCAGCCCCAAAATTAAGCTAAGCTAAAGGATTGTTCAATGCAATGCAAGGGGAGGTGACAAAAAGGCCACGTCCTGATCTGCAGCCAACAATGGTTCTCGTGAAACTCCCCCAGATATCTAATACAGCCTTGAAAGGGAGGTGACAGAGCTGATGATCCATTTTCATCTAATAGGATCAAACAGGCATCCTGCTAAACCCTGGGGAATGTTCTTCAAAAGGGCAACTACTCACAATGCTTTGATGTTCTCCTTCCTTACATCTGAGATGTCAAACTCTGGGGGGTAAGAGTCTGGGACAGGTTCTGACTTTTGGCAAACAGTTCAAACGAAAGAGAAGCCAGTAAGTAACAAGCATGGCCAATACTAAAAAGATTGCTCAAGAGGTCTCTGCCAGAAACGATGTAAGCAAACATGTCCCCAATACATGAATCTTCTGAAGGAATTGTCAGTGGGGCAACGCTTCTCTCAACATCAAAGACCATTGCTTGCTTCGCCTAGACTAATATCTGAACTTCAACAGACCTTTTTCCCAGACCATTAGCAAAAGTGAGCTAAGCTTTCTGGCACTCTCAGGAGATAAGTGGTTATCATTTGTAAAACAAGCCCAAATCTGTTTTTACAAGGTTAAGTAACTTGCCCAAGATCACAAAGAGCTCTGGGTGGTGTCAGAACAGACACTACTGCTCTTGATCATCTTTTCTGCTCCGGCTGGCAGACAGCAGGGCTTTCTCCTAATATGGGTTAGGCACCAAGTCATGCACTTTGCAAGCATCAGGGTGTTCAACTATCGACTACTATAACTCCCTCATACAGCTTTCCCAGAAATGGAACAGAAAAATGTCCAACTCATTAAAAAGGCAAAAAAAAACCCCAACCCTGGGCATGTCAGGAAGAGTGATAAGCCTATTTACAGCCTATTTGTAAAGGTTTGCATTTTGGTGGGCTCAAAACACATGTATCTGAATAAATCATATAGATGAGTGCACCCACAGAAGGGAAGATAAATCTCTGTGCTTTACAACATGATCAGGTCCGTGATGCCACCCAGCGCCCCTCTCAATTGTCTTCAGTCTTCTCCAGAAATCAGGCCCTTTGGCCAAAATAGCAGTCAAAAGCAAATAATGAAATACTGAACATCACCACACTGGTATCATCCATCAGTATCCCAGTCGAATTTTAACTCTTCTGACAAACACGACAGTGTTTCTACCTTGCTGATGTCTCAGACTGCACAGAATAACTTCATGTTTATGGCTAGGCTTCTCTTCTTCATATTTTTTTTTTCTGCCACAGTACAAAATTAGGTCATTTATATGCTGGCTTAACTGTGATAAAAGTCAAATAAGCCACCCCTTAATTCTTCCTGCATTGCATTTTACTCCATTTCTCCTTCTGCTACTCAGTTACTTTAAATTTAGCTTGGAAACAATTCACTACTAGCTGTTTTGAGAAGTGCCAGTGTATGGCAGGAAAAATACAGAAATTAAAAAACTATTTCAGTCTATGCAGAGATGGGTGCAGTGACTGCTTCTGTTGTAATAAAGCAAATTCCTCATCTTCATGTAAAACCACACTTTAAAAATTACTTTAAATGAGACAAGAACTCTTGAACTAAAGAATTCCTTACTGGGCCACTTAATGAAGCTTGCTTTGGGGAAGACACAAGAACAAAAGATGAAAACATGGGGTTCTGGTCTCTCTGTACTTTTCCCTGAAGAGATAAGATACATCAGTATGATAGCGCTGCCTCCTCTACATGATAAAGATACAAAACAATGAGCAGGAGAAAAGGTGGACATTTCTGAGCTCTAAGCCATTAGCAGACAAGTTAATGTATGGCCTTAGACCTGTCCATCTAATTGGTACTTGCGTCTTTGATATGGGGTGTGGTTAAAAATGCATCAGCAAAACTCTTTAGACTTCTTGTTAAACAAGGTGCACATGGAGACAAAACACCCCTAAACAGAGCTTTACTAAAACATGATTTCATTTCCTGCTCCTCTAAAAGTGGAAATCCTGTCCAAACCTCCTATTTTCAGAATTCACATTTGAGCTATCAAACAATGGGCCCCCAGCCTGGGCAGCTATTTAAAGCCCTGCTGGAAGCACATGTTTGGCTTTGCCTGGTAGGTGACTAAGGACTCCAGTGCTAATTGCATCCTCTGAGTTACCATGGTGGAGCTGGGTTGAAAGAGGTCTTATGAAGAGATTTAAGCAGGACAGGAAAGCCAGACAACAAATGAGGCAAATCTCATGGAGTATGGAGTATCTTGGATTTGCATCCAAGAGATGTTGCCATCTGGTGGCTTGTGGACAGGGAAGCCAAGGGATCTCCTACAGCCATCTGAAAAGTGCTTCTTTTCTTCTTCAGAAATTCCAAATTCTGATTCTGAAAATCAGAGCCCATATTTGAAGCGTGTTTGTGTGATTTACACAGTTATTGTGTTCACTCTTGCAACACAGGAAACCTTATGAAATACATAGGCACAGTACCAGCAACACACAGCAGCCTTTGTTTTTCCTCTTAAACCCTCAGCTATTAATATGGAGAGCGTAGAAAGACTTTTTAAGGCCTTTATGCTGCAGATGCCTTAAAAATCTATAGGTGTGTAGACCCCACACATTACATCTTAAATAATTTTTATACAGATTTAATCACTTTTTCCTGTCACTGATGTCATCTAGAACTGGCATCATTTCCTTTTAATTACACTGCCTAGAGCAATTAAGTACACCAAAGAGGATGGACTGCAAAAAGTCGTCTTGGCTACACTGTTTTATTCTATTTTAGGGGGTTTTTTGTTTCATAATTAAGAGTATTTTCAAATCCACAACTGGTATTGCCAAGTGGTCATTTGTTATGCAACTTGTTTACCCTTTTCGGCTGCCAGTACAAAGATTGTAATTCATGAAATACAGCTTTTTCTATGAAAAGTTGTTTCTTAGGGGAAAACAGTCTGTGGTAGAAGACAATAAAGCATGAACATATGTAAAGGATTTCACAGTAAAAGAAAAGTTTGAAGTGAAGATATTTCCAAGCAAATTGAAATTAATTTTAGTCTATCCTTTTAACTAGCAGGAAGAAAGTAGGAAAGAAAGAAAAAACAAAAACCTGAGAACTACGGAATTAAGAACAAGTGAAAGATCAAACCTGCTTCTCTACCTTAGTTAGCTTAAGCATAGAGAGAAAACTCCCAGTGAGTCAAGGCATTTGGAGTAAATGGGAGTGTTTCAGCCCTGTAGAAACTGCTGGCAACCAGCTACCAGCAGGCAGGCAGGCAGTCTCTCAGGCCCTTTTTCTGCCTCTAATTTTGCTCCTCCTCCCCTTTGAAACCCATACAAGAATCCTGCACCTTTTGAGATCAACCAACAAGAGAAACATGATTTAGGTATTACAGAGCAAAGCCTCAGAGTGATACAACACATTGCAACAGTACACACAAAGGCAATTATATCTCACAAAATTACCTTTCTTAGTGTTTCAGTGACTTAGCTTATAGACAGGGTATTTCTTACCCTTCACTTGCTTGATTAGGAGCTGCTGCAGCTCTCTATTTACAGTATGGGACTGTGTCTCCCTATCTGAAATTTCATTTCAAATTTCCTCCACTGAGCTCTTCTGCATCTCCCACATACTACACACCTGTCTTTAAATGCAAAGCAAAATTTGTGCCCAATAATAGAGCCGTTATTGTGATGGCACACAAACTTGCACTAGATGCACTGCACAAATACTCAAGCTCCCAGCACACCAGTGAGCTTTTTCCTACAGGAATGTCCTCCCAAATCTGCCCAAGAGCTTCCTGACGCCGAGATGCCTCCACTGCCCACAGCAGGCTGTGGTTAGGGCTTCTGACTCATGTGGACAGGGGTGAGGTTGTTCCTTCTTTTGTTAGTTTGTTTGCTGGATCATGATTTGAGGCTTTTTATTATTAGGGCTTTTTTTTCCCAGTGGGGGGGAAAAGCTGCTCTAGCAGCAGAGGCAGGCAACGAGGCTGCTGTCTTGCAATGAAGTTTCACTTCCGTGCTTTAACGCAGATTTTCTACACTACCACGTGCAATCTGCTTGGCCATTCAATGTCGCAGTTACTCTCCTTACCCTGCAGAGATGTTGAGAAGAAAAACGTTTATTAAAGATTATGACAGTCTCAGTTACTACACTAATAAGAACTTGCTGAAAAGCTCAGTTTATTACCAACACTAAGTAGGACGAGCATCCATGACATTAAGTGGACACATCCATCCCCAACAGTACAATTTCAGCAGCAACAATATTTTAGCCATAGGAGCAGAACTGATACCATCTCTCTGCATCCTTCTCTGCTTGAACCTTTGGTATTTTCTTAATAACCAAACTCCAGCAACCAAGTTTTCAACTAATGATATCTAAACTCAAGTAACATCCAGTGCCATTACATCTCTCTCTGCCATGCTGATGGACTTTAACATGGTATCTGACGAGACAGCATTTGAAATTGTTCTGCAGAACTAGAGTGCCGCTGGTACTGAGGAAAAGTTCAGTTATAGAGACTTTGAACCAGATCATTTACAAACTGAAGCACTGTAACAGTGACAGTAAAGCAATAGTTAAATAAGTTTTTGGTACCTTTTGCTTCAGAAGCTTAGTTGGACAGTGTAACCTGGTTTGTCTTTAGGCTGGCAAAAGAGCTACTGGAAGCACATAAAGCATAATCCGCTGCCTAATTCTTGTATCCCAGTAGCTTATTTTGATACTTCAAGTTATGACAGATCAGCTTAGATAAGAATCTGTTTCTTATAAGGCAAAATTATTTCCCTTAAACTAACACGGTCACTAGTGGGGCAGGATAACAACCCCATCCCATCCTTCAGAGCAAGTGCAGACATACAGGTAAGCATTTTGTCCTTTGAGTGACTGTGGAATCTACATTTAGCCACATCTTCAAGTAAAAAAAGCTGCTCCCATAAATTTACAATCAGGAGTCCTTTCTTTTATTATGTAAAGAAATAAAAGCTTACATTTGAACTGTACTACTAACTATATATATTTTCAGTGTTTAAGGCTGATGATAAAGACAGCCTAAGAAAGAGGCAGATTGCTCTAGCAATTACATAAAATGCAGCAGTCCTTTGACTCTGCAGTTGTAAGCTTTTATTTAGGTAAAGTCTTTCAGGATATAGAGAATTTCCACACACAACGAGAATTTAGGAGGTATTCTGACACTTTATATTTCCATTCTATTTTCTTTAATTTCTCATCTAAAACCACCTTATGTTGTTGAGGTGGGGTTTTTTTAATGTGATTTCCTTTGAAAGCTTTGCTAAAACATTCTACTTAATCTTGGCAGCAAATATAATTAAATAATTTCTCTTTCTGTTTTTTACGCTTCTGTACATCACCAAAACTGACAAAGTCAAGAAAAAAAAATTAAAATCTGGTTTTGTTTTTACACTAGCTTTAACAGAATTATGGTTACCCTTTTCACCCCAGCCCCTGATGGACTTCATCTGAAGGCTCCTGGGACCATATGAAACTCTAAGGACTTAGGATGAGGATGAAGGAAGAGCCTCCAAGCCCAGAACAGAAGCAGAGGAGGTGTGAGGCAGGAAGGCAGAGGGGCTCGGTATGCTTTTGAGTGAATCAGCCTTTCGTTCATCCCAGGTGTGTGCAACACATCTTGCATTGCAGGGACAAAGAAAGATGCTCAAAGCTGGAAGTGAAGGATGAGATTTTGGTTACAAGCTGTTTGTGAGAGTTTCCTTGCAGAGCACTTGCTAAGTGCCTGGGCTTGGATGTTTAAACAAGGGCTGGTCTCCCACACACTGTCTCTAGTTCATGGCTAATCCTGCAGCAAGGTCAAATAACGCCAGCTCTGAGTCACCACAACCATTTCCAAGGCAACTGGCTGAATATAGTGTAAACACATGATTACAGATTCACTGTTGAGTTCAGGAAGGAGGAGGAGGAGGAAGAACTGGGTTGAAATAAGTCATGCTCTTACTGAAATCAGAGTAGTCAGTGCTGAAGCAACACTGGACAAATGCATCTGTGTCAGCGGAGGGTATGAAAAAAATTGTTTTTTCCCATTTTGCTTCTCCCCAGTAACCCCTTCACCACTGAAGTCTTTTTTTTCTGAGGTAGTATCTCCAAAATGAGGTACGAGCACAGAAGAGAGTGTTATCGACATGGTTGCTTTACATGGGAGATGTCACCTCTTCCCTTGCACTGCGGCCCCAGACAGTGCTATCTGGCAGGAACGGGACTACCTTTCTGAAAGGTCCACTAAATCTTTGCCTGTTACAAGCTGTATTTTGGGACAGCAGCTATCACGACTTTACTGGGTCAGAAAAAAAAAAAAAAGCCCATTATAACTAAAGGAACAATTGAGAACAGTTCCCTCCTTTCCCTCTGAATCACAAACGGTGTCAGTTTTCCCACTAACAGTGACAAAACGAACCCCAGGGAGCCCTCCCCAGTGACTCAGTTACACTGGGGGCCGGCAGGACAGGCAGAGCCCAGGGCATCACCCTGGGTACCATCTGGCAGCCACCACCCCAGCTGCATCCACTGCTGCTCCAAAGACGTCAGGGCCAGTGGTGATAGGAAAGCATCGCTCCCTCCTGGAAATCCCATCAAGTATGCTGGTTCCTGCATGGGCTGAAGGGTAACACTGGAGCTTTTCAGTTCCTTTCTTGGCGACGCAGCCACAGTCCTGAGAGGGAGGTGAGGTCATTGCAAGCGGCGCTGGCACAGCCCCGCGCCTGCCACACAAAAGCAGAGAAGGAGTCACCCCTCTTCTCCCTCCTCTAGGAGAAAACAAGCACTAATCTAATTGATTGCACGGGGCTCCAGTCGTCAGTAACTGTAAAAAGACTTCTCTTCCTAAGCCAACCAAAGAACTCGAACAGCACAAAAGGAGGAGGAAATGAAAAAATACAGTGGCCAACTTTTAGCCACTCATTCCCAGGAGGAGAAACTCCTTAGCCCAAGTTTTACTTCACGAACATCTCTCACAAAATACTTACAAGATAGATAAAAAGGCAAACCCGTGAAATACACTTGATCACTTAAGCTATGCTGTGCATAGTGAAAATGTCAGGCGTTTTTCTCACACTAGTATCAACGTGCTGCATAGCAACAAGTCAGAATGAAAGGTTAATGGTAAGGACCGCAGCCTGGAACATGCTCATTCCCACGGTCCTGAAGTCACTGAAGGAAAATGCTGCACCAATTTGTTTTGTTTTGTTAATGGCATGAAGGCTTAAAGAGAGCGGTGGGCTTTAACGTGAAAATCCACCCCATCTGAACCGGCTGTGCTGGAGGGATGGCACCAAGCGCCTACATTGCCTGCTACTGCAAGTGTTTCAAAAACTCTATGTTGGCTCTGATTTGCATGACAGGATTCAGGGGAAAAGGGTTGTATTTCACCAGGACTACAGCAATGAACCTCACCAAGGTAAGGAGATCATAACTGTAGCTAGGACTTACCAGGCTGTACGTCATTTGGACAACAGTATCTCTAACCTGACAAATATGTCTTCCATTATCTTGCTTGCATTTAAAAGCCTTTTACTATGTGTAAACATAACTGTGTATTTTCTACAATAGAATCCCATTAAAGTTACACATTAAATAACTGCACTCTCAGAGTCATATAATTCTTGCGAAATCAAGCAAGAGATTTTTAAAAGGCATAAGCAGTCATCCAAACTATGTGTTCTACTCTAAATGTGTAAATGAGGAAAAAGACAACCAACAAAACAGCATTACATTCAAGTCCACTTGAACTAACCAAATTTCACAGACTGATACACTGATATGCAAAGAAAGGCAATTGTTTACCAGGAGAAATTGTCTCCAGGCTCCCAGGATTAATCTTTCTTGTGCTTGTGCAGTGTTGGACAGTTGACCCAGTGAAGACCAAGTAAAAAACTACATCATCTTCAACTTTATCTTCCTCAGTCAGCTGCACTGTAATAACAGAGTCACCCTAGGAAAAAGGACAAGAAAAAAGGTTAGGTTTACATTTGCAAGACCCACATCATATAAAATAAAGCTTCTCTACCTACAAGGCTCCTACTCCCTGTTTATACACTCCTTTCACATGACTCGGGGCCCATCCTAATTTTCAGATATGCAAGTCATCCTTAGCATACCTAAGCATTACAGCCAGCCAACCAGCTAGAAAATACATTGAGTGCAGCTCTAGGAAGAGATATATAGAAATCTCAAGGGTGTATTCAAAATAGCAACTTAATATGGTGAAATCACGCCAAGTCTGACAAACGTGAGCATATACCCCACACGGGTTTTTTTTATAGACACGCGCGTGCATATATATGTATGTATCGCCCCACATATGCACAGCTAAAACAACAGAAGGATAGCGGCCTAAAATTGCCTCTGTCTTCATAAATTTTAACAAATTCCCTAAACCTTGCTTGAGCTTTCACATTTCTCACATCCAAGCTAGCCAATTGTGCTGATAGTTCCAGTGCAACCAACTTAATCACCAAACACGTCTCTCATCTGCAATCCATAAACACACAAAGATAAAAAAGTTTCATATCCACTGAGTTATTTTTCCACCTTCCTTACCAAAAAACAGTAACTGTGGCTGTACAGGCAGCAGTAGCTCTTCTCATTCATCTATAACCTCATGCCTTGGTGAAAAGCTCTGTACACTATCAAAACCAGCAGTTCTTCAAGCCCTGAAAAGAAATCTGTTGTGATCTGTTGGCTGAACACTCCCACTTAGTTCTAGGGAGGCTTTGTTTCAGTGTCAGTATATTCTATCATTTTGCTCATCTTTGCTATCAGCAAAAATTATGTTCATAAAGGGCATGCATGGTTATCATAGTTAACCCAGCACAGGATACAGTAAGTACATCTGAAATTCATACACCTGCATGGACAAGAACAGGAGAAATATCCACCAACTTCAAGTTTCCACGGGGAAGGGAAAGCAAGGAAAGAGGATGGCTTTCAGTTACTACAGAACTAAGTGAAGCATTTTCATTTGATCTCACCATACATAATTTATCTGCCCAAAGAATTATGTAAACTACAACACTGAGAACAACAGACTGTGATGTGACCTTCTGCCCCTTTTCTATCAAGATCAAAACCAGTTGGATGCCCCAGTTTTACACTGCAGCTGCATTAGCCAGCTCTCTGCCACCATCCCGTTGAGCATATGGTTAAGGCTGCAAATCTGGAAAAGATTTTATTATTATTATTGCAGATTATATAATTCTAATTTGCATATCTAATAGAATACGCATGTCATTTCATTTAAAACCATCTCCTTAAGATCACTCAGTTCATCTCTTCTCTTTGTCAAATATACTGCAGAAAAATCCCAGACTTCCAAGCTCTCTCATACACCTGTCCTGCGTTAGCATTGCTTCCCACGCTCCGTCTCACATCTCCCCCTGTTCTCCCTCATCTCAGGCTCCTTTTACGCCCCACCACAGCTTCCTCCTCCAAGTTCACGTCCAGTTCTCCCCCTCTGATCTGGCTTGTCTGGTACCTCTTGCCACAGGCAGGATTGCACCCTGCTTTGATAGAAACAAGGTTTTGCAGTGCAGTACACAACCAGCCTCTGGTCTTAAAAACAAATATATGAGACAGTCTTACAACACACAGGAAAGAAAACCATGAATTCAAAAAAGGTAAATGGAGCAGCGAGTCTAGTTTGCATTTCTAGAGGCTGCAGAGTTACAAATGTACATTTTAGGAAGGTCTCAAGTGATAATATCAGACCAGACTTCCAGCTGGGGGGAATGGAACCATGCAGCAAAAGTATATATTGTATATAGTCAGTGTTGAAACAAAAACAGGTGCAAAAAGAAATAAATCAAGCTTTAAATTCAAGCATGACCAGCACACATGCTGAGTTGAAAACTAAATATCCATTTCAAGCAAATGGATCCAGTTTTGAGCGGATGTTCAAAAAAACAAAAGCTGACGTTTCAACCTACAATCCCTTTGTGCTTTGTTTTTTATATCCGCCTTTGTTCAAACTGTTCCTCCCTTAAGGCATGAACATACAAAGCACTTAAAGAGACTTAAAATGCAGGTGACATTTCAGGACACTCATCAACAGGGTTGACTGTTTAAAGTGGTATCTGTTAAAGGAGATTTTTCTTTTATTTAACTCAGAAATCAAGTACAGCTAGTCCAATTCCTGTGAAAGGAAAGCAAATCCGCACAGAGTGCGCATGACAAGACACCCATCTATCCATGTGAACTACTTGCATTTCAAGGAAAAGCAATTTAATTTGCAGTGTTACTGCAAAAGCTAATTTGTATATTTTATTATTGACAAAAAAAATCCAAATACATGGAAGAAACTTCAACATCAGAAGTTCCACACAACCTGAAATCCATCTAAGCTGAGACTTAAGAAAAGATGGCTGAACTTATATAGATACCTGACCTAATTTTGAAGGTAGCCTGGCTTTGTAGGGTGGTCAGACCAGATGGCCTCCAGCAGTCCTTTCCAACCAAATTATTCAACTCTCTATATTCTAAATCAGTTTATTTTAGTTATTGTTTAAGTCTAGGGAGAGCACAAATTATCACCAGCTGCTATCAATTTAAAAGGCTCTTCAGCTATGTCTAAGTAGCACTTTATGGTGGTATGGTCTCCACCACCCTGCTTCCTCCTCCTCCTCTTCCAGAGGACCCTCCAGCAAAAGACTGAAGAGGAATGCCCAATAACCTTATTATGATAACTAAGTATCTTCTTTTTTGTTTACTTGAAATTTTAAGTTGTCTCCAAATATCTTCAGCAAGACTAATAATTTGCCACTTAGTTGCTGCGTACTTCAGTTTATTTACAAGTGTCATCTGAGCTACCTCTTAGCTGTACTGTGCCTGGTACAGCTCACTGTGAATGATGTGATCTGAGATCCCAGAAATAAAAGAGCAAAGCACTAAATAAGAAAGACCATCCTCCTTCAACACACATCTCTACTTCCCAGTTATTATCAATTTTGTTGTCCGCTGCCAATTTTAAGTTGATTTTAAAAAGTTATATGCAAACAACATATTTATTTGAAAAGGAAGAAATGCACAGAACAACTCCCTCTCTTTCCAACATTTTTGGAGTCAAAGAAAATCAGTTACAAATGCAGCCAAATTCCTCCAACCCACATAGAAGACTTTCCAACAGCCCTATTGCATTCAGCCTCCAAAAACTTTTTAATTGAAGTATGTTTACCTTTATTCATTTAATATTGTCCAAAAAATGTCATCTGTTCAGTATCACTGCCACACAAGGTGGTTATTATAACCCTTCTTTCATCCCAAATGGCTAGAAATGGGAGACCAGCCTGCCAATAACCCTTTGGTGAAAGTACAGACAGATCAAAGCCAGTCCCTGGAATGCTCCAACAAATAAGAATAATTTAATTTCAAAACTAGTTTGGATCGACTAATATTTACTTGGCTTAAAGCCCATTGGAAATGAAAACATTCCATTTTGGTCCATTCATGAAAGAGGTCACCCTCTGCCTCATTCAGATCTGAGAATCTCTGGTTTCAGATAGCTGCGATGGGATGTAAAGAAGGTGGATGTGGCTCTATTCTCTAAATATATTCCCTTCCACAAACCGAAGGGAGAAAGCAGGTCTGCCTCGCCAAGGGATGGGTGCACTGGAAAAGCCAAGCCTGACCTTGGACTACTATAAAACAATTCAGAACAGAATTTTAGAGTGGTACATCTCTGAACCTTTGGCTTAGTTAAGGCAGCTGAAATGCCATTATCTCTAAAAAGGCCCAAATGCTGTTACTAGGTCTAAAAAACAAAACTAGATAGACAACGTACCTGTTTGTCAGCATATTTTGTTGGCATTAGGACAACCTCCACCTTTTCAGGTATTTGTTTTTCCAGTGCCGCAGATAAAGGCACATGGATTGTGTGTAGGCAAAGTACGAGCAACTCTGAGTAATCATTTCTTCTTTCTCAGACTTGGTTTCTGTGTCTGTTAAAACAAACTATTTACCTTCAAAGGCTTCTTTTTTTTTTTTTTTTTTTTTTTAATATATGACCTCTGCAATATTTGGAAGTGACAATCAAGCGAACAAAATCTTTAAGCTCAAAAGAATTAAGATCTCTTATGTTATTAGCTCAAAAATACTATCCACCTTCCAAAAAGTAGTAATTGGTTTAAGCATGTAAAGACATCTTTCTCTTACACTTCAGGTCCTGGAAATCTGTCTGGCTCTGGGGAATTGATACCATTTGGGACCACAGGGACAGACCCAGCAAATGCAGAATTCAAGACCTCAGGATGAGAAACACGAGTTTATCTGGCATGGGGGAATTCTCCCTGAGGGACACTAGTTCTACCAGCAACAAGTACATTTCTCTGCAATGGACTATGAAGGTAAAACTATTCTTATCATCTTAGCATGCTGGCTAACAAACTTTAAAGGTGGGGGTTTTAAAAAAAAAGAAGGCAAACTGTATTTTTATAGCTGAAGCATGTGATTTCTAAGCTGGTTTTTCCCCCATGGTTCATAGTGGGCATTTTGAAGTACATTATCTAATGCACTAACCACCCACTCTGAACTCCCCACACACACACAGTCTAAAAATACTTATGAAAATGAAGCATGTGTTAGATAGCAATACTGGAGCACTCAAGCATTACTTTAGCATTCTGCTTTTAATGAGAAAACACTAACAACCAGTAATTGTGAATTTGTTCTACACAGAAAAGCACAACTGCTGCTTTTCCACCTCTAGCTGTTTTTTTCATGCAGGAAAAGCCTAGCCAGTGCAATCCTACTGAATGGAACGTCCATGGGTTACATGGGTTAGAGATTCACATGCAAGGAAAGAAACGTCCCTCCCAGAATACTTCCTTCTAAGAGCTGCTGTAGATGTCGGCATTATGATGCTTTATTAAAGAGGCTGGATTAGGTGCTGGATTAGATGAGTAAACATAACCTGCCACTGTAACAAGTTTTGTTTTGTTTCCACTATTCATAACATGAATGCTTGTTGGGTCATTGCTTATTGCATTATGTTGGGACACAAAAGGAGAAATATGCTTTTGAAACACTTCCCCCCCCCTCCTTGGGAAGCTCTAAAATAGCTCCCACAAGAGCTGCACTGTACCCAGGAGGACAGCACAAAATCACAGTTCTGGTTTCCACCTCCTCCTTCAAGGAATTCAGGCTCATCGGTACCTTTATTTATTAATTTTTATACAGAGTTGGACTTGCTGTTACCCCAGCTACTGCTTGACACAGAGTAGACAGGATTGGGCTGTAATTACAGCAAGAGGCGAGTCCTTTCACATCCCTGTGCTTCGAGTTTCCCCATCAATGAAAGCGGGAATCGTGCTTCGAACACACTGAGTATTTTTCATTCAAATGGCTTTTAAAGAAAAAGCTGACTTTTCAATCATATGATGTTTTCTTTGGAAAGTGTACAGGACCAACAATATTTAAGTTAGACAAAAATCAAAGGGAAAGTTGAGACAATTCCACCTCAGATTGAGAACTGCAGAATACTGCAGTTGGAGGATGGAAAAGGCAACTGCAATGCAGCTTTAGAAAATGTAGCAGAAGTCATCCTGCAAGAAAAAAAGTAAAATATAATTTAGATGCTTGATGATCCACTACCATCTACCTCTACCAGTACACAACAAGATCAACAGCTAAACTTTTGCTCCCAGACAGTGTCCCCATCTCAGCTGAGTATCTTGGAAGATCCCTCCCATCTAAGTTTACTTCAGGTTGGCGTAAACATACGCTTAACCCCCTGGAGAACCACATCTGGAAGGGACACTCGCAGCACACGGACACACAGACATCTCCATGCAGAACTAAACCAGGCATAGCTGCACAGGCTCCTGACTGCAAAAGGAAATGGGGGTTTGGGCAACTATTTCTAGAGCAAACATGACGGTGCTCTCATCTCCTGGAATAAAGCATTCGAATGAGAAAGGCTTGGATCCCAGTTTTTCCAGGTCTCGCTAAGCACTCCAGCCAGTCAGCTGCAACACAGGCACCAAGCACTATCACTGCTGGCTCATAAAACCAAGGGATACTATTCTTCCACGGCAAGAAAACAACCTACGTCCAAGCAAACACTTCCAGGCTGCTATTCCAAGGTTAAAAGAAGCAGATGAGCAGCTCAGCGCTGAGAGGTGGAATGCAGGATGGGTGCTACTTTCAAAACATTCAGCCGAGTCCCCTCCCTCTCTGCCCTAGCATGAGGTGAGTTTGTCAGTGGACCTCACTTAATCTTGAGAGCATTTTCTCTAATGGGAACATTATTAGGGCTTCTAAGTTGCCTCCTGGTACTTCACTCCCACATGCTGCAACATCACAGCTTGAAACATCCATCTCCTTTTGCAGATGTGGCTATTTACCCTGCTAGCTCCCAGCACACGTATATAAAAGGAATAGACCATGGGAAGAGGTCAGAGCTATCTGTTACAGAGAGATAAAAGCAGTCATTACAGACATCCTTAATTTCATAGTATCATTTAGGTTGGAAAAGACCTTGAAGATCATCGAGTCCAACCACCATCCATACTCACTAAACCATGTCCTGGAGTGCCTTGTGTACACACTTTTTGAATACCTCCAGGGATGGTGACTCAATCACTTCCCTGGCCAGCCTGTTCCAATACCTGACAACCCTCTTGGTAAAGAAATTTTTCCTAATATCCATTCTAAACCTCCCCTGCCACAACTTGAGGCCATTTCCTCTCATCCTATCTCCAGCCACCTGACAGAAGAGACCAGCACCCACCTCACTACAACCCCCCCTTCAGGTAGTTGTAGAGAGCGATAAGGCCTCCCCTCAGCCTCTTTTTCTCCAGAATTTCATCAGTACATATTGACTCAGAGGAGCATTTAGGAGAAATATCATGTCAAATGCAGTTTATCCTGCAGAACTCCAGTCCCCCGAAACAAAGGTAGGGCTGTGAAATATGTCTGAACACGAGCAGCTCTAGAAATCCCTCCTCACCTGGAGATATCCCCCTTGATAAAGGCAATGACCTGGGTCAGGAGCATGGAGAAAGACAGATGTCGTTCAGCTGGAGTGTTGCAACCTCCTGCAGATAAAACTTCCAGGGAGAGACTCCAGAAATAAATAGAATGGCAAGCTGCCAAGTTTGGGGTAGATTTGGGTCCTTTTTCATAGTCAATGACTTCAAACTCCTTGATCTTAAAGGAGCATGAAGCAGAGATGGTTTTTGTTCTCTTAAAATAAATTAAAAAAAAAAAAAATCACGGAAGACAACAACAGGAACTACTCCAATGGTTTAAAAAAAAGTAATAATAAAAAAAATAATCAATCTCCTTTTAAATTAACAGCAGTGCTATTATTTCTGCAGGCAAAAGGTTTCAGGTTGACAGCACAGATACTGAGTCCCTCTGTGATGAGAAAGACAGATTTTGCAAAGCAGTCTCTTACCCTTCGCAAAATACAACTGCAGACTGTAACTTCTTGCCCACAGGCCACCAAAAGAGCAGAACGATGGTACATGTTTTTCTGCCAGCCCACATAGCAACTTGAGGTGATACCTTCCATGTTTCATTAATGTTGCACTGAGCCAAGTGATCTCATCTTCCAATGCTAACCACAAAGCCATGACTTGAACACTGACATATATGCAAAATAACTTTCTTCCCTCCATCACTTTCTTGCCCCAAAGGTGAGAAAGAATTTGGTCCAAAAATAAGATTAGCTTAGCACACTGATGGATAAAAAGTTGATGCAGGGCAAAGTAGGGATGCAGAATCAAAAGACCAATTATTTAAGACTTTTGGGCAAAAGGAACATGTGGGAAAACATGGATAAACAACCCTGAACTGTTGCCTCCAGGCCTAAGCTGCCTTCCACATATCCATCCTGAGTGTGACCTATGCTAAAAACACAGCATGGACTCCCTCGATTCGCCTGTCTGCAGAGCCAGCATTATTACAGCTGATTTATTAACGCAGTCTCACAGCCACACCACATCCCAAGCTGGTCCAGGTGTCTAATCCTGCAACAGGGTTTCTTTGCAAAGAGATAAATGGTTTGAGGAGAGGAAAGAGTGGATTTCCTACTCTGAACGAGTGTGAGCAACACCATCTCCTGCAGAAATGGGTGCACTTGAAATCTGTTATTAGTAGCCCACATCCTTCAACAGATCACATCTCTGTCGGTCTCCAAATCAATCAGCTCAGAGATGAATCTTTATTGAGTGCCAAGATGCTATTATTACACACATATTAATCCAGGCAGCTTGAAGGAGATGTCTACAGACTGCCAACAGAAAATCCATCAAAGTAAGAGGATCTCGTTAGTGCTGAAAGAGACACATGATTTATCTTTATGGGTACATCTTCACGACATACCACTTTGCTATACAGAGCCAGGCAAGTTATTAGATTGGGCTGTTAATAGCCAATTTAGCTGTATCATTGCCTTAGCACAGGGCTCCACATGCTCTGCAGCACTTGTGCTACCAACACTTGTTCAGAGCATGCTTAGTCCATCTGCTTGGTGCCTTCTGTGCTATGCAGACAGCCTTCACAAAACTAAATAGCCAAGGTAATTTCTAATAATTTTTAGCATACAGGAAGACATGGTAAAATTAACAATAAAATTAACAGCAAAATGGCAAAAATCAAAGTTAAAAAGAAAAACAGAAAGGATAAGAAAAGTGCCATTCAACTGTTTGTGTTATATGCAAACACCTAGCGGAAGAACTGCTATGACAATTTTATTGTTTGTGTGAAATTGGCAGTATAGTGAAGGAAATATTTAATTTTTCATTTATTTGGACAGTTTAGTATTAGCCAGACCATTCATTTAAAAAATTGCGTGCTTGCTGTCCTCAGTCACCATGGCCTATACTGCCTGAATAAGCAATTATGGACAGTAATCCCAAATCCCTTCTGCTGCAAGCCCAATAAAGCTCTGGTACAGAGAAGAAGGAGGTATGGAGGTACACAAGCAACAACACATTGGGGTTGCCCTCTAAACTATGCATGTCTCCATGTAATGCCACCACAAGAACACGAACACAAGATGAAAGACAGGGGAAATTTCTCTATAGCAGAATATACCCTCCAGCATCATCCAGTTTCCACAAGTACCGATCTTACTATTAGAGTTTTTTTCAGAAATTGTGGAAACTACTACAGACATTTCCTATAAAACACACCCAAATTGATAGGAATGTCTTACTCTGGACTCATCCTAAAGCCTTTTTCTTCTGTTCTTCACTACACTGTTAGAGAACCGAACCAGTGAATTTTATTACCAGCTGCTTGAGTGATTGGTAGTATTTCCTGCTAATTACTCACATAGCAATAACAATAAAACTGTAGTGCTGGGGAGAAATAGCAGGCAGTATGAATGTATTCAGTGACTAAAAGAAATTTAGCTATTCTCTTGGCACTAGAGAGGTGGAGAGTCACAGTTCCTGGAAGATAAAGTACATATGATGACACATTATTTGAAACAATCTCCTTTCACTAGAGTATTTTCACAAATAGCCTTGATATGTCTTAAAGGAAAAAAAAAAAATCAGGTTTGAACACTAACACCCAAAGGCATAAGAGAGCAGAAGGATGGTGTTTTCCTAGTACTTCAGCCTCCTCTACAGTACAGCAAAACCCTCGAAGAGACAGAGCTTAGAGTGTGTTTCAAATGCCCATTTTCCTGCCAGCTGCAAAATATCCATGCCAGTCTTTAAATATTTCACAACTACAACACTTAGAGCTACTATAATTATTGAAGCCCTTTTTAAAGTGACATTTTTTGCCAGTAAAGAATAGAAACCATTATAACTATTATCTTACTGAAGAAGTACCCCCCACAACCACAGCTACTAGAAAGATGAAACTTCTGCAATGCTTAGAATAAACACTTTGAAACAAAGATACAAACGCGGGCAGCCCGGCAGAAAGCAGCACTGAAAATGTGTCCTGCAACAGAACTGCCACTTGATGGCAGTGCACAGCATTGATCTTTACACAGAACAATTCATCACAGTTTATTTTATTTTCCACTTTAGCACAATATGCAATTGCTTTACTGAGCAAGGCAGAGGACGAGCATTTGCAGAGACACCGCATGCAGCACAACCTTCAGAAGTAGACAGGAGGCACTGCAGACAGAACGCAGGAGATTTGAGAGGTTATTTGAAAACAACATGCCTTCATCAAATCAACATCTTCATAACCACTACTCTCACATCAGCTTTGCTGTCAGAACTGCCTCTAGTCTAACAAAATAACTGTCATCACTTTGTTACAGAAAATAAAGCAGGGACATGTATCCTGATGAATGAGATGGGAAATTTGTTTGGTCATTCTAAAAGCTAACATAAGAATATTCATGAACTTTCTATAAATACATTCACAGAGGAAGAGTAGTCGAAGAGTATTTTCATCCTCTTAAACACCAAGTCCTGATCTCTGTTGCTCATTCCTCCTGAGACGAGGGGAGGCAACACTGTCAGCCAGCACTGGGGATGGGACACAATCTCTTAATGTCCTCCCAGATATTAACCAGCCCATCAGCTACCACAAGAAATAAATAAACTTAAATTCAGAGCCCAAGATATATACATCATTTCACCTAGTTTTAAGAAAACCCTTAGTGTGACAATACAAGGATTCCTTTTGCGGTTTCAGAAAACAGGCTGAAGCAATCTAATAGCTCCCTAAAAGAGGAGATCTTTGTCTCCCTGCTTTCCCACCCTTCTACCCCATACCAGCTCCAGCATCTTTCTCCTGAAAGTTGTGTTATTTAAAGTTCACATGTAAAGCTGCAAAGGGGTGGTGAGTTAAGGGCAGAATTTCAGACAAGTGCTCCAGACTAAGCTAGACCATTTACTGTTTACCAGCACATTCATACTCGCTAAACAGGATCACAGAAGAAAAGATCAAATAGATAATTATGGGAGGAGGGCTTTGAACACAAATCACCAGCATTTTTAGTTTCAGATAACGTGGAAAAAGAGTTGAGAAAGGGCCACTGAACTGCAGTTTACTCAATGGCTTGTCTTGGAGGAAGGTGATGCTGATGGGCAGGTGGCCTCTTCTGACTTCTCCAGCCAAAGCTGCTTTCAGTAAATGCACAGAAGTGACCATTTCACAAGGAGTCCTACACTAACATCGCACAGGTCTCACAAGCTAGTGAACATCTCACTTAAGAGGAGCAAGACAAGCAAACAGCCTCACGAAAACCAAACTGTGCAACCCAAAGTTTCACTTAGGTACCCAGGAACTGAGAAGCAGCAGGTAGCTTGCCAGAGGATGGTGCAGAGCTCAGGTGGCAACTGCCAGCCACCCATTTCAACAGAAGGGCTGGCTTCTTGTGTGATGTAGACCAGAATTTGGGAAGTGGAGGATGAAAAGAATCTGGATCAAGGACCTAAGTGACAAAAACTTAAAAGATGAGGTCAAGCACCGTTTAGCAAGGAAACTATTTTGCCTGCAGAATGAAAGCAGAACCAGACAAGTTGCAATGTGCTCCTGTAAAAAAATCAGTTTATCCAGGTGCCCCAACTGACCTTCTTAAAACCAACCAAGAAGCAGGTTCTTCCACAAGCAACACAAGCAAATATTTTATTTGTAAAAGGTTCTCAGAGGCCTTCTACTCATTCATAATTCAAAGACATTTTGAAGGCAGGGCAGAAAACTAGTTTGTCATTAAGAAGAAAACAAATACCCAACAAATAAAAGACAAGAAGTTTATCAGATCCTCTCACCACAGAGCTGAACTAAACATCAAGGCTGATTGTCCTCTTGCCTAAGGACCTTGAAAGAAAGTAAGACGGGGCTTCTGTATAGTGATTTTCATGAGAAATTCACACATCAAAAGCATGCGAGGTATGTTCTACTTTTTTCTGCTGGACTGATCTCAGATATTCAGGCATCCCAGTGGCCTTTGTCACCACAGATGCCACTAAGCAAACAAATTCAGCGTTAGTAGAAGAGTAACTAAAGCACAGCTGCCAGCCTCATGACAACATTTTACTGTAGGTTTATAAAGGTATTTCATTTTGTCCTTTTGTCCCTTTGGTAGAGACTTCTGAAGATCATTAATTATCTAGAACACAATAGTGCACAAGTCACACCTGAGATGGTTTCAGCCACAGTAACAAGCTGGCTGCCAGGCAGGCATGCCTGCACAGCACCTCGCTGCGCTCACGGACACAGGGAAGTACAGCACTTGGGACACACACTGCTGCCACAAGCCTCAAGCTCTCCATACTGTGAACTTTTTCCTTTAATCCTTTAATATTTATTCAAAAGAGGTTTTTTTTTTCTTAAAACATGAACATCAGAGGTTATCACAACTGTTTTTCTCAGGAATACAGAGGGCACTTCAGTAGGGCATCAATCGGTGTGAAATATGCAAGTGGGAGAAAAATATTACAAGCATTATCCTTTTCTTCCCATTTTAGATTAAAGCAGAACACACTGGGAAATCTACAGTAGTAGTTCATTCATTAACAGAAGAGAGGATCTACTGCACCCAAAACCCAGGTTATATTAGGAGAGAGTCAATGCATTCTTTCTGAGGCTTTTGAAGTTCATACTTCATTAAGTTGCGTGACATTTCGGCTTGGAAGTGGGAGCTCTCATCTCTATCAAAACTCTCCTTGAGAAACTCTGCAGGTTACACAGCTCGTAAGTGGCAGTTTATACAAGAGACTCCATCCACAGACCTGATTAAAGACCAAAGTCAACGGGAGCATTTTTATCAATTAAGTGTTTGCCCTCCCATGCAATCAGCAGTTATGACACATTTGGGTTTGTCACTCCAAATAACGTGGGCACACCTTAGACAAACCATGCAGAGGAGGAGTGCTGTGATTTAAAACAAGTTTGTTCCTTTTAATCAAAAAGGAAAAAAGTTTGCAGCAACACATCATCCTTCTCCAGCTGCTAATCTTTTCCATTTCACACCCACTGATCATTATCACCATGAAAAAACATTCCCATCTTAAAGGCAGATCCAAGGTTGTAGCCTTGGTAGCAATCAAGAGATGACACTTAATGCTTCTCAACTTGTCCCCTCCATGTCACCCCAGTCCTTTCCCAACACATTCATACCCAATACTGCTCTCAGGTTGTTCTTCTGGAAAAAACAAACAAACAAACAAACAAACCAACAAAACCAAAAAACCCCAAACCAAAACAAAACAAAAAAACCCCAACCAAACAAAAACAACAAAAAAACCCCAACAAACAACAAAAAAAACCAAAACAAAAAAACACAACAAAAACAAACAAACAAACAAAATCCCCAAACCCCACACAACCCACCAAACAAAAATCCAACATTGATTTCAGAGTGGCAGGAGATGCAACTGGGTTAGAAGAATGATCAATAACATTACAAAGTTCCTATAGCTAGCAGAGGCTGAAATCAGATGCTATGCAGGTCACTTTTGAAGTAAGATCTTTCAGGACATTCTATGCAGCTGAAGGCTCAACCTTGATGCTTCACGCACGTGCACTCTACATTTATTAAAGTTTGGTTAGAAATAAGGATACAGCTTGTGATCCTTGATCCTTTTGTAATTAAATCTCCTGCTGAATTGTCTTGGTTTAACCCCAGCCAGCAACTAAGCACCACACAGCTGCTCGCTCACTCCCCACCCACCATGGGAGGAAGAGAATTGGAAGGGTAAAGTGAGCAAACTCACAGGTTGAGAGAAAAACAGTTTAGTAATTTAATAATAACAAAAAATTGTAATGAAAAGGAAAATAACAAAGAAAGATAAATAAAACCCAAAGAAAGACAAGTGATACAGATGAAAACAATTGCTCACCACCAACCATCGCCATGCCCAGCCAGACCCTGAGCAGCGGTCCCCTGGCCAACCTTCCCCCTAGTTTTATTGCTGGGCATGACGTCATATGGTCTGGAATATCCCTTGGGTCAGTTGGGGTCAGCTGTCCCAGCTGTGTCCCCTCCCAACTTCTTGTGGCCCCCCCAGCCTCCTCGCTGGTGGGGTGGGGGGAAAAGCAGAAAAGGCCTTGGCTCTGGGTGAGCACTGCTCAGCAGTAACAAAAACATCCCTGTGTTATCAACACTGTTTCCAGCACAAATCCAAAAGTTAGCCCCCATTAACAAAATTAACCCTACCCCAGCCAAAACCAGCACATGAATACTCTGCTGGACTCTCAATTAATGATAACATCTATAAAAAGATTAACACTTCACCTTTACAAAGCTCTTTGCCATTTTCTTTCTTTTGCATGGATGTTACCAACAGCTGAGTTTGAGCTAAGTGACAAATTTAAATTATTTAATTTATAAACAGAGAACTTAATGAATCACAATAAAAAGGTCACTTAATAATAAACCTCCATTGTTTAGAGCATCATTAACGCTTTTTTTCCTACCTGCATACTCCTTGATGATCTGGATATTCCAATAACACATTGACAATGACTAGGAAGTACCTTACAATACTGAAGTTGAAATTTTTACTTTTGTTGGTAGAGAGATACAACTTTTATAAATAGGTGATGATCAGTGAGTTCATTGCAAGTATTTAACAAAAACGAACAAAACTGAAGCTCCTGACTTCCCCCCTCCCATCAACCAGACTTCTGCAACTCTCCCATTCCAGTCCAGCCCTGGCAGCAAATGGAACAATTTGGTCCTTCAGTGTTGGGACCCTGGGCTTCCCCAGCACAAAGCCCCAGGCAGATCAGAAAGAAGTAGGGTTTGAAACACTGTCCTTCATCCACTATGCTGTGCCCAATAAGAGTGCCCATAACAGGACAGCACCGAAATAGAAGGATGTGGGTAAAGCAAGTTTCGGATTTAATCCAGTATCTGTGTATTAATAGAGATGTCCCTGACTATAGTCTGAGGCAGGCAACCAAAGGACTGTCCAGCCATACAGACTTTTTTTGCACATCCTGCAGTAAAAGGCACCTGAAGAAATCAATATGTCTTAAGCACCTTGTAGTACAGAGCCCCTTTTCCACAGAATATCCACAGCTCCACCAAAGACTATGTAAAACACAATCCATGTAATCACACACTGGGAAGAAAATGACCCATAAGGACAGCAGCAACAGAAATCAGATACACTGAATCCAGGCACGTGACAGTTGCTATTTGTAACTGTGACCCATGCTAGTGAAAAAGCTGGGAGATAAAGCTCATTCTCTGTTAAAACCCTCCCCACACTGTGCTGTTTATGGCTCTGGAGACCATATCTGTCTTAAAGTTAAGCTTGTATCACAAACTTTAAGACCACTGCTGTAATATGGAGAACTCAAACCATCATCAGAATTATGTGAATCACAGAAGACCTTGTCAATAAATTCTCCACACTACTACCCCACTTCTTCAGAACATCACTGCTGGCAGCAAGACAGCAGCTCATGCTAGTACCCCATCCAGACACCCGAGGAAGGAGGAAGTGGGTTTGAATATTTCAAATTCACACCACAAGCTACAAAGTACCACTGCCTTTTATAAAGGCAATTACATGTTGACGGTGGTACAGATGGGATAGCTGCTTGACCTACAGCCTATTTACGCACCAGCATTAATGGTATCGCACCATGGTGAACCTTCCCCGTGCTATATTGAGGAACACTTCACTGCCCTATCTCTCCTGGCACGAGCTCCTCTGCCCCATGACTGCACTGCTGTGAGCGGCACCAAGCTCCAGGGCCAGGAGAGCTCGTTAAACAGCATTAAGGGCAGGTAACGAACAGCTCTGGGTGAGATGCAACGCTCCTGGGGGGACCAACTGAACGAGCCAGGGGCCATCTGTTTGCAGAGGAAAGGCTGAGCTCTTGTCCCAGCCCAAACCTGCAACAATATAATGCTTAGCTCCAGTTCCCGGCAACCTCATTAACCAGTGAACAGTCAGGCAACTTAAATGGGACAGACTTCTTTAATCACAAAAACACAACACTCATTATTATTACAGGATGTTTTTTCCACCTTCTCTCTTCATCTTTACACTTACAAAGGCCAGTAGTCTCATCATCATTACAGGCTCTAGGACCTACCAGTGGCCACAAGCTCTGCAGAGGCAGGACAGCTGATTTTTACAGAAGAGACAAATGAAAGTCTAATCAGCCAAAAGAAGGTATCAAGAAGGATGCAGCAGGTGGTCTTCTCTCCATTTATGTACACTGACTTGAATAATGCAAGAATCTTTATCTCTCTTTTAGTGTGTATGTGGAAGTACCATCTTTTTGATCATCCACAAAACTTTGGTCCCAAGTACACCAGACATCTCAGGTTCCCAAAACACTTTTCATAATGGTAAGGTATTAATCTGAGCAACCCAGTAATTATCAGAGAGGATAATATGTGCTTCAGCTCTCTAACCAGCTTCCAGGAACCGAACTGGAGACATGATTTTTTACTTTCTCCTCCTGAAGGGAGCTCAGTAATGCTAATTATGATAAAAACAACTACCAATGGAGCTTTCAGGATGAAACTCATGCAAGATTTAAAAAATTAATAAACAAAATTAAGTAGTCTTGAATCTAAACTATTGGCTTAAAAGAGGAAGGGCATAAAGGATCCAATGCAAAGGTATCAAGAACAAAAGGGTGAAATTTGGGGGAAGCCATTTTTCCTGAGTAGACAAATGTAGGAAGATCCCCTGGCATGTCTGTATTGCCTGTTATTTCCAGTCATTTACTTCAGAGATGAAATTCCTTATGGAGAAATTCACAGGATACTGTTCTCAGTTATTTGAAAATGAGCTCAACAAGCATATATGCAGAAAACAAAGTTGATATCACTTTGAAGAAGGAACCTGGTGAGGTTTGGCATTCACTTACCAATGGCCAGGCCACAAGACTGTTGTGTCTGCCTTTTGAAGAATAAAAATACCAGAAAGATACATTTTTCTTTATGTTCTGCTCACATCTAACAACTCTCAGATGAGATGAGCTGTCAATTAGCAACACGTGGAAAACAAAACCGATCTTAAAATGTACAAAGCAAACAGGAAGATTAAATAACGGAATTTTCAAGGTCCTGAAGTTTCTCTTTTTGCACACATACCCTCCCCCCACACACCTCTTCCTTAAGCTACAAAAATTTGTTTGTTTTGAAAGGCAGCTGATTTGCTTATACACCTGGCCAGAAGAGGAGAAAGAAGAGAGAAAAGGGAGTCACTGATATATTAATAGTTGTCATCAACTTATTTGCATTGCAAAGAAACACTATACTGAGTGCCACATAATCATTTTACACTGGGCTACATATGACCTCAGCCCAGTCTATCACATGGGGATGAGGACTTTTAAGTATACCACTCCAGCATTACATATTAAATACAAACCCACACAAAATGGTGGGAAAATAAACTGAGTCAGAAGGTAAGACTAGGAAAACAAAGCCTCAAGACTAAGTCATACACTGTTCAAAAGACAGGATAATTTCATCCTGCTTTCTACCATTCATGTGTTTCTACTGTAGCATCTACATTGTATATTTGCACAGAAGTTTTGTTCTCTTTTAATGTGTCCTAAGTTTTAATTTAAAGTCAAGGTGCATTCAGTAGGCTTGTGATTTAACAAAATTCAGGCAACACTTAGTTTCAAAATACAGAATATGTTGGTATACTCCAGGAAAGTCATTCTCCTAAAGTCAGGTCACGCTATGTAGTGTTTTAATCTGGCTTCAAACACAAGACATAAGACAGCAAGTAGAGAATAAATTCCAATACAAACTTCCAGCTAGTAATTAAAAGTAGGCAAAATTTAAAAGCTTCCATGGCATTAAAGGTCGATATGATCCATTATTTACAACACACAACACTTTCTAAGATACTGATCTATCACCAGCCCTGATCATTTGTCCTTCCTTCCCCTTAAAAGCCACATTTGCAAGCAGTTTTCCCTTCAAATTTTCCATCCTTGCACCCAGCTCTACCCTTGTTAGTGAGATCTGTGGGTACGACCATAAGCACAGGATGGCTTCATCAGCTAACCCTGCTCTGAACATGGCAAGGCAATATGGAAAGTAAACGGTTACAAGCCTGGCTGGCAGCTTTGGCACAAATTTAACACACATGCATACACCCCCACAAATCCAGGTCTAATTTGACAGTCCCCATGTTCTGCAACAAAGATGCTATTCAAGAGCAAGAGGAAGCTTGTTCGTTATTAATGTTGCCGTCGAGGTTACAAGCTTCTAGGAGGCTGACGTAAACCATTCCCTGCTGCAGCAGTCGCAGCATAGCCCAGCCGTTCACTGCTTCCAGTTCCTCTTTGCCACGTTTAAAACTCCAGCCAGAAAAATATTATCACAGTGGGCAAGCACTGCACACTGGGTTGCCCTGTTTTCCACACAAGCGATTTCTTCTTACAGCTTCTCAACACATCAAGTCACAAGAGCACAGCCATGCAACTCCAGCATGTTTTTGAGAGAAAAAAAAATAAAAGCAAGGGGATGCCTGCATGGTGACACCATTACAGGTCTCAAAACTTCTTTAAAATTGTCTGCTGGAAAGACAGAGGAGCTCTGTGACTTACCTGAGCATTACCGCTGAGAATTTGCAACTGAATTAATAGAAATAACATTTTTGGGGAGCAAAGAAAAAAGGAGCAGCGTCTCCAAAAAGGGTGGTGGGAAGCATTTTGTGTGAATACTAGGAGAGGAAAAAACTGTTTAAGTTTTGTACTCACATATAATGGAGCTTGCTGTGGATTAAGTTTCATGACCTCAGAACACTGAAACAAAAAAAGAAAAGACAAGTTTAAAGTATTTTTCATAAAATTTTAGGTACTTCTTCATAAGCTGCTTTAGCACCCATACATTACTTTTTCCAATAGTCACTTTTACACAATGATTTTCTATTTTCTCTCTTTCAGCTAAACAAGGATCTGTCAAATTTTTATATTTTTTTTTTTATTTATGCTCACATTAAGCAAAGACAACTCTCAAATGATTGGTAGAGCAAAGCACTCCTCATCTGAGCCATCAGCAATGTTGGCAATGATGATGTCCCAAGTGAAATTCACTTCCCCTTCACATCCATCTCAGTCCATCTTTCCTCCTAGCAACCCTCACTTCATATCTGCTTTTTATGACAATTACCAACCCTTAACTGCTATCTGTCCACCAATTTCCCCACTCCCATCCAAAAAATGTTTGTAAAGATCTGTAGTTCTCTCTGCTGCTGGAAAAGACCAATTACTCTGGTGAATACTACCTTGCCCAAGTTAATTTGGTGCCATTTTTCCCCCTTCCACTGGATTGTTTGTTCAAGAAGCTTTTCAAAACTACATAAAAATTAAACTATCAAAAATGCTTCTTGAAAAACTGAGGGAAAGCTTCCAGAATAGATGATGATCATGACTCTGCATCAGCATTTTTCATAGTCAAAAACTACCATTACTCATCCTACCGAGGTGATTTTAGTCAAGGAACTTTCCTCTTTCAGGTCTGCCCCTAGAGTTTCTGTATAACCTGGTGGAAGTTGTTTGTATTGATTTTTGAATCAGTTGAACCAGAATTTCACCTGCATTTGTTTCTCCATTGCAGTAGAAAATATTTGCCCTGAACAAAAGCTGCAAGTTTTCATTTAATGTGTGTATTAAGAGGTCCAGGATCCCAAGATCAAGGAATGCAAAACAATTAAAAATGGAATTTCTGCTGTTGCTCATGTGTGCAGTACTGGTAATGCTCTGTAAATACTTCAAACCCTTTTTTAAAAGAGATGAAATACCACTCTGCTTTTCACACAAAAAACACAGGATCTTGTTCATACTTCATTCCTCTCCAAATCCCACAGTTTGCCTTTAGTGAGACAGAAATTAAACCACAGCCTAAGTTTTCTTAGCTGATTCCAGCTATCCTTACTCCCTCACACGCTCTCCTTATTTTACAAAGAAGCATTTTTGTATTGGTTGCTTTAAAATGCCTTAGCTACCTGCCAAGCTTGCTCATCAAACAGTCCCTCTGCAAAAGGTCCTCCAAGACAGTCAGTAGACAGACAAGTATTTTACAATAGTTTTAAATCTACTTCAATTCATACCTATTTTCAACCTCAAGATTCCCCTTCCAACAGCATGAATGCTTCAAAATGGTTATGCTTGATAGTTTTCACTGTATTTTTGGCTCTTACAAAGACTTAGTCATGAAAACAGGGGACTAGCTATCACGTGGGCAGGTAAGCTCCAACAACTGCTCTACAAGCAATGCTCACTTGTGCCCTACAACACACTCCTGCTACTCCAGTCCTACTGAGGCCTCAAAAAAAGAAAAGAAAAGGAGAAACAAAAAACGCATAAACCCTGCCAATCTCCCTCACGACCTACCGGACCCTCCCTCTCCTATTCTGAACCTGGGCATCTTGAACAGGGGTACCAAAACAATATCCAGCCAAGAGTGCTTATTGTATCTTACGGAAATTAAATCATGGTTGGAAAAACTCCCTTTAATGTCCACTTCACATTTGGATTTTTATAGTCTCATTGCAATGGACCAGCTCCCCCAGGAAGCAAAATTAAGACATGTAGTCTAACACAGCAATTTGGTAGTATTTGGAGATGACTTTAAAAAAAAAAATTACAGCACAGAATCAAAACAGTTGTGTTTCAGGTGATAATGTTTAAATTGAGTTAATACAAAGCATCATTTTCTCACCACATCTTTTCAGGTCTTGGCAAGTAACTGAACAACTTTGCTTTTTGCTTATAAAACATACAGTGTGATATACCTTCAAAGACAAAGAATCTATACTTTCACATTTACATCAACTATTAGGATTACTCCTTATCCCCAAAATTAAGCCATCATTCTGCACTAGCAATATTACTACTGGCCTTCTCTAGAATAAGGTGCAAGTTAAAGGATGCCACGTGAAAAACTCAGGAAAACAGAACATGACAGGTTTGTATTTGCCCAAGATGCCACAGGCAATACATATATTCTACTCAAGTTTCTCTCTACTCCCAAGTAATTAGTTTTTTTTATTTTTATCACCTATTTCAGTTTCTTGGGAGTTTGAGGAAAGGAAGTTATTCTAAAGTGCTCCAATATATTCCTCTCTCCGTTGTTATTTAACAGCTTTACCTCTTCCCTATCATGGTTCACAGGTATGTTATTATCACTCTTGCCATTACACACAATAAATTCTGTGATATGAAAGCAAATTACATCTACATTCACTCAAAAAGCAAAACTAACAAGCACACACTCAGGGAGGTCACACCTGGATTTCAACCACAGCTGTTTGCTTTGCTTCAACAAACACACAGGGCACCAGCCAGCTTCTCACATTCAGTATTCTCCCCACTGCCTCATCCCTCCTGTTCCACTGTTTGCTCTACCCGGTCATCAAGCCAACACTTTCTAAAAAGTCTCATCCACAGCCTTAGGAAATAAGAAGGAAGGCCATAAGTGCAAGCCTGGGGCATGCACCTAATCCCAAAAAGCAGTAGCAGGATCTAGACCATTTTATTTTCCCCTCCCTGATGTAGGTTTGAGAAGCTGAGAGGTGTTTACAGGAGAAATCAGGTATCTAAGCTGGAACTTTTGTCTCCGTTCTTATTGATTGCTTCACTGGTGCTTTAGCCTACCTTTTTCAGCAAAACCATGGAAGGACCTGTATTACACCAAAATTAATGCTTCCTTCTGTGACATTAGGGTTGCAATGCCATAGGACTGGTCAGCTGTGAGCCCCCTTCCTACTTTCACGATTTTTGTACAAGATGCCATTCTAGCACCTGCCACCAACACCCATCACACCTTTATAAAAAGGAGAAACCACAGGTCATGTGCTCCATCGCAAGGTCTGCTCTGCTGGGTTTATCCAAAGTGAGAAGCTGTCATGTTACACATTACACTTGATACACTCAAGACATTTTAGCTGCAAGTCCCAACATGCAAACACCGCCCAAGCTCCTTTGATGAAGTTTGTTGTCAGTCCTTCTTTATGGAGCAGACAGTATCAGTATTAGTAAGAATGTTCCTTTTACGACCATTGGTGGGAACCAGTAAAAAGAGCTTTCCTATGCTGTTTAGCTCAAAAAGGCTGCACTGAAGTTATCAAAGATCTGTATGAAACATGAGCTGCAGAAGAGCATGTCCTCGACAGAGCATTTAGGTTCCTGTAATTCAAGGAATAAAGTGAGATGGCATCCTCTGATCTTTGACATCGAACAGAAGTGCAGACTATTTTGTCCTGCTCCATCACCTTCCTGGCAGATGCCCGATAGCAGCAAAGTAGAGAGAAATGAGAAAATGTACAGATCAAGAAAGGATGCACTGGCATTAAAAACTCCCACTGGGTAACTTCTTTCTGTGGTAGAGTTGGTTTTGGCTGCAATGGAAGCGCCACAAGTCACAGAGTCCAAAAGAAGTAAATAATTGATGTGTAAGGAAGGGAGAATATTGACACTTCTCATCAAGGAAAAAAGGGGAGGCCTGTGAGTTCAAACTCATGACCAGTTTTTGTTGGGTTTTTTTGGCAAGAGAAGTACACAGCAGCAGCAGTGAAATAACATGACACTGCTGAACACTTGGTCTTGTCAGACAAGAATACAAAAATCCTGGAAATACTTCCTGCAGGAAGATTTCTCCCCCCTTATCTTACTGGTTGGCCCTTACATCAGTAACTTAAAATGGTTTTTCATTTCATAATGCACATGTCAGTCCAATTTTTCAAAGGATGCAAACTTAGTTTGCAAGGAGACACGCAGGTTTAGAAGATGTTTTATTTTATCTTGTTAGGAAGTGCTTTGGCAAAAAACATATGGGAAAAACTGAGTGACAGATATGCCTGAATGACTACTCTGCATCAGCAAAGGACTAAGTTTAGGTTTCTAGACAACTGAACTTCTCCAGCCAGTGGGTAGGCAGGGAGCAGCCTCTGAAGAACTTTAAAAAACTTTAATACAGTAAGAAAAGGGAGAACAAAAGACAGACCATACTGGTCATAATCAAACCAAGATTCATAAGGACTCTAATATAGTTAGTTAATTAGCAAGTTGGACTACTTTAAGTACAAAAATAAGGAATAAAAAAGGGGGGGGGGGGGAGCTAAACTGTGTTTTCTCCTATATTAGAGGAGCACATCCTTCAAGTTGTTGCCAGCTCTGAGCCCTGGAAAGCAATTTCTATCTTTTTGGAAGATAGCACTTGCTCTATCAGATACAGTAGACTGCAGTGAGAATACTTGGCTGCCTTGAAGGCCAAACTAACAAGAACAGGCAAATATAAATCCCTCCTCCCCTGCCCAGCTCCCACCCAGCAAAAGAAGTCATGCCCTCATGGCAGCCAGCAGATTCTGCTCCAGTAGCAATTGCCTGTACTTAAAACATTCATATTATTCTTGAAAATAGCTGAATCTCTTGCATTTCAATGTCCAGGAGTTTCATCACACACTCTATAGCTATCCTATATAGCTATCTATTGCAAGACACTTATCTTGCAATGTTTCTGGAACTGTATTAGGTTTTCCTCCTTAGAATAACACAGTGAAATCCCTTGTGTTTGCAAATTTGAAAGTAGGACATGAAATAAAAGTCCACATTCAAGCTCTTAAAAGCAACAGTGGTTTTAGACATTATAAAGATCTGCATAGGTCAGTAAAATCAAAAGCTACTGAAGCCTTCTCAAAATGGGAAGGATACCTTTCTGCTCTGTTAAGTATTAAAGAATTAATACAGTGAGTTGTATTTAAGTCTCTTCTAGAGAACATTAGTGTTATTTTGCACAAAAATTCATGGAAGAGGACAAATGACTGTGCTTGATTTCTCTGGGTATGGTAACACCTGACAGGGAAAGAAAGAAAAAAAAAAAAAAAAGAAAAGGAAAAGCATTTATTTGCTTTACTGTGGTTCCCAAAACCTCAGACATGATCAGGGTTCCATTGGTTACGTGCTGTAAAAATGTCAATGCAAACAAAGTTTCTGCCCTGAAGAGTTTACAAACAAGCACAGGCAGTGGGAAGTGATACAAACACCAAGTGCCTAAGCAATAAATCCTCTCTATCCACTACTCCCAGCTACCATTCAATTTAACCTTAATTAGTTGGCTTATTTCTTCTAGGCATCTCAGACAAAGTATATCTCGAGGACAAATCTGAAAGCGAGGCCAATGGTCCTCCAGATCAACCCAGCCCGTGCACAAGCAACGCTGAAGGTCTTTGAACACCATGTAGCTAGGAGCTGCCAAAATGGCTTTTCAATTTTCCCATCACACCCCGTTCAGGCTTGCTCTTTTTGGCAGTAGGCTTAGATCAAATGCCGGTTTCACCACCCAGCTTCTGCATGCTTCCCAGCATCCACTCCTGGCTACTTGGTTCCATGAACCATACGAGGAGATTATACAAGAAAGAAAACATCATACCACTCTTAAGACCTTAGCCTCAGAGTAGTCTGTTTAGGGATTTTTTTTTATTTTTTTTAATCAGAAGGGAGAGCTACATGACAGACGGGAACAAGAACCACCACTCTCGCCTCCAACGACTGACCAGAAATGCAACAAGCAAGAGGATTAGGGGCATGTAATCCATGTGGTATGTCTGGGAAAGCCTACCTACCCCTTTTGCTTTCCCTCATGCACTAAATACACTTCAGGTTTAAGTGTTTGTGTTTTTTCAAGCTTTTCAAGTTCAGTTTTAAGGTTTTTTTAGGTAAACTTCAGTTTTGGATATACTTTTTAGATATAAAGTTTAAGCGTTGTTGAACCTTACCTGAATCGCAGGACTTGACTTTTTTTTTTTTTTTTCATTTTAGCATTTGACTTTAGAAACAATGATCTGTACTTGCAAAGCTTTAACCATGCACTCCCAGCTGTACAAAAAACCCAATCTTAGCCATAAAGAGTTTGTGGTTGTAGGCAGGAAAGAACAGCCAAAAACCACACGAAGAATCTGATGAAGTTACAGATCTCATGGAAAGCATTTGAATAGATAAGCGGAAATGCAGAGAAAGGAGGATGGCTTTCCAGCTGTAAGGGGGACTGCATCACAGCACCACCAAGCTAAAAAGCAAAGGAGGATTTTTTTATTGTTTTTTTTTAAAATGTAATAGAATTTACTTTGTAAAATAAAAAAAAAAATCATCCTGTAACACTGGTTTGTAAGAACTTCAGTCCTTGAAATGACTAAACTTTGTGACTTCAATGCTCTGGACTAACACTTCACCAGGTAGTCCAAACTACATATATCCCATAGAAATTTGAGAAGCACTATATATGCTGGTTATCTGTAAGAGAGCAAGCCATAAACAGAATTTCTTTTGTACTGTAACACTGACACCAATAAATATACCCATGGTGGGACAACCTACCTTATAGCCAGTCCTCAGATCCTCACCCTTTAGAAAAACAACCCATAAACTGTAAAAGAGTTTAAAGAAATCCAGGGATCTCCCACGAGCACACATTCACTCTCCTTGCTGGGCTGCATTGCTTCCTTCTATATGGCTGCACTACAAAAACAAAAACAAGCTTCCAAAACCACGTCACTTCTCATTCAACAAAGCACAGTGTCCTCAAGAGCACTCCCCCACACTCTGGTTTTACAAAATGTTAATTTATGAAGTGCTTAGAAATATCAAGAGGATTGGGTTTCAGGCCCTGCAGTGCTCCTGCTCTAAACTACACAAGATAAATAAAGACATGGAAACAGCAAGTGGGGGGACCAGAGAGCAGACCAACTGGCCCTATACAGATTAATTCCTGCTGCAGCCACAAATTTCATGCAAAGAGAACTAAAATAGCAACGTCTCGCAAGTTTGTTGTTCTCCCCTAGTGTCAAGGGAATTACTGAGCTGGAATATTCCCCTTTTCTTATGAGTGGTATATGACATTATTGCATTGTATTACCCATCACCAGTCTCCTCACTTTTTTTTAATAACACAATTATTTGAAAAAATCCCCTTCTTGGTTTGGGGGTTTGATTTTTTTTTTTTTCCTACCTGTAGCAAAAAAACTGAAAATGGAAAGAAACAATGAGTTAGGGGTTTTTTTATTACTTATATTTTCTTGTTTGGTGTTTCTCCTGGGTATCCTCCTACAAAGTTCAGACCTGCAATAACTTATTCTCACCCTGTGGTGCTGGGTAAGACACAGGTTTGCTCACACACTTTATCCCACACGCATCATTCATACTGAATGAATGCCAGAACTCACCATTCATAAAATGAATGATGACACCACGCTGTGTGGTACGGTCGACATGCTGGAGGGAAGGGATGCCATCCAGAGAGACCCTGACAGGCTGGAGAGGTGGGCCCATCTGAACCTCACAAAGTTCAAGAAGGGCAAGTGCAAGGTCCTGCACATGGATCGGGGCAATCCCAAGCACAAATACAGGCTGGGCGGAGAATGGATTGAGAGCAGCCATGAGGAGAAGGACTTGGGGTTAT
>JAVJGG010000002.1:16764130-16786262 GCA_035590195.1 Aviceda cuculoides
AGGCTGAGAGAGTTGGGGAGTTGTTCAGCCTGCAGAAGAGAAGGCTCTGGGGAGACCTTATAGCAGCCTTCCAGTACATAAAGGGGGGCTGCAGGGAAGGTGGAGAGGGACTCTGTATCAGGGAGTGTAGTGATAGGACAAGGGGTAATGGCTCTAAACTTAAAGAGGGTAGATGTACACTAGCTATAAGGAAGAAATTCTTCACTATGAGGGTGGTGAGGCAGTGGAACAGGTTGCCGAGAGAAGTTGTGGATGCCCCATCCCTGGAAGTGTTCAAGGCCAGGCAGGATGGGGCTTTGAGCAACCTGGTGTAGCAGAAGGTGTCCCTGCCCATGGCAGGGGGGTTGGAACTAGGTGATCTTTAAGGTCCCTTCCAACTGGAACCATTTTATGATTCTGTGATTCTAATTGGTGTTTTAATGCCCTCTCCTCAAAATCCCTGTGAAAGGAGACTAAAAAAATCCAGGACAAAACCTACAAACAGCTTTGGCAGGAGGAATAAACCCATAACCCAGTTCTTCAACAACGTGCATAGAGAAATTTGTATAAATACAGTAGCTGCAATTGCAGTGACTAAAATAAACCTTAAGACAGAATATGAACATATATCCTTTCAGGCATTGTACTACTAAATGGAGAACAACTTTCCCCATAGCTATACTAATGTATGATTTTGTATATCTGGTCAGAAATAGGAAGCTGAAGGAATTAGAAACAACTCATCCCAAGTTTATTTTGCAGACACATAGGAAAGGAATATCACCAGCAAAAGCTATCGACCATGGAAAGGAGTGGAGGTGAGGAAACAAGAAAGCACACTTCAAACGTGTGGCAGCAAACAAGTTACCAGCATACTGTAGCTGTGTTGACTATCACAACTGAGTTTAGAACTAAAAAAACCCCCAGATATTTGTGTACAATCATCTGAATTTATATAACTTGCTGAAGGTTATGATTTGTCACTAAACTGATTGCTAAAAAAAAAAATATATATATATATATATATCCCTCACACAGCACTTCCACAGGTGATACTGCTTCCCAGCTGTGTCCTGTCTGCAAACAAAACCATATGCTGCCATTCAATTACAACTACACACGAGTTTCTTTTGGCTGCAAGGGATGGAAAGAAGGTTTAAAGGCATTTTGTGTTGGCCTGGTTCTACCGTCGCTCTCCTCCAAAGACATGGAGGTAACCCAAGCAAGCCACCCTCGGGAAAACCAGACGCACACTGATTGCTTTCACAGAAAGAAAAGGAAAAGAAACTTTGTGACACTCTTCTCCCCCTAGAAGAAATTGAAAAAGAACATATTTAATTGCCAAATCAGCCTAAAATCCCTTCTTTTTTTTTGTTAATGGTGTTGGAAACCTCAGTAGCGCAGCCCTCACGTACAACAGCCCACCAAACAGAAGTCAGTGAGTTGCTACAGCTGAACAACTTGCAGGTTATGCTGCAGCAGAGGGGCCGGGAGCCTAGCTGCAACACAAACTAACAGAGCATCACTGATTTAATTGACTGATGATTTAATAAAATGCTCTGGATATAGATTAACTTGCTTTGCTTAATGTAGCTCAGCTTCCTGGCAGCAGGAACTGGCCCAGCGCTGTTCCTGGGCTGGGAGGTGGAATGCCCAGGGGCTGCACCCACCCCTGCTCCGGGGTCACCCACGCTCCAGTCAAGACCCCAGCCACGCCACTTCCCTTCCCCAAATTTATCCTATTATTCTTCCCAAAATAATGAAGCTTAACACAACGCTAAGGTACAGGCAAGCATATACACACACACATAAAAAAATAAACTTAATCTTTTTCCATGCTATAGTAAGTTCCTTACCCAGCTCTGCCAGCCCTGTCTTACTCCAGAGATGAATACCTAGCCAAATACCCTTAGTCTCAGGACTAAGTTTCTTCTTTTGCACCATTTCAATCTCATAATTGTCAAAAAATCATTTAATGGATTACTTAATTCCTACCCAAAGCCTGCAGAAAGATGAAGCCGTGTAGGGTTAATAAAAGCAGCATCATTCCCCATGCCTAGCAGAAGAAGGGAGCAATCTCTCTCAAATATGCACACCTGGTTCCCCTGCTCCCATCTCTTCACCCATTAGTAAGTATAAAAAAAACAACTCGCAAAACTCAAATAACAGCAGCTATCCCTCTACAGTCCATATACCCAATTTCAAATAAAGAAAGATACTGTAGAAGTTGGAAAAACAGAGACTAAAAGGATTATTAGCTAGCTCTAATTATACAAACTGATCTCATCCTCTTGTCATAAGCCTCTTTCCTGTGTCCGGAATCTATTTGTGCAACATAAAGACCAGCCTTTTGTAAATGTCCAAGGGTCATCAACACAGGGCGATTAATTTCCCATTTTACAATACACACATACTGTCAACAAATTAACTTGTAATAAGATGTAACCCTGCCCTCACTTGTCAATTTTTCCCTTTAAAATATTACAAATGTCAAACAATATTTAAGATACTGATTTGTAAAATCCAAACAACATTTCAAAAGGAGCTATCATGCTGCTATACTAATAAATAAAAATCACAGACCACATCTTCAGTTCAAGTAGCTACATCCTAATAAAGTTAAGAACTAACAGTCAACTTGAATTAAAGTGCAGCATGTACACAAAAGCACACGTATGTTTATACTCAAATTAAGTCCTCCAACAGGTTCTGGGGCAGCTGTTTCACATATGCATGAGACTTTCATCTCAGGCTCAAATACTGACTTCCAGATATCCTTAGCAGACATTCTAGATGCCTCTCCAAATGAGTAAAATCCAGTATATACCTTCCAATATACTTTGTCATTTGAATACACATTTTAGCAGTAAGTTGTGGGGAAGCTCTCAGTGATAACCAGCTCACTTTTCTAAGAGTGATTATTGACTTTGGGTGCTTAACTAGGAAATTCTTGAAAAGCCCCTATTTTCAAAGGACAAGTGAAACCAGAATTTTCTGCAGAAATGGGGTCCATCCCAAAGGGTGTCAAGCTGAGCAGGCGAAGCAACATGAAATTTGCTAATTACCTTTGAAAACAGAGATGCATTACATGGGACTAACAGTGTCTCCAGATGCACAGCACCAAGTGAAGAACGGTGGGAAGAACAGGATTTGGGGAATATTTCACCCTAGTGTATAAAAGGATAAACATGATGGATAATTGTCATTAGCACCGAAATGCCTGCAGCCTTACATAGGCAGTGGGAGAGAGCAAAGCTTTTAACTATTGATTCAAACAACTCTTGACTATAGCATGTGTCCTAAAACCAGCCTTCTCCACCTTATCATTCTCCTCACTTTCAGGGCTGTGTTGTTTTAGGAACTACATTGAGCAACGATGGTTTTGGCAAAAGAACCAATAACCTGAAGCCCTAGAGCTGAGTGATAAGGCCCTGCTTCTCTCTGTGCCCCCCAAGCCACAGCACTTGCACTGCATTCCCAAAAATTCAGGCTTGGAGTAGAAAACAATTCATGAGGCCCAAAGCAACATGCACGTTTTTATGCTGACAAATATTATTAAATATTTCCTAGCATTTGTGAGCCAGGTCATCATCCAACACGTATTTTCATAAGTGCATGCACCAGGCTTAACTGCTAAAGCCACAGGAAGAGTTGGAAAAACTGGCATCAAGACCAAGACCCAAGGGACGCCTACACTCTCATTTCAGTCAGAGCAGCTTCGGTGCCTAATGTTTTAATGTGCTTTTCCTCTCTGAAGAATACATCAGACTCACTTTTCCCTTTAGGCTCCCTTCCGCAAATGCTCCTGCTCTGCAGCTCTAGGCATCGCAGACTTACTCAGGGAAAGCCTGGTTGGCACTTTTTTCCAGAAGAGGAAAAATTCATTAGAAACTTCAGGTTTCCTACTGGAGAACCTGTAATAACTCCACCCCCTGTGGCACAGTACAACCGCATCTGCCACTGCAAAAATGTTTCTTCTTAAGTGCTCCTTTTCTTTCAACTCACAAAACTATGGGTAAACATTCTCCTCTAACAAATATTTTAGGTAGTCACAGAACAATCTCATTTTACTGGAGCATCCCTTCCGAGGCACGACAGTCTCAAAAAATGCACATCATTCACCTAGCAAGTGCAATGATAGAGTCACTTGGTACTGCATCCCCAGAGAAGAAAAATTAGAGCTGCAGCTCTGTGCCCAGGACAGTGTATTGCCCTACACATCCAGCAAATGCCCCACAGAAAGTAAAACCCCAAGCAACAGAAAGTATTATACCTCTAAATCTGACAAGACAGAACACTCATTCAAATCTGATTTTTAAATTAATTAAAGCATCAATAAGAAAAATCCAGATAGGCACAGTTTCTTCCCAATTCCACTACCCCACCTTCTGAGTTCGAGCCTTTCTGCAGCTAGCTCATACTCAAAAAACCAAACTTTGCAGAGACACCGCACTTCACACTCGAAATCATTTCTTTCTTTCAACTGCCTTTACAAAGCAGCCTTTCAGACTGATCCCTCAGGAATCGAACAGGTTAAGTGCCCACAGGTCCCAGCCTCCCCAGTAAATCATTTATTACCCCAGCTCAGGGACAAGCAGCTATGCAGAACCAGGAGCCCACGCTGTGCAGCTGTTTGCCAGCCAGGCAACTCTCTGCAATTATAACACAGGATTAAGCTTGGGGAGTTGAAATACGTCCCTTTATTACTGGGGTTTGTGGCTTTTTTGGTTTTTTTGCTGGGGTTGTTTTTTTTTTTTTCAAGTTATGCAGCTATTTTAAATGTTACAGAGCTCATTAACATGAAGTTCATTAAGCAGTAACTACTGTATGAATGAAATTAAACGATTATCATTATAAGCACAATTATGGAAATACTAGACCAGCAGGCAGAAAAAGGAAAGGGTATGAGAATGCCGTTCCTAAACTCCTGTTTAGCCTTTTCTTTCCAGATCCTCCAGAGGAGGCGCACCCAGAAATCAGACATGATGCAGAGGCATCATGTTCCCAGGCAGGAGGTCAGGTAAGAAGCTTTCACTGCCTGTGCTGGGCCTCCCCAGAGATTTCGCTGCTGCTGCTGCTGTGCAAGAAGTCATCCCCTTGGTTACCTCCAGGAAGGGTCTGGCACCTTCCTCAGCAGTAAGCACTGCTTGCTGCAAGCTCACCACGCTCCAGAAATTAGCAGCAAGAAACTCCATGACAAATCAAACTACAAATTGCTTCTCTTACATGGCAAATGGTGTCGTGCATTCCTTCTTTAAACATACATTTGGCTAACAAGCATCAACATTCATGATGAACTTGGAGACCAGCTCTCCACAAGCCACTTACTCATTCCCGATTAAGCAGGTTTCATTCATAATTTTACCAAAGACTTCATTTCTTTGTCAAGCTCCAAAACCAGGTATAATTCCCCTGCCCAACCCCACTGAAAAAAGGAAACCCAAATAATTACAATAAATACTTGTCTCTCTACAGTAACAGCAGTTTATGATTAATCCACCTGTAGCTGTTGCTACAGCTCAGTAACACCAAATGATTTGGACCCAGTATCATTAAGGCACTATAGTCTTCTCGGGCAAGACCATGGAAAATGTGAGGCACTGCAGAAGGTAAACAGGTTAAAGACAGTGGGAGGAGAAAAGAGGCAGCTTGTGGTGGTTTTCCTCCCTCCCTCGACAGAGCTCAAACATGGCAAGCACCCATTTGCAAGCAAGACTCTCGCAGTTTCTTTGCTTCAGCCTAACAGTTTTTGCAAATTCAAGTATTTTTGGAGAGAATGGGTGTAACACCATGAGTCAGAACAGCTACTGTCAGTATTGCAATAACCGTATATTCGCTTTTAGGTCAGATCCATCCCAATCTGGTTCACCACACCAAGAAACTGGTGTTAACAGAAAAACAAACCCAGAAGCCTCAACACCACAACCACTCCAGGAGAGATAGATAGCTGTTGTGCCAACCGGGAGGCACGTCCGACCAGCAGCCAGCAGGACCTGAGCTCTGATCCTGACTGGCTCCCATGGAAATCCTCAGGCTGTAACCATGTGCCTGCCCCGGGGACACGAAAGTCGTATCTTAAAATAATACGGAAAAACAGCTGATGCTCTAAGTGCTATTTTACACCATGGCATACGGTTGATGCAAGGAGCGAGGCCACACAACCTCCTCCTTTTCTTTTCTTCTTTCTTTTTTCTTTTTTTCTTTCTTTCTTTTCTTTCTTTTTTTTTTCTTTCCTTTTCTTTTTTCTTCCACTGTAAAGAAATTGTATTTGATGGCAAAATAACTTGTCGAATTTGCCTACAATGTGCTTCGATATCAACATCCTCTTCTGCTGTCAAGCAGGTAAGCTGGGCAAACCCATTCCCCCAAAGCCCTCGCCTCAACCTTTGCTTGTACCTGAAAGAGCTGCCAAAACATGTAACCTTACTTTAACTGCATGAAGCAGTACAGGTGGCTCCAAGATGTCCTTCAAGTCGTTCCCACACTGAGCAAGGAGGAGGATGAGGGCAGGACACGATGCTCAGCTCCTGGAAGAGAGGAAAGAAGACAGAGTCACCAGGGACAAGGGACATTATGGCACCCAAACCAGCATTGCAACACCTTCACCAAGGGGGATGGAAACCATCCTCTTCCTTGCTAGCCATATGGGAGGCATGCATTGCCTCCCTCAGTAGTCCCATGTAGTGACCCACCACAGGCTTCCATGGGGCAACGACCACACAAAGTATAGGGCTATATATAGACCCACATGGGCATATGGCACCATCTAAGAATAACTGTGCTGCTGAGTTGTATTTACTACTGTCCTCCTGTTTAGTTTATCACCAAAGCTGTTGATGTGCTGTCCATCACCGTATCCCAAACTTTTAAGTATCCCAAACTTCTAAGGTGGCCTTAAGTCCTTTACAACATCTTAAACACAACACCTCCAGGGCAGACTTCATCAAACTTTTTGTGAACTCCCTTACGGCAAGGTATTTTAAAAGGAACAAAAGCATCGAAAAGTAGACAGTGGCAGTTGATGGCCAGCAGATGAAGCCCAAATCTACTAGCAAGTCTCTGCCAAACCCTTCTATGTTGCCTGCACTCTTCCACAGGCTGATTTCCTGCTCTGGGACAAAATCTGCTCAATAGATTCATCCACAGGGATGAATCTGGTCTACTGAGCACAACTGAAAAGAGCACTTAAAGTGGATTAAATGTCAAGAGGAGAAAAAGCCCAGGTTGGGCTTTAGATTATTAAATGCTGTGTGGGATATTTTATTAGCTAAATCAAAGTCATCAGGGCACCTTAGGCCATCATTTGGTTACCACACCAGGAAAGGTTGTGGCTGCGCACACATCACCAAATGCAAGTGCAACATGCTGACTGCCTCCTCCTGTTTTACCAGATAGAGGAGACTCTGCCCCTTTGCTCTCCCAGCTGGGAAAGCATCCATAATCAGGGAATCTCACAGCCTAAGCCAACCTGCTGAGTTCAAAGTGCGATTACAAGCACAGAAGTAACAATGGCAAACCTAGTTACCAGCCGGGAAATCAATTGTACTGTGTGAATTAGCTGGGGAACATACAACACTGGAAGATGATGCATTGCACAACAAATGTCACTCATTCACCTACACAAGAACAGCATCACCTGAACACTTCAATGTCAGTTTTACACAATGTTTTCTTAAGATTTATTGCTAAAAGTCTCCTTTATCCATTTTGCTGGTGGGTTGCTGCTGAGAAACAGGTAGAGTATTTTGCAATGCACTACAGCATACTACTGCATGATAAAAGGCATTTTACTACATATATATATATATATTTAAACATAGACCAAATTGGAAAAAAGAAAAAAGTTTGCTCTCTTGCTCCTCTTAAAGTATCAGGATTGTGCATGAATTTCTTCATTGCGGTGTCATACTTTCTGAATTACATTCTTATGGTAAACTACTGGAGATGAAAGAGGAATTACCCAAACTCTTAAATCCCAAACAAGAGTGCACAAACCCTCTTTGGATTCATTAACCAGTAAAAACCATCCTCGCAGTCACAAACAAACAGACTGGAACTTCCCTCCGGCATTCCTGTAGTATTACTTTCAGGACCACATTTTAAAAGACGGTTACTGTTTGATAAAGCAATTATTAACTACGTTAAGCAAGCAACATTAACCCAAGGCTCCTACTAGCCATCCCATATTGACCTTCTAAGTAACTGCTCTCTCCAGGATATATACTACAACAATACAGCAGTTTCATCCATTTGTGAGACACTGATAACTTGGCTTTTAATACCATACTTATAATATTTTGGCAGAGACAGCAGGGTTTACTGCTACTCCTTTGAACCAACAAGCAATACGGGTAAGGCTAACACTGCTAAAATAGTGAGTATGCTGTGAATCACTGCAGGTTTTTCATCATATCTGCTAAGGAATGAGTGTGTGTGTATGGAGAAACACATGCAAAGCTCACTTGGATGCTCATGACTTGCAAAGTGTTAGCAAGTGGAGAAAATCAACTGGCCTAGCAATAAAAAGCAGTAATATAGATCATAAAATTCTTCCTCCGGGCTTTTTGTTTGTTTGCTTTTATTCTGTAGGAATTTTTAGATTGCTACAGGAAGAAGCAAAGAATATTAAAAAGTCTTAGATATATATTTTAGTTCTGTATGTAAAGAGCCTGCACAATCAGTAAGGCCGACCACAAAAAAAAAAAAAAAAAAAAAAATCAATTCCCCGAACAACTGATTTCTGCTTCCTTTGAAACTGCTATGGGGTAACTCCCACATGCCTAAGCACATCCATTTCAGAAGAAAAACTTCCCCATGTGGATTTCTTCTGCTCCTCTTCCTCTACTTGGAAATCATTACCAAGTGCAGATGAACACTGACGTAGCTCCTCTTTTCTGAATCTTAAAAAGATGGGTTTAAAAATTTTGTTTCACAGGTGAGCTCATACTGTTTTACAAATAAACTTTTCTGTATCATCACATGAAGATGATGACATTCAGTACCTTTATAAGGAAAGCTGTAAAAAGCAACCAGGTTCCTACACCGCTCTGCCAACTTTCCCATATTCTGACCTGTAACTCTGGATAATTTCTGCCCAAAAGGGCCTACAGTCATGATAGTCATGATATCACAGCGCTCACTAAAGTAAATGAGAACGTAAAAGACAGTCCTTTTGATACTGTCTTTACACAACCTATTCTGCTCGGATTTAATAAAAATAGGCAGAAAAAATCCATCTTGTTTGCTAGGAAAGGATTATTTGATGGCAGATTGCTCATGGTCTTGCTTCCTACATACTGAGACAGCTAAAGCGGAAATTACCCGTGCCACTGTTGAATTACTGAAACATGTTTAGGGAAAAGAGAGGGAAAGAAAGTTTAAGGACAGCACTACAGCTATTTACACTTTTAAAAAGACAAGTTAACTAGCCCTGTGGATTATATATGTAATTCCCGTAAGGGAAGTTCTTGTCCCAAAAAAGAGCCCAACAACTTAGAGGTCATCCACATCTGATGTCTCCTTTACAGGCAGAGAAGCCAAGCATCAAAAGGTACTCTCTCTACACTTCTAAATGAAATGAATGGCAGTGACTAACACAAAAAAAAAAGGAGTTATCCTGTGTTGAAAATCTATTTAGGAGCAAGCAGTTGGGGCTCTTAAACACACATGCTTGGTAGAGCCTCAACACTTGGACCTCAGCGTTTCCAGTTGCTCTGCTGGTTCCTCCCCAGCAAACACCCACCTTTCCCAAACACCATCCAGCACAAAGGAAACCACTCCTCCAACTTGCTCTTTTTTCCTCCTGAACACAAACCCATTTTATTTTTCTGAGAAGTGTTGCATATTTTGTTGCTCTGCCAGCTGATCACTTTGACACGTCGAACAAGTTATCTCACCATCTGGTTGTAATTGCCATCATGAAGCTTTCAACAAATTCAAAAAACAGCACCAAGATCAGGGCACTAGTGGTCTAGGAGATGAACTGATGATTATTTGGGATTATTAGATACAGCTGGAACCTTTTGATAGTCAAGACACCCAAACACAGCCAATCCCACAGCTACAACACCCAAACAAACCTCCGGAGTATTTCCAAGTTCTGGCTGTTGCCTGCTATAAAACCTCCTCACAATTTCATATCAAATAATGTCAAGGAAAACACTGCTTCTCCTCCTCATCTCCCAAATTGCTCGGTGTAAAACTGCATGATGCTGTTATCTTTTGCTTTTAATACACAGCCTATACTTATATACCATGATATTTTCATTACAGGACATCCTTTTCCTGCTTCTATTGCATGTCCCAAGAGAAACTGGCTCACAAGACCTTCTCGGAAGTTTGTCCCGTGGTCTGAACCGTGTTTCCTAATTCCTTAGGGAAGGGAGCCTGGACACACTCCACTCGGACAAGGCATTTCCCACAGTCACATGCTACAAAGCCACATTCAGAGCAGGAACTTCTTCCCTTGGTTGTCCTCAAGGGAAAGTCAAGCAGGTCCACACCAAAGCTAGAAAAGAGCAGCAGCATCCAAGCTGCTACAGCACTCAGTGAGACAAATCAATGGACACACACTGGCAATATAAACAGAAGAATTAAGAACTATTTGCCTAAAATCTGCTTTGCTTTGGACAAGTGTAAATGCAACATGGATCCATCTACCACTGCATCACACTACATTTTTACCAGCAAAGCAGCGGGCAGATTGCAGCTCATCACATTTTACGACACACACGCAAGGTTCCTCTAAAAGTAAATGACAGGTTTTGTTTAGAGGACAGCATCTGACTTGGCATGCTGGATGAAGAAAAGGCAAGAATTTTAAAACAATGAAAGTAAAACATATCCATATTTCACAACTGTACATATTGCAGAGCAAGCAACAACATTAAGAAGTTAACTGTGGTCCCATTATTCCTGATACCAAAAGATGAGAGACAGAAATTCTTTCATATACACTAAGTTAACTTTTGAAACTTAAGTTGTTTTGACAGCGTCACCCTGAACTTGTAGACAGAAATCTTGCCATATTGGTGAAAAAGGGAAGCAAGGAAGCACCCAACCAAGAGCACTTCCCTGCTCACTCCAGACACAGATTTTCTCTCTACAACTTGGAGATCTGCAGAGAACTGAGAGAAGTTTGGGGTTTGCTTTCTACTTCCACCAGCAATTGCAAAGCAGTGAAACAAAGAGACTGGGGATGCTTTATGCCTCTCTGCCTTGCCTCTTGACAGCAACCTGAGCTCCATAAACTCCTGTGCAACAAACCCCAGGAACTTGCTTCCCCAGGATAAGACAAGGTACCATGGGGACTCTTCAAGCAGTGAAACCCCCTTGACCTTTGAGAGCAGAGTCCTGCACAAGTCCTCTTGAAAGGCATACGATTGACATTTTGAAGGCTGAAACCAGCAGGAAAAAAAAAAACTGGAAAGAATAACAACATTTTTGTGACCCACTACAGTTTTTACTAATAATAAAAGCAGGACTTGGTCCAGAAATTTGATCTTCTTTAAACTGAAGCATGTCACAACATTGATCCTAAATAGCAACTGCTTCTTTCCAGACAGTCTTGTAAAACCACATCAGGATTGAGATAAGGACTGCAAACTCTTTCCACAAGACCATCATGGCTGGCTCACTGTAGGATATATTAAAACTTAACTCTTGGAGAGTTTAAAATCTGTGCAACACATTAAAACTTCATTGAACCACCATGGCAAGACCACCATCCCCCTTGTTACTGGGGAAGAATATCAGCGTGATTAGCTAAAAAAATAAAGCAAATAGCAGCAAGCTACAATAACATCTGAAGCCCATGGCCACTCCTAAAACACAAATTCTTTTAATTCTGCAACAGATTCTTCTCCTTCCCCTCTCCTTTTCTTTTCTTTTTTTGTTTGCTTGCACTTCCCATCCAGGGAGCAAAACCACAAAAAAGCATCTCTCCTCTATCATGACATTCAGGTTATAATCTGAACAAGTTGTGCCTTCTTGCTAACACGGGCCAAAGCACAAAATAAATCACCTTCAGAAGACCAGGAAACAGAGGAAGCACAATCAGTGAAGCCAAGGACTACTTCAACATGGTCATCATCAAGAGCTACAAACACAATGCCTCAACGCAAAGGAAAATGCTGTTTAACCACAGTCCCCTGCTTAACAGAATGGGCCTAAGTTTCTTTGAAATACTGGATGCAGCTCGTGAGCAGGACAGGCTAAATGTTTCCTGGGAAGGCGACATGTCACCCCTAGAACCGGATATGACCCTGAGAAAAGGCAAAGTGGTTGGAAACAAGAATCATGTGAAAATTTTGGTTGGAAGGGCCCTTTGGAGGTCATCTGGTCCATCACCCTGCTCAAAGCAAGGCCATGACATCAAGGTTATGACATTATCCCCATGCTTTCATTGTTCAAAATTGTCCCAGTCAACTGTGGCCTCTGTCTCAATTCCCACAAGTAAAATTGAGCTGAATAGGCTCATCAAGCTCCATCGCCACAGGAATGAAGTCAAAATCATCAGCAGCTGCAAGGCACTCCAACTCCAGCCGTGTAGCTGGCATAATTCACCTATTTAATCTGACTTTCCCCATGTACAAAATTGATCATCTTCTTCATTTACACTCAGTTTAAAAAAAAAAAAAAATTCAATAAAATAAAGAACTCTTACTGTACTTAGAAAACGTGATAAGGAAGGAAACATACAGATGTTGAACCCAAATATCAGCATATAACATGCACTGGCACATTAATACAAGCTTTCTCCTCCATGTTAAGGATCATCTTGGTATAAAATACAAAGTGCAAATCTATATTCCTGTCTGCCACTGAAGCTCCAGCCAAGACCAAGGTCCCTCCATGCTCCACAGAGACATGCAGCAAGAATCCCTTTGCCACCATCTTTACGGGTTAACCAGTTAATGCTGGGAGGGGATGCAAAAGGCCAGAAAATGAAGTGACCCACCCAAGGCTTTACAGATGACTGCCAGCACAGCCTGTAATCCAGCCAGTATCTCCTCTCCACCCACGTGGCAGCAACATCCCCGCTTTCTTCAAAAGCTGTCTGCCTTCATCCACCACCACACAGCTGCCCAGCCCTGCCGAACACCGGCTGGGCAACCGTGGCATTAAGTCACTTCACTGCTCGTATCAACATGTCACTGGAGCTGTGCAGCACTTAATTATATAAATTAGAAGATCTGTATAATGGTCCTAAAACCAGTAATGAAAGAGAAGGTTTAATGATGCAACAAAAATCTGCAACCCAGCACTGAGATTACGGGTGGGTTACACAACAGCTCAATTAAGCATTTAGGCAGCTAGCTGCAGACTTGCATAGGGCAGATCACGTTTTCCCAGAGCCATCATCTGACTCCAAACATGTGAGATCCACTCAAGCACACCCTACGTACCTCCCTTGCCCCAGAAGCTCAAGGGTGAAGGTGAGGAGCTCGGTGTTTGAGCAGCAGTGCCATCCACAGCAGAGCAGAAGAGACGCTCCAAAGCAAAGTCAGCCCTTTTCCCAAATCTCCCTCCCAAACTCACATTCAAACTCAATGGACATGACTAAAGTCTGTCCTAGCAACCCCTTGTATCTCACAAGTAGCATTCGCTCCCCTCAGCATTAACATCCCATTACATAGCAATGACATAATTCCAGTGAAACTTGTTCAGTTTACAACCGGGGTGACTTTTGCACCACTACGTGCGATTTAACTCCCAGCTGCAGCCTTGTTTAAGCAAGCATTATCAGCACAGGGTCAACAGAGAAAGATCACCCATCAACTCTGACAACAAATAGGGCAATTCAGGTATTTAATGAGCACTCAGCATGAACAGTTTATGTGGAAGAGAATGCTCCTACCCCAAGATTTCTGAGTGCGGGTTTTTTACTGAAGAGGCTCAAATACTTCCAAGATAGTATTGACTTCCATTCATAGTACTGATACGACATAAAGGAGAAATCATTTGGCTTGAAATATTCTTTTACAATGTATTGACCTTTTATGTCAATAAACACAGTATAAATTGCAGCTTAGCAGCCTAATTTTACTTTCTTTTTGTAAAGTGCTCAGATTAAAAGCACTATACCAGCATCAGAGCTGAGAAGTATTATTTGAATTTTGAAAAGCAGTTAAGCATCGTGGTCAATCCACATGTTCAATATCAGAGGGCTCAAAAGAAAACTGACAGCACCAAAACCGCAGTGGTAAGGAAGTGATAGTATCAGCTTGGAACCTGCTTACCAATATTTGCACAGTTCAAACGAAAGCCTCAAGAAGAGATGCTATGCCTTATCTAGAAACCTTTTAAAATTACTAGTATGACACTGTTCTTATTAGAGAAATGCCATACTCATACTGCTCTTTCACCTAGAAAATAAACTGTTAATTCTATTAAAATCCAGATTGGGAACTTTTCACTTCCACATATGACCCTTCCTGCATACTGTCCCTCCTCCACATCCCAAATAAGTTCCCACCCACACCACAGTCCATGAAAGGCAGAAGCGATGCCATCAGCAAAGCAGGCAATGAGTGAGGCACAGTGCAGCAGCGAGGAGGAGAGAGCTTGTATGATTATCAGAGATTATTGAGGAACCTCTGAATGAAGTCTCTGGGCTCCTCCTGTACTAAAGAGCCTGCAGCTTGTTTCTATGTGCATTAACACGTAGTCTGTGGTTACAAAGTGCACTGGCACATACTTAGTTCTGACCCATCCGAGCTCTTGCAAGGCACTTCACAGTTTGAAGTCACAACATTGTTCGACACACAAATATCACTCAGTGCACAGCAGCAAAGCTAAGAAAATTAAACTGCATTTGTATTTTGTTTCCTTTATGTACAGAATAATTTTTGCTAAGGCAGAAGGTAGCGCAGAGTGCTGTTAGAAGCTGTTTGTAGCTGCACCAGATCTGCAGTTACTACGTTGAGGCGGATGGCTGAAAAGCAGCAGCGTGCAACCATAAAGCATCTTTTACCATGCAACCCTTCAGCAGGTTGCCTAATTTGCTTTCATATAGCCTTCCCCCCCACCACCACCAAGAAGATTGTTTTCATTCAGTTGCTTTTTTTTTTTTCCTTCTCTAAAGAGCCAGGCACCTGCAACAACACCTTTAAAGAGGCAGGTCATAGTAACACAGCATATCACAAGTAGAAAAGCAAAGGACATTATTAAATAGCATTAGCACATGCTACAGATTCTACCCAGTACCCAAACAGCCCAGTGCTTCTGTAACTCCTGAGCACATGCCGGGGAGGAAGCAAGCTTCACCACCAGCAAAGAGATGCCTGAAACAAGTCAGCAAATGTCCATATAAGTTGCATCTCAAAGCCTGACATCAAATATAGCCTAAAATTAACTGAGCCTGCTACTGCTCTACATTCACGCAGCAAAGTGCAGGCACAGCCAGAATTTCATCCTCCCATGTGTTTCACACAGGGGCTGGAGGTGACCATAGTGAGAACTACTCATTATTTTCTCTGCAAAGTGCACTCCTCCCCACTTTATCATTAATCAAGAGTTACAACCAGTCACCAAACTAGCACTGTGATGACTTCACTACCAGCTGCTAGGCATCCTGGAAAAAAAAAACAAAACCAAATTACACTAAGGCTACCGTCACTTACCAAAACCTACTATACGTACACCGGGCAATTAGGCAACTTTGCTGACACATCTGACAGTACTTCCCTTCATGGACTTCCTGCATCTTTCTTCCTAACCACCCCCTGAAGCAAAGGATCTTTAGTTAAACCAGTGACAACAGCTTTTGCCCAAAAGAACGCCCTCCCCCTCCTCACCCACCCCAAGCAGGTACAGCAAAGTAGCTTTTTCTCAGTGTAACGAGCAGTGAAGGACAAACAAGAAGTTAAAGCCGAATCTAATTGCTGGGGCACACCCTTCTTCCAGTACACCTGTAAATGACCACTTGTGCAATGCCACCTGAGTGTCAACAGGAGCTGTAGGCACTACCCAAACACGCACACAGCAATAAGGCAAAGGCACTACCCACATTTCCACGTGCGTGTAGGGTTTCCAAGTGCCTATCTACCCATCTACATCTATGCAATTGGTGATTCACTTCTTGCAAACACGGCCCCAAACCGTTTGGTTTGGATCTCCCCTTTCCCGTATTCCTGCAATTGTGGCTAATCTTCTGGTCAGACATTGCCTGCCTTCTTCACGACTTGATCGTCATCCTGCACAGCACCGGATGAGGTTAGCTGGTAACAAAACAAAACAAAAAAATTAACTGGTCTTCCTAGGCTGAGAGATTCTCTTCAATGGCATGCATAGCCTTTTCAATACTTTTCAGGACCAAGAAAGTTTTTGCTCCTTGCTTTGCTTCAGCTGACCATAGCCTGCTTACACTAACACATTTGGTTTCCATATGACCCAGGACTTTTTTTACTACAAGTGGAGGAAAAGGGACAAAGGAGCACATAGAGATGATGGCCACGGGGAGCACAAGCCAGTGCTAAAGTCTACCTGGCCAACAGCCCTTACCATAGGCACAAGCTGTCCTCCTAAACAGGCTGAAGAAGTTACCCAGTTCCACAGCCCAGCCCCAGCTGCCGCCCCTGGAACCATCCTGCACATGCAGGAACTCTTCCACAAACATGATCCATGCACACAGGCTGCACGGAGCAGCAGCACAACACCAGGAGACTGAGGTTCTCGGAAAGCATCACCTCTCTGCACAGACTGCATCTTGCAGACTGCACTGGAGGAGCTTTTCCCAGCCATGCACAGATGCTCAGTAGTTTGTCCCTACAAGAAAGCTTTAATGACACGGATTTAATCATCATCCACCTGCTGCACCAAGAGTGTAAATAAACCGCCCATTCAACAACATAGAGGAATAACCTTAGCAGCAAAAGTAGTGCTCTATAAACTACCATTTCTTGAGACAGATACCTGTCCCTAAGCGTGCCCAGACTGGTCCTCAGTCAGTTGTCTGGTTGTAGGACACCAGTTTGCTCAATGTTTTATTTTTTTCTGAAGGAAAATGTTTTAAGGCCGGGACCATACCACAGTATTTAATACTGTTCTTACCTTGGGTGAAATATCTTTATTCTCTGTGCTTTTCATTTGTTGATGCTTGAGTTATCTTTTTCAAGATAACGATTTTACTTTTGTTTCTTTTTTCCCCTCCAGGTGCCCTGCCCTTAACAGCAGCAGACTTAAATCTAGATGTTATTCCACAGATAACATCTATTGCTAAACAACATTTTTCTGATCTATACTTACAAAGTGCTCCAGCACATGCTCATATGCTCAATTAAAATGCTCACCATGACGTCTACGGGCACGTGCACTTTTTCCATAGCATGTTTAGGATTAGAAAGACAGATTTATGCCATGGAGAACAGTGACACACTGATGCCAGTTTAATTTTTGTGTGTCTTACACACAAATAAGAAATAATATGCTTTAGATAAATGAACAAGTGCTGGTGTTTCTACAAACGACAGAAAATAAAGACACCAGAACTTAATGCCTGCCCAGAAACCTAAACAAAGAATGGGTTTAAATTAAGAAAAGTATTGAGATAATCACCACATCTTCCCTGATCTGTTTAACCTACTTCCTAGCAGTAGTAAATGCTCATTACATTGTTTCCCCCACCAAAAGAAAAATGCAAGGGGTGCAAGCATACAGCATAAGCATTTAGCACTAGAGGTTGCTAGAGATCACAGATAACCCATCAGACTGTAATAAGTGATTGGTGTCACAGGTGAAGAAAGCCTGCTTCATTAAGAGTTACATCCTCACAGAAAACCTCTTAAAACAGGCAGCTTGTGAAAGGCGAACAAATCTTACATGTCTTAAATCACCCAGTAAAGACCTGACGCTTAACAGTGCCAGGAAAAGACACAGCTAAGCTTCAGAGAGGCTCTTCTACAGGTAGCTGCCGAGCCTCCCCCATGGAGGCCTTTCAGTTCCGTTGAGGTTTCAACAACCGGTTTATTCAACAACCGGTTTATTCAACAACCGCTTTACACCAAACTCAAACAGTCGCCGCCGCCACCAGGAGGCCTCGTCCACCCCAAAGCTGCCAGAGCCCACAAGCTTGCTGCTGGCCGCATCGAGGGCCAGCTAGGCCGAGACTCACGTTTCTTCTGCCACCTTAGTCTTCCGCTGGAACAGATTCCCTGATCCGGGAGACGGGGCTGGAGCGGCGGGACCAGCACAAGGAAAGCCCTGGGCCTGCTCTTCGGGCAGCCCCGTCCCAGCGGGCCTAGGCCAGCTGCAGCGACCGGGGAGCGCGGCGGGGCGAGCCGGCTGGAGGACTCGGGGGCTCTCCCCAGGGGCAAGGGGAGGGCTCTTTATTGACAGCTAAAGTCTTGGGGATGACGAGAGGAAGAGATCTCCCGAGAACTTCAGGTGGACGAAGGACAACCAGCAGAAGCTGATTAACTCCTAAGCAACAGAGATCTTTTCACCTAAACCTCCAGAGTGGCAATGGGCTAGCTGGTATGCATGTGATTATGGAGGAATGGGAAAGGTGGGGTCAGACACAGAAATAGAGAAAAAATGAAGTTTTTCCAGTGTTTCCACATGAGATAAACATCTACCTACTGATTTTTTTTTTTTTTTTTTTACTTTAGGGTGAGAGGTTGTTTGTTTCTGGGCTTTTTTGAGATGACACTAGAGTCAGAAGAAAGCATTAGGATCGTTCAAGTTCTATTGCAGGATGAAAAATTTCACCCCCATTTTCCCCTCAAGCCAATGACTTCAGGATTAGGCCTGTCTCTAAATGCTTACAGGAGCAATTCAAAGTTGGAGACCAAGCCCAATAACCCTGAAGGATTCCTCTTCAGTAACTTTTCCGCTTGAACTACAGCTGTTTTCCTTTGCAAATTCCACCTCTCAACAGCCAGAGCACTGGGAGAGGAAAGGAACAAAGTGCTACGGTTGGAAAAAAAGCTTACTATGGAGATCCAGCAAAAGATCAAATCCAGTTTTGCTGCCAGCAAAACTCTGCTCACTAATGTACTGATCTAGCTCCTCTGTGCTTCACCAGAACACCTGAGGTTGGACTTTCTTTTTTCATCCTCAAGGCTACAAAACAAACTTATGAGCCACCCAGGACTAAAAGGTTTCTCTGCACTCTGGAACCAGCATCTAATTTCTCTGACCTATTTTAAAAAACATTAAAGTCTCCACTGGAAGTAAAAAACAGGTTCTTTATTTGAACCTTGCACACCCCACCTGACCACAGTTCGAAGCTCCTCTGCTGGCCCCAACCATTCCTTAAGCAACCAAGGAAATTAAATACAAAACATTAAACAATGCGGAGGGTCAGACTTAAACCAACAAAGACAAGGAAATTGCAAGTTAAGCCTCCCGCTCTGCCCTTGATTCACCTTGCTTTGTTCAGCCACTGCTCTGTTCCCAGACCCTTCCTCTCTAGTAATGCCCGAGAGCATTACAAAGAAAACAGCATGGTCTAAACATAGATGGCATTCGGTCCTAACAATTAGGCTGGGTTTTGATGTAAATCATGACAATTTTACCTGGTTTGGAACTTTGCAAAGACGGCGATGTTTAACAATTTCTTGTACAGTTTGTATTATTCCAAGAAGGGCAGAGTAAAAATGACCTGGGCACCTGGAGGGGAAGATTCCCATCACCCAATTTCACCCCTCTAAATATTAGGCACAGTCTAAGCTAGTCATCTCCTCCCTGTCTATAGACCAGTTTGTTTCAGTGATTTTAGGATGGAAGAAGCATGGTCTAAGGGTGCCTGTCTTCTCATTGTTTGCAGAGGTCTGCAGAACTAGCTTGGCTAGCACTTGTCTGAATTTTTAGATGGCTGACATCAAACAAGATGGATCTCATCCTTCTCCAGTAATCATCAATCAGTTCCTATGAAGTAAGCACTTGAGCCTCCAGGAGAGCCAAGACCTCAATCCCCCAGTGCATTCAACGTTGCTCAGCAAAGTGTGCAGTGGCTTAACACTAAGCAGGTCACCAAGGTCAGCAGCAATACTCATCTGGCTGGTATTAGATATGCGACCTAGCTCTCTGCTGCATTAGAAGGAGGGCACAGTGTTCAGCCCCTTGCAGGACCAGGGCACAAGAAATTGCGAAGGAAGAGACCAGGAGTAGTGCAGTCTGCTCCTTCCACAGCTACAGGAAATTTCCACTTTGCATGGAAGTGCATCTGCTGCACAGATATGCTTACACTGCCCTAGAACAGATTCAACTACATCTCAGTGCTTCCAGAAGGAATTTAAGTTAAATTTTGATAGAAAAGCCAGCAAAGGTTTATTCAAAATGTTTATGAAAAGTAAGAAATCTAAACAGTTGCGGTCCACGATGACAAAGGATCAAAGAAGTTACATAAACCCAACCTGGAAGTTATTAAAATAAACATAAAAAGTGGAGTATAAAAGGATAATTGCTATCACTGATGAAAAAAATTACTGTCTTGGAGGATATTATTTTTGCAGATATTGGAAATAACTATTGGAAATAACTGGGGGCAGAACTTGGCGTTTGGGTTTTTGTTTTGCTCTTTCCCCATACAATCAGTGACTTAAAAATGCAGTCACAGTATCCTGAGTGAGATAAATATAGGTGAAACATAGGTTTGTTTTGTTATATAGCTTTATACATATCATCACAGAACAGATATCTATCAAGCAATGAAAGACACACTCATCCACATGACAGCTACAGATTAGAACTCAACAGAAAACTTAAATTGTAAGACTTGCAGTAGCTGAGGCAGGGTCACATTTGGATGTCAATAGTTTGTAAATCCGCCTATACTATTCAACTCCTGAAGCAGTCGGGGTGGAAATTCTGCAGTGCAATGAAAAGATTCACAAGAGAAAGATTCTTAGGGTCTTGTTCATCACCCAAAATCCCATTACAAGCACATCTGGTTTCTTATTTCCAGCAAGGCTCCTAGAGAAACAGTGCGAGAACATGCAATGCTGTTCGGCTGGTGGTCCAGACATGCTCCTTCCCCATCCCCATGGCGATGGGCACCTTCTCTGAGGATCATCTCCAACATAAGGAGATGCAGCAGCAGGACAAGCCTCATGTTCTACTACCTTACACAAAGAAAAATGAAATGTGAATGATACTTACCTTCCCACGAAGAAAGATTAATGCTGCAGTGGGGAAAAAGTAGCAGCACTGAAATGCTGGCAAGCTGACATTTTTCCTCATTAAAAAAAAAAAAGCAATGTTTAAAATAAAGGCCTCCAAGACAGTTGCTTTCTTCACCGATAGCGTATACTGTTTACAGTCATAGTCTGTATTTGCAATGCTTTAGTAATGGATTAAAGAGAAGTTTCATAAGCTTGTAGATAAATGCACTAAAGAGGACTTCAAAATTTGTGCATTAAGAAGGCATATATATTTCATAAAAGGAGAAACACGGGCTAGATATCAAGAGCTGTTACAAATTTAGGAAACATTAAAAGGATCTTTTATTCTCACTATACTATAGGAGGGATCCTACATAGGACACAACTGCTTAACTGGAAAAAATGCACATGCTGAAAGCCTACAGCCTGTCTTCTGATCTGATGCAACTGATTACCATCACAGGGCTTCTCCAGAGGGTTTTAAAGAAGGGCCAAACTACCAGCCTATCACTTCAAAATACAGTTTGAAAGATTGCTCTATTTCTTCTTTACATTGTGTTTCAACAGGACAAATCTTCTCAGGGCACAGTGTAACACTAAAGTTTTAGGAAGATAAAAGACAGACAAGAGTACCATTTGGGGCACTGAAGATGTGCAAAACATGCTGATGAACTGCTGTGGGAAACATCTGTAGTACACAGGGAATAAGGTCCACTTCGAGGATCCATCAGAGTCTCTGCTTTGCATTTCTTTTCTCAGCTGAACGTATTTGCCAAAACAATGCATTTCTCAATGCTTTCCAGCTGTAATTCAAACCCTCTCCCCTACTGCTGGATCTTACTCTTCCAGGAACATCTCACAACTTGGTCACTGGTAGTAGGTCTTCCATCACAAAACCAGAGAGATCCTTTATTAGTAGTACTATTTCCACAAGCATCCAGGGTGTTAACAAGCAGCATGTGCATAGGGATGAGGAGATGGAGGAAGTTTATAAAAATGTTTACTTGCTACGAAGGTCAGCTTTAATGTCCCATAAGTATGATTCCACA
>JAVJGG010000002.1:16786272-16806800 GCA_035590195.1 Aviceda cuculoides
CTTGTGGTAAGGCAGGTTGTATTATTCTCTTCTTTTTTGTCCAATAGTTGCTATTGCTGGACCTGGCAAGGCAGCATGTGACACAGAAAAATGCAGCTGCATTTTTGGCTTGGAAGCCTCTACAAGAGCTTGTGAGTCATGAGCCAAAAGGCCCACATAAAAGCAACACAGAAGAATGCAGATTCAGTCTTCCTTTTATTGTAAGCATGTGTCTTCACTGGATGGTCCCAATGCACATCAATGACAAAAACAGAAGTCACTTTGAAGTTATGAGAAGGGAAAAGTCCCTTCAGTCAGGTAACTCGGGCATCATCTGCCCAAGGCCACTTTATGTAGAATGAAAAGACTACCACTGACCACAAAATATCTGAGGCACACAACGTAATATGTGCTGAGACATGCCTCTGAGCTATGCTTTTCTAGAAGACTCAGGGTAATGTGGGGATTTTATTGTTTTCGTGGTTTTCTTTTTTTTTTTTTGTAGAATTTGTCACTATAAGCCCAGGATACCCTCATCCTACATGCATAATGCTGAGCTCTCCTGCAACACTGCCTTGTAGTAAAACATCCCTCATCCGCCTGTTGCACTGCAAATTAAGTTTACAATGCAACAATTTGTGTCAGATGTGTCAAATTTCTGATTTAAAAAAAAAAAAAAGAAAAAAGACATTTTACCACATTTGTTACTCTTGCCTCTCAGGACTGATCAAATGTTTCAACCTTGGGTTTTTTTGGGTTTTGGTTTCTTTTTTTTTTTTTTTCCCAAATGAAAGCAATCCAAACATACCTGCTCTGAGCAGTGTAGGAAGGGGGTGTGTTAAACACAAGACAGAATGGAGTGTGAGAGCAATCTGGACCATGGTCTGCAGAAGAATGTCTCAGGACTCCTCCTTATCACCAGCTCAGCATCACTGTCAGCAAGAAGCTGTTCTCACACTATGTCATGTTGCCCACCTGCAAGCAGCAGCCCAGCAGCAAGCCAGCTCAGCAGAAGCAGGCTGGAGAAGAGCAGCAGAAGGTGAAAGGCACCAAGAATTACCCTTCAGTGAGGATAAACAGCATGAGTCCACCTTAGTTTCCATCCACACAAGATGTTTTGTACTGGCTGGCTGAAGCATGAGGGGAATGAACACTAACTAAAGGTGTACAGAGGCAGTATCACACAAGGCTGTTCACATACCCACCAAAAGAGTGCTTGCTCTATTCAGTCCAGCTGCTGCATTAATATCTAAGCCACCTGGCAAAAGAGATCCTCCATGTCCTTTATTCCCCAAAATATAAAGCTGGAAAGCCAGTGGCTTGTGTTTCTTCCCATTTGAAGGGGTCCCACCAGCAACTTAGCTTTCACACCCAGCTTCACTCCTGTTAAAAACTAGATTTGACCATTGTTGTTGGCCACACAAACTTATTCCATCCACATCAGCATCCATGATGATTAACTACCATAGCAAGCCGTGTCCTACCTCTCAGGTACACCATGTTCCTGGGGAAGCGTTGCTGTTACAAGGTAATGAAAGGCAGAAGCAAGGACTGGAAGGAAAGTATCCTAAGGCAGCCAGAAAATCCCTACTGATTTTTGATGGAGAATTTTCCAGTCCTTTCTGATCTGGAGCAGCAGGAGGAAAGAACACTAAATGCCTTCACGTGGCAAGGAGGGGAACATGAGCAACAAGAGGAAACTTTCTCAAACAAATGTCACCAGATGCTACACGGCTTAAACAGAAAGGATGAGCATCTGGGCTGTTGACATTCAGACAGTGGTCACTTGTAGTAGGACTGAGAAAGGTAAAGGTGCTCAACATGTTCAAAGAATTCAAAGAGTATGTTCAAACACAGGAAAGAAATACAGGTTAAAAACCAAGACAGACACGATCACAGCAGCTTAAGGAGCGTACCTCAAAAAAAGTATAGGTTTCATTAAGTTGCCATCTTGTAACTTTTGCTCAGTTTGAGGACCCAACTCTGTCCAACCTCCAGTGAGAGACACTCCCACTTGCTTCATGTGAAGAGGTTCCTCACCTCTAACGTACCACCCTCCTAAAAGTACTGTGAGGGAAAGGAATGAAGGCTGATGTTGGATCCTTGGGTCTGACAGTTCCAATGGGAGGTCTCTTTCAGGAACAGAAACTCCCAATTCCTCCATGAAAAGGCAGCTCCCAGCAAGTTCATCCCAACTCCACCACCCTCCCGTATTTGTATAACGGGGGGTTGTTACTCCTGTGCATTTTAAGTCACAGGCAAAGTCAAGAACAGCTGGCAATGCTCAACCAGCTGTGCTTTGGCTGGTTAGATATTATAACACCAAGGTACCTACAACCAGCCTTTTGGACATTTTGTGCCAGGCAGCCCACAAACACTGCAGAAACACTGCTGGGTCTTGAAAGACATTACAATCTTTGCCAATACTCTTTATTACTCTTCAGGAAATGACAGGCTCCTTTTCCAGAGTGATAAAGTCCAGTGAATTCTCCCTAAACTGGACGGAAATCTGAAAGCTTAACAGACATAGTAAATTGTGCATTATCTGTATTACCAAGCCAGTCTTACACAAATAAATACATCTAAATTAGACTGCAATCTGCAAATCCTCCTCCATGTGAATAGCAGCTCTGACTGTAGTGGGGCTACTCCCCTAAGTCAAGGAAAGAAGGGTCTTCTCTTTTATATTATGTAAACCATGTGTGAATTAAATTCCTCCCACACAAAGCTCTCACACAGTCTCTGCTGCAGCTTGCTCCTGGCTCATAGGTTGAATATGCATCTCCACACAGCTTCAAAAGCTGTATGCTTTTCAGCATCACTTTCAGGCACTTTTTTAATATGAGGAATGTACTGTGAATTGAAAGAAGGTTGTTGGGGTTTTTTTCATTCCCTTGTAATGTAACAACAAGATATAATGTCCCTTGCAATTAAAAAAATTACAGTCCAGGAGCCTAGCTAAAACCTTAAAAGGACTAAATATAGAGAGAGACCTGGAAGATTACTCCTTACCACCATCTCCAACACTAATAGTTCTTTCAGGCCTAGGGCTCCAGGTAGCAATTGTGCATCAAGGCCATGTTCTTGCCTGGGCAAGTTTATTTGCTGTATGTTTTTAGTAACATACAGACCACACATCTTAGAAGGTCATGGCAGCACAGAAGCTAAGCATAAAGCCTAACAGCAGTCAGGAAAGAACAGTATTATCCATAAATGTCAGCAAACATAATTCTGCATAACTATTTGTTCCTAAAAAACCTACAACCCATTTACCTGTCTGCAAAAGGACCTCTCACTTGGCATCGATTATCACAGTAAAAAAGGGGCCACACACAAGGGGTGACATTTGCACATACCTTCCTTATCCCCTCTATAGGACCTGATTTTTAAAGTTGCTTAAAGAGCCCCAACATGGCACATTAAAATGGAAAACTCATTGAATGACACCAGCAACCTCCCAATACACTGTCCAGCCTCGAGATGCTTAACACCTTGTTCATCCCTTTCCCCAGGGCTCGGGAAGAAGCTGAGAGAGACAGCAAGCAACAGAAGCTGCAGAGCATGGCAGCACTTCTGCAAGGGAAGGAGGTCCTGCAGCTGCCAGACTCCTCCTCCCCGGCCCCCCCCAAAGTCCAGTTCAGCTCTATAAATACACCAGCTGGGTGGAAGGCCAAACACACCTGTGATTTCAATGGGGATGGACAGGTTACAGCATAGGTCAGCTTTATCTTAGCAGGCCACATTGACAAATGTCACTCCAGAGCCCTCAAGTGAGTGGCACTTCAACTATCCCATGGTATGATATGAACATAAGTTTAGGGGAAACTATAGATGCAAATCAACTCGCAGGAATACTCTATAGTTCTTATGTTAACCCCTTTTTCCTTTGCTTTTATGCATTTAAATTAAAATACCAACCTGTGCACTGGCAAAGCTTTTCAACCTGTGCAGTACATTGAGCAACGGGCAGACTTCATAGATGCTTTGATTAAATGCCAGTAACTTACTCCTTTAAGTATATGATGTTTAATTAAAAAAACAGATTAAGCAAAATTGGTTTGTTAGTCAGACCAAGGTCAGCCGATACAAATAAAGGGACTGCAATCTTAACAGATTTTTCTTATTGCATTGCAATGGCTTGACTACTTCATTTCATTATGTAAATGCACAGAGGTCATGACCGAGCCAACATTCAAATAAAAATTGTTCCAAGTCACTAAACATACCCCAGGTTCTTATAATTCCCCATGCAAATAAAGAGCAGAAAATGTTTATCCCTCCATTTCCCCCAGCATTACTGGTTTACACTCCGGTAGCTGAGGCAACCACACCACGCCAAGCAGCTCAGTGCCTTTCAGAAAGATTAACTTCTTAAACAGGCATAAACAGCAAAGGTTCAGCTCCAGCCAGCGAAGGTGAATGGCAGACACACAACTCAGGCTGGGACACAGCACAGGAGATCTTTGGATGACCTCCTTGTGGAAATCATCTTCCCACCTAAAACTGCATTCACAGCTGGGTCAGCTCCGAGTTTTTTAGATTAGCCGAGGTTTGGTTTGTTTGCAGAATGTCATTCCTTGCTAAACAAACTGCTAGATAAAAGAAATAAGAAAGAAAAAAGGTACTAACAGACTGGAAAGAAGATAGGAAGGAGCACAGCAACAAGTGCTAAAGGCATTTGGAACAAAATTTTTTGTGCTGAGAACATTCATGACACCTCACAGCATTGCCAGGAGCTGAGGAATACTTCAAATTTGCAAAAAATGTCAACTCTCCAGGTCCTGCTGCACATTCAGCTCAATCTCACCCCGTGAAGACAACAGCAATTCAAGTCTAGATCTTCCAAGAGACTGCAGCTCCAAGACTCCTAGGGATGCTGGATACAACTAAGCATACAAAAAGAAACCCACAGCCCCACCACACTTTAGCTTTGTAACACACACCAGTTTAACAAGCACTAACCTAGTTTAAAATTGTACCACCAACTTCCTCCTTCCTTTCCTTCCTCTCCCACCCCGGGAAAAGACATGAAATACAAGTTAATGCTGCAGTAGGCAAACATTAATAGTGACTGAAACCACTTAACCATCTATTCTCCCTTCCCCTAACTTTTATTTTAAGAAAACCCACATAAGCCCCGAAGAGGGTTCCAGCACAACAAAATTTTTCTTCCTTTGCTAGATTGATTATAGACCTAACTTAGGATTAAGTGCAACTCAATACATACCTTATCTCAAACCATAAATATTCAAAGCTAAGAGATACTGAGGGAATTGTCTGACAGGACCACAGAAAAAAAAAATTAAATTCTTCTGCATCGACACAGCAAGCTCACCCCACAAGGGTAACAGCAAGGAGCTGAACCAGAGTATGCAGCAACTTGATGGGGACTATTCACACATATTTTCAGGGACCTGCCAAACACTTCAGATTTCACAAGAAAAACCTTGTGTTCTGTAACTCAGCTCTTCTCCATTTCACTTTGTTCAAAGTGTGACCGATGTTAGGAGCCTGATCAAATTCCTTGCTTTATCCACGCTTGAATAAAGCCTTGGCTCAGTGAGGGGAAGCAGACCAAGTTAACGTGAGCTTTTCTTTTTTCAGAGGATGCCGGCCGTAAGCTCTGGTCCCAGCACTGCAGATAACACCAGCAAGTCGCAGGGAGCTTCGGTTTGGTTACAAACAAAGGGATTTCAGCTTTTGATGAAGCAGTTGGTATTTCTGCCTCTCTTGTTAGATAGTCCAGTCTTAAACTTCTGTTTTCATCTGCAGATAATATATTAAGCCTTTTTAAAAGTCCAGCCTACTCTGACCTGGGAAGTGGGAATTTCTTCAAATAACTAATCAAATCATGCTCACATGGTTGGTTTTCAGCTATCTACTATTGACGAATACCAAAAAAGTTTCAAAACATTTATAGGTCAGATAGAGGCAATGCAAATGCCTCGCAAAGGCAGCAGTTGCCATTACAGGATGACTTCTGCAGAGGGAGTGCCACAGCTGGCCATGTCAGCTCCAGATGAACCTTCCCCCCAGTCTCTCCTGCAAAAGCACCTTCTCACTCTGTCCCTGCTACAGGAGCACCAAAACACTTTTTGGCTTGTAGCCTTCACCCACATGCACATCCATCCCGAACTTCAGCCGAGGTCCAGCTGCTGCCCTTGAACTCTTCTCCAGCTCCAATGATCTCTATGCCCACCATGGGGAGAAGAGCAGCTAAGGCTCACTCAACTCCTGCCCAGGGAAGCAAATTAAAAGTCCAATTGGTTTTCCTAAAGGGCAACTGCCAGACCTCTGTGCACCATCTGTGGGAGAGACAAAGGAAGAACTGGAGGAAGAAATGCTTTGTTTGCTGCCAGGAACCAATGCCGAATCTCAAGGGCATGGGGAAAAGGGTCAAGATGTCCATGGGCACTGCTGGAACAGGGCAAGAGGAGATAAGAACACCTATTAGCTTCAAAGGGGCATCTATGGAGGAAATCACAGAATGGTTTGGGTTGGAAGGGACCTTAAAGATCACCTAGTTCCAACCTGCCTGCCATAGGCAGGGACACCTATCACTAGATCAGGCTGTTCAAAGCCCCATCCACCTTGACCTTGAATACTTGTGGAGGAGGAAGAAACAGAACTGCTTGATCCTCAAGGGACAGACTGACAAACCCATGGCAGGAAGGAGAATGAGAATGAGGAAAGAATTGACGGCTTGGGTGAAATGGGAGGAGTGAGCAAACAAGAGAGAACTGGGTCAGGGAGAACCTGCGTGACTCAGCCAAGCACTTGCGCAGCAGGAGCTGGAAATCTCGATGTTTAAGAGCGTGCACACGCAAATGGCAGTATTATTTTACAATCCTACAGCACTTTTAAAGTGCTCCAAGTGCTTCATAAATATTAATTAAGCAATAGTACCCGCAAATCAGAAGCATAAGACGGAGATATAGCTATCTCACTTAATATTTAACAGTATGATAACTCAGGGAGCAAAAACTACTTTTAAGAAGTTACAAACCCACACTTCTCCTGTCTCAAAGAACTCAGGCTGTGTCCTACAGCCAGGCCGCACAACGCTTGCTGAAAGAGGCCAGTGTTCAGTATTTGAATTCAGACTCCTGTTTCAGTGCGTGACCCGATGCCTTGCACACTGCAAGTGATCACACTCCAGCCATCTCCCAACCCATTCCTTGATCCCTAGCCAAGACCAATGCAGAGGTAACACTGGTATGTGGTTATAAATTGTGATTTTGTGCTTGAATTGTCCTATCTGCCTTCCGTAGCATTTTGGCTGCACAAATTGTCTTCAGCAATTTCGTCTTAAAGTTCATGTTTTACAACACTGATTTCCCTTAAAAAAATTTTTTTTTAAATTGTTTTTATTGGGTCAACCACATTTGCCAAGTTTTAACAGACTACTACTTTCTCAACTGACTAATTTCAAATTCACCTTTACATATAGCTAAAAAGGAGGCAAAAAGTCATCACAGCAAGTAAGCAGGACGTGATGCTTAACATCAGGGTTTATGCGAATACGCTTTACAGTAACAGCTGAGGTTCAGGAATCATGAATTTACTCTGCAACACAGGAGAATTAAGGAAGGAAAATGAGGAAAACTTGGAAACATGTATACTCCTGATTAATACAAGGCTACTAGGAAAAAGCAGATGTGAAGTCACACCTTGTCTTATTCAGAGGAAAAGCCAAAGTCTACAAGAGCCAAGCTGAACTTTTTCTATGCAGTGGCAGATGCTGAAATACAGCAACATTACTCCTTCAACATTAATAAAACATGTTGTATACAGAGCATTTTTTTTTTTCAGTCCTTGGAACCCTGCCAAGTCATAAGCTTTTTTTATGGGAACATTGAAATGGATGTTGATCAGAGCCATCCCATATGAGTTTTAAAGTTTACCACCACTTAGAGGCAAGGACTTCCCCCCAAGTCCCTCACACATCTGCAAATTTGTAATTTTTTGAAAAAGCCCGACGAACTAAAAGCTCATACACCCTCAGTTTGTGAAGATACTGAATTCACTCTTGGATTTTGAGCTGAACTGAGGCCTTGAAAGCACTATGAACTCCTCCACCCCGTAAAATGAAGTTCCTCAATGGTAAAATTGTACATTTTATGTATGAAAAATAGCAGCTACTTGGTAAACAAAATTAGAGAGCCAGAGGTCACCTCATTACCAAGAACACTATATTATCTGCCGCATCCCTCCCCATGTTCATCAGTATCTGCTTTTTCCAAGTCCCAAGCTTTATTTTCCAAAAAGTTAACACTGATTCATAAAAATATAATTAGCATGGAGTACAAGGCTGCTGACGTCCAGACAAGTGCTTGATCATTTTGTTGTTGCATCTAATGTCATAGAGCTTCAAGTGAGTTGGAAAATTTCATAAAAACTAAGGGGCTTCTTCCTTTCTAATTAACACAGCAATGAAATTTAATGGCCTGGCATGGAAACTTCTCTCCAGCATTCCATTTTTGGAATTACTCATCTACTCCCACACTCTACAAGACTTTTTACAATATGCTACCCAGTACTTTACCCTTTCCAGTTCAAAGGCTTCAATTTGGAGTCCTCTATATCAAGACAACTAGAGTGGCAAAGATGTTGCACCAGAAGACCCGCAAAATATCTGCCATCCTTAATATCTGCTCAGCCTACATGCTTCCTATGTGTATTCTGTAACTTTAAAACCAAAATCTGCATCCATTGCAATACACATCCATTCTATCATTGACACAAATTTTAGAAGATATTAACTAGGTGTGCAATGCCTTAAATTTAATAAGGAAATGGACAAAAAGTACACAGCCTACATCCAAGTAGGTCTGTCTTTCAGATCCCTGGGCTGGGAACTTCTGTGTTCTTTGTATACCATGCTGATTTATGTTTATTTAAATAATGACAAATATTAGTTTTAAATTTATAGTCATTGCTTTATAAGATGTCTCCAATCCTATCAGGATAAAGAGCTTGCACTAAACAAAACAGTTTGTTTATACTATTAGTACATCTAATAGGAAATACTTAGAATCCCACATGTTCAAAGCAAGACAAAATTACAGCCTATCTTTCCACGCGGGGCTGCTCTCTCTTGCTACCAAGAGGCCAGAAGGACCACGTGCATATCACAAGGCCTGAAAGTTCAAGTCAAGAGAAGCTGGTCTGCAGAACCTCTGAGTTCACCCAAAATGTCACATGCCCACCAGGCCCAGCAAACAAAAAGTAAGGAAAACCAAGAATCACCTCATGCTTTGGCAGCAGTAAAATGGCTAGAAGATGTGGGAGAATTAAGGAAGGAAAAACCAAGCCAAAACTGAGACATACATATGCTGTTGGTTAATGCGAAGCTACTAGGAAAAAGCAGATATGAAGTCACACCTTGGTTCATTCAGGGCAAATGCAAAGGACTACAATGACCACTCAAAGCCCACTCTGGGCAATGAGAAATGCTGCAATAAGAGTTTAAGGACAGCAAGACTACGACCTCAAGCCTTTCATACGTTATTTGTGTTGGCTGTCCCACCACTCCCTTATTAAGGAAAGGCCAAACCAAAGATATTTATTCTATTACTCTTACTATTCATTTCTATCTACAAACACACAGAAGTCAAAGGTTTAGTAACTGTAGACAGACCAGTGCTTAGATGAAAGTTGGTTTCTGTTAGTCTTGCCTGACTGGGATGTACAAAAATTTGGAGGAAGGTTTTGGGATTTTTGTTTCAGATGACCTTAAAATTAATCTTAATATCAAGGCAGATTAGAAGAATTAACCATCTATTCTATAAAACCTTGTATCTATTTCTACTATTGATAATTACTCAACAAAACCTCTTACGGCACAGCACACATCTGTATGGGAACAGAAGAGGTCACCTCAGTGTGCAGAGAGACCCAAAGTAGTTAGTTGCACGGATACCACGACTGTAACCCAACAGCCCAAACACAGCAATACTGCAATTTTCCATCTCAGAATAAAAGAAAATTACATTCAGTAAAACTGAAAGTGAGTTTTAACGCTACCTTAAAATAACCACTCACACATGCAAACCAATTACCGGTGCAGGTATTCAAGTGTGAAAGCAAAGACAGAGCATGACCCTGTACTCCTCTTTTGAGTACATTAAAAAAATTACATGTTTCTATAAAGATGTTTCTGTGTATCCAGGTCCTGTATTTTGTCTCATACTCACTCTGGAACTGTGCTTGTACAAGGACTAGCACAGCAAAGCCCTCCTCTACTGTTGATGATCTTTTGTGCTAGGACCATAAGTAAAAATTGCACAAGACAAATACTTAAAATCACAGATACTTAGTGAAATCTCCTCAGCACACTTTATGTGCCCTCTTGCCTAGTGAATGCACCAACTCTCCCCTCTATCTATAGACTAAAAAAGCATTTCCTAATTTGTACACAAACAACAGACAGTCAGTTTTGAAGGGGAAAGAAGGAGAAAGGAAGCACTCAAAACTCCAAGGATTATTTACAAAAAAGCTGAAGCCCTATAAACTTGGCTATTGAAGAAAGATAATCTTCTCTAGCTTACGCCAAGTGGGTCAGACAGAGGAAGAACCTCAGAAATCTTCAAAGTCAAAGCAGATGGGGAAGTAAGTGCCCATGTGAGCAAAGAGGAAACAAGCTTCTGTTCATTTTAGCTTGTTTCAGAGCTTCAGTTTTCTAGACACCATCAAAAATATCAGACCTTTAACTGACAGGAGCAGAAGAGCTCACTTCTGTAACAAGTATTTGGGAGAACTGCAGAGCAATTACTTAAGACTGCTATTGATGCCAAAAAAAAAAGTCCTGGTGTCTGCAGATTGAGGACATTGCTTAGCTCAGTGGTAGGAGACAGGTAAAGTTGACGCTGAGACTGAAATGTTCTTTGCTTTGTAGCTGTGAAAAAAATGTCTTAGGACTCTTTATCATTAGTGCTTCAGTATCGCCGATATAAATATTTATGTAGCTGTAAAGTAGGCTCTACTTTAGAGCTAATTGTAGCTCTAATTAGAGCATTTTTAAAAAATAACACATAAGCTTGTAACTATTTTTTTTACCCTTTTCGAAATAAAAATAAGCAGCAGTCCACACATGCCACAGAATGAACATACATTGCATTCCTTATGAAGCTGAAGCCGACCTCTTGGTCCTTTCTCAGGCTTTACATTGCTAGACAAGATCTGGGCCAAAACCATTTCCATACACAGGGATGCATCTTTGTCTAAGGCTAACCTCATCATCCAAGTGGTGAAACCTAAAACCAACTAATCTCTCCCAGGGTTATGCTTGTGGAACTGGGAATCCCTCCATCTGCCTCAGCAAAATAGAAAGATCACGGGCTGCAAAATAAACAGCACATTAACCACAGAACAATAGACCCTCCAGTCAATGTGCTTCATGCCACCCACCAAGGGCTAGCAATTTTCTATCAGATACCTCCCCCACCCCACCCCCCAAAAAAAAAAACAAACAAAAAAACAAACAAACAAAAAATCATACTTTAAAGAAAGAGCTTGTGCAAGTTGACAACATGCAACTTCTTTTGGATCCATACCAAGGAAGGACTCCCTTCCTCTCGAAACTCCTGGGAGTTTTGCAAGCTGTCTGCAATCACAAGCAGCAGACCCTGAAGGAGCACAGAAATATAGTTTACCACGTTGCTTTTAACCATGAACTTTTAAACTGATTGAGCTGGGAACAGTGGAAGGAGTATTCAGTGCTATAGTTTGCTAAGGAGACAAAGCGCCAAGGACATGCTGAGGAGATGCTCGTCTTCCAAAGAAAATATTGCTATGAGAAACAGGCATCCTTCCACCACTTATTTTAGGAGGTGGTTGCTGAGCCGCTTCAGCTATTCCACTGGTGTCTCCATGAGTGTTTTTTGCCCAAGACTTCTGTTGGAAGAGCCAGAGCTGCAAAACTTGTAAGAAAACTCCACAGGAAGAGGCATTGAGGGGTTGCACAAAACCAACCCACTCTAGATACACACATCTTCGTTTATGCAAACTCAGGTGATCTTCTGATACTTGGGCTGGGTTGTCTAGAGCATGGACAAACCACGAACAGGTATATAAAGTCTTTGCTTGTTTTTCTGTGTGTATGTGTTTAACTACACATGAAGAAATTTGCTAAGATGAGAAGTGTGAAGGAGTGGGGAGAGGCTGTGTGATGAGTAATAATAAGGGGGGAGCTTCAAACTGCAATCACTTCAGCATTTTTTCCTGTTATCAGTTATCATTACACGCCAAAAAGTTAACTACTTTGCTTTATATAACTTTTTACCAAGACAACTATACCTTTTAGCAAAGATATCATCATCATTCTCACAGCAATTTTAAATGTTTTAAGGTGCAAATTGAGGATTCCCCCATATCCCTCTCTGGACTAAAAAAAAAAAAAAAAAAAGAGTTAATCTTGAAGGACCATGTAAAGTTGTATTTGCTATAGTCATACCTTTTCTCTGCACTCTGGTATAGGGTGAGGAAAAAAAGAGATGCAAGTTAACAGAAACTCATATCAGCTTTTTAATAGCATCTCCACAAAAAGGATTTTTTTTTTTTTTTTTTGATGTGGCACGTGCATTTGACCTGGGTCAACACTGCAATTGTTGAAAAGGGATCACCTGATAAAACAGAAGCACCCTCCCTCCAAACTATATTGCAGGAATTGCAGCCAAGCACCCCAACCACAGCAAACACAGTAAGAACCTTCTCGAACAGCACACGTTCTGTGTCAGCAAAGCAGCATTAATACAAAACTCAATTCAAATAAAGGAGTAATGACCCTTCAGAAAGGGTAGGGCTTCATCAGGCTTCCACCATACCAAACAAAGACCATCTAAGATATTCAAACCGTTGAAAAAACATTATTAAATCAAAAGGAGGAAAACAGTGTCAGCCTCGTACGCATTTCATTGTTGAATAATGACAGTGTTTACCTTTCTAGCATAATGCATTACTGCTCTGGATCCAACTTTAAAGCTGAGTACACGACAGAATTAATTATGTCCTTTCCTCTTAACTACCATTCCCTGGGTTATTTATTAGCTAGGTCTGCATATATTCATAGATGTGTCTAATACACAAAGTTAAAAGGATTTAAAACTGCTGCCTAAATACTTCCCTGGTTTGCAGGGTCCTCTCCACTGTCTGGACAGGCAGCAGAATCAATAAACACAACCTCAGGCTGAAAATTAATCACTCCTTAAGGTATGTAGCAGTCGAGGGAGACATGGGGGAACTGCAAACACACTGCAACAGGCAAGTGTGTCTCACGAGCAAGATCCCAAGCAACAAGTTCTCAGACACAAAGAATAGATGGCTCTACTAAGGTCTTTTCTCTGAATCAGTAAAATGCAAAGGATGCCAGCGCATCCAGCTTCAGCTCTGTCTTACAGTCCACTCCTGCTTGCAGTTTAGCAAACTGCCAGGCAGACCATCTATCAGGACTAGAAAGTCCACCTGAGGTGGAGCACCCACAGCTTGGAGGCCACCAGCCAGTTCGTGTGCGCCTCTGGAAAAGACAAAAGCCACACTACACGAGATTTGAGTTCAGTACCTTGGTAAAGGAATGGCAGATAGATAAACTCAGACAAGCTACCTAAAAGGAAAACTAAAGGGAACCCAAGAGCCTCTCTGGAGTTTTCTGTTTTGCTAAAATGCGGTTTTAAGGCTAAAGACATATTCACTCTCCTGGAGTCCTCCCCAAAGAGGGACAAATGCGGGGGGGGGGGGGGGCGGGGCGGGGGGTCGGAGAAGAAAACCCTTTCGCAGACACTTTACAAAGAACAGCAGCACTCTTATCTTTGTCAGCATAGATGCTAGGATGCTATACTCCCATGCGAATACGGCAGTCGTTGTTTGGCCTTATCCAGGATTACAAGCAATTCCACCTAATACAGCAAATTAGTTGTATATCTGGGAATGAACTTGTTGCCTTGCATCAGAGGTCAATCAAATCTTCTCTCCATCACACAGAAAGGAAAATAGAATACATTTTGGTACAGTAGCACTCTTAGCTGTTCCACTCATCACCCAAGCCGCCGCTGGGCTGGACTTGGGCTCACAAGAACGCCCCCGTGCTATGTAGTTTGCAAAGGTATTTAGAAGTAGACAAGACCATGTGCTTGCAACCAACACTCAGAAATCCTGTTTATCACTGATCAGCTTGAATTTAGCATTTTAGAGGTGTAGATGGGGTTCAGAAGATGGAAGGGGGGATGTTAAATTTGTTTGGGTTTTCGCATCTTTTGGGCCAAAAAAAATTTACAAAATTATCAAGCTTCTTATGATTTTCCATCCATGTCAGAAATTCCTGCCTAGAACTATTGAAGAGGGAAGAGAAAGGGATGGAGGAAGAGCGATGGAGGAAGAGCGACTGTATCTACAAACCTGGAAGTATTAAGGCTTCATTTTCCTAATAAAATGACATTAAGTGATATTAACAAAACAAGTTTACCTTCCAGGAAAAAAAAAAAAAAAAATAAAAAAAAAAGTATATCATTTCTTGGGGAAAAAAAAAAGTATAATTTGGTGAGATTATGCAGTAACATGCAGATGAAAGCTGTATTTCATTATTCTGCATCATGTCCACTTCATTTGATTAAATAAATAAATCAGGTCCTTATGTCATACTACAGGCATTACGCCTACTTTTGTTTACTACATCTTTCTAGCCTTAACCACAGCACACGCAGCACAGCTGGCTGGCAGATCACAGTTACAACACAACATGCAGAAGAAGTTAAGATAAGGGAAGTGATTCTAAAAAACCCACCCCAAAAAAAAAAAAAAAAAATCTTGCTTCACTTACCTAAGCAAAATTATCATTAGAGAGTTTTCCAATACTAAATCCAAGAAAAAAGGCCTGAAAAAAAAACACAGAAAAAGGCAAAATTTTAATAAGTAGGATAATACTCTCTCTCACTTTTTTTCTTGGGAACACAAAGTCAGTGTTTTAAAGAAAAAGAAGTACATTCACTCCATCAGTTGCATTTCAGATAGTTATTCGTAACAAAAAGGTGCTCCTCAGGCAGCAAACGTATCAGAAACAATAGGGCAGATTTTCCACTGCTGTTGCCAGTATTATACCAGTGCAATTCCTCAAATGTCAATCATGTTGGACTGCAATAAAACTAGTGTTACCCAGCAGACAAATCAGGCCTAAGGCAATTAGCTAAACTGCCTCATTTAGATTTTCAGTCATTTGTCCCTCCCCTCGAGCTGGATTATCAGATATTCAGGACCAAGTTGTGTTGGGTAGGAAGTGAGGAGTCACCTACCTCAGCAAGACTGAAGGTGGCAGAAACCAAAAGTGTTGGCTTATAAAAAAATATCCAAACCACCCCAGGACTAATCGCAAAAGACTGCGAGGCAGCGCAACATGGATCAATGTTAAGAAAGCTGTGATGCACAAGACTTCATTACAGGCATAAAAATCCAAAGCACAGTGCAAGTTACTGGTAGAAATGGCATGCAGCCACGACAGGTCTTACCAAAACCACTGCTACCAAAAAAAGCACTCAAAGCTTGTTAAGACTCATGAATGCAAACTAAAAAAAAAACCACCACCCAAACTAACTGAATATGGATGACTGCAAGCCTCCAAATCAAAGAGGGAGTTGATCACTGTTTAAGAGGAAGAAGTCATTGCTTGTTCCAAGATTAAAAACTTACAATTCTGGCCCCGGCTGAAGCACTATCATTCACTAATCTGGTACAATTTAGTCGGGCTGATCCTCCACTCAGACAGACAGGGCATTATCAAAAGTTCCTCTATTCATTTTGCTTCCTGTTAGCCAGTGAAAGCCCCTTTTATGCGCTCCTCGAGAGGCTGTTAAAACCAGGGAAGACTTTCTGATACAGAAGATAAGGTAGTTGGATTTATTCATGAGAGGAGGAAGGGAAATTGTACGGTCTGATTACAGCTGCTCCAAAGCTGAAAAGTGGAGGTTTGGAGGAGGGAGGTAGAAGATGATGGATTTCTTATTAATAAGCATGATACCAACAGCATTATTGTTAGAACTAGGTATTACCTCTCCTGATATTCAACTACGGAATTGAGCTTTTACTCTTAAGTTGGCATCACCAAATATGCACATGTGGTTGAATAATTCAAAAATACATGGATGAGGCAGAATGGGATATTTTAAAAGACTGAGCAAATAATATTTTTTGAAAAAAGAACAATACCCGAGACGAAAAGGATAAACTATCCAGAGTCAGGGGAAAGACACTGCCTAGAAACGCTCTCCAGATTAAGTCAGTTCACACGTAATTTTCAGGGTCAGATCCTGTTCTTATTGCCAACATGAGCACTCAGACTTCAGCAGAGTAGGACGGTGATTTCCACATTACTTAACATGTGTCAGCAATTTTGAACAGTTGCTTTGCAGATTCTCAGAACTAACCAAGCAAAACCCCACCACTGAGAGCCCAGTATAGTACTTGGTGGATGAAAAGCTGCCTGGAAACTCACTCTATTGAGAGTCTAAAAAACATGCTCCCTATTAATGTTCAAACAATCTGGTATAGTTAAAATAGTTTTAAAATGTAACAAGATAGAAATACAAACAAAACCACATTTCTCAAATTTAAAAACGTCAAGCCAAAGCAGCAACACTCTACCAAAAGTTAGGGCTAACAATGACGGTTGTAGGGGTAAACCCTGCCTCTTCCTTCCCCTCTCCCAGACTATTCTTCTCCAAATGAACTAGCAAAATAAACAAGAATCAAAACACCCACAGCAGAAAATAGTATATAGCTTTAAAAGAAAGAAAACAATTCAGCTATACTTCATCATTACTCCATCCAGTCCAAATACACACCGAGTTATAAACTGTTTTCCCCTGACGATGCTAAATGAGATCAATACAAGCAAAAACAATAAAATGTTTTTCAACACACTATTATATGGACAGGAAGACTTAAAACATAAGGTGACACATTTTTGAACAGGCACCAGTTTGGATCAGACAGGGATGGAGTGCAGAAAGAGGGAATAAGCAAACAGGGAGTAACCAAACCTAGAATGGCATAAAGACCCAACAGAGATGGTCCACAGGTCGCCACGTGGAGGATGAAGTATCAAAAATGCTTCTGTCAATAGGGACAACGCTGACAAAGGCTGCCAAATTACCTCTTTGCAGAATACAACATGCAACCAAAAAGCAAAGAGCTACAACAAAATCCAGAGCTTATTCTGACACAGTTTCTTCTTTAAGTTATTATTAACTCTATACAAAACTTCAGCACAAACTGTACAGACACTCCAGTTTGCACAGTGGTCACGTAATTTCTTCCCAGTGATCAAACAGAGAATTAGGAAACCAGGAGGCAAGTCACTTTCTATTCTGCCACCAGCCTGTATCTCTTCAGACATATCACTTAAGGCAAAGCTCAGCTGGCACTCACTCTCCCCACTTTGTGCTGCAGCGGAAATCTTGCCCGTTGCAATCACCAACTTCAGTTGTAAACTACAGTGGCTTACCTGGCAAATGCTCAGATTAGTGGGCTTTTCAGAAAAAGCTGCCAAGTCTGATTCCCCACACAGTAAATAAGGGTAATATTGCTCACCTATCTTCACACATGCTTTGCAACACAGTATCTGAGGAGACAACATACTGTTCTAAATCTGCAATGCACAAAAGCAACTGTACATGTTCATTTGCAGTTCAGTATTATTAATAAGGACAAGTTTATCAAAGCACAGAGGGTGTTCCCTACAGTGAGAATGTTGTAATGGGGTGACAGGACACAGACTGCTTGTTGTGCATGTTTTGTAAGATTGTTGGGTCTTTCTTGTCACGAAACAACTCTTGTTGCACCAATATTTTAATAAAACAAGTAAAGAAAGTGCACCCAAACCTTTCCACTTGCTTTCAAGTCTGAGGAACCCACACTGGCAAGTTACAGCTGATGAACCATTGATACTCACTCCATTGCAAGGAAATGAAGAGGCATGAACTAGATGTTCCTTGGTCAACTCTTTTCAGCTTGATAAAGACCCAACTGCACCAGATGCTACAGCTGATGTGAGGGAATCAGATCAACTCTGAACAGTCTTACCCTCCAAGTTGACAGACTACAAGAAAAGCACAACAACAGGCCGGTGCCCACTGTTACGAAGCTGGATGCAACTAATTTTGTTCTGTTAATATACAACTTTACACACGTGACAGTTTCAGGAAAGCCAAAAAAAGAACAGGTTTACTTGGCTCTTACATTTCACTGCCCATCTTCTGGTTGTTGTGATGATGCCGGGGTTTGGGGTTTTTTTTTTAAATCCCCCAAACCAAAAGTTCCTACTTCCAAAGGCCATGTTAGGTGTGTGTCCCCCGTCACGTGCCTGGCTGTGGATACAGAGATGCCTAGTTTCTAGCCTTTGTACTGCTAGCAGTTACACTTGGAATAGCTGCAAGTGAAGGCAATGGAAGATGTCAACAGTAGTTTTTGTCACTCCAAGAACTTCGCCACACAAGCCTGCAATTCTAGATTTCTGCATACATTGCGAGGGGCACATGGCACGGATGCTTACCAGTGGCTGAAGTTCAGCATGTTCCTGGACAGTTCTGCAGTAACCACGTTTAGACTATTAAAGAAGATTTCAGCAGAGCTCGGAGTTGAGTCAGCAAAGAAATCCAAAATTCAGAGAGCACAGCCCACAGATGCAATTCAGTCTTTGCAAACTCGTGACGCATTGGAAGAGTATGGGTTTTCCATCTCATCCTCCAACAGAAGCTGCAGCACATGCTTAGCGGTGCCAGAAATGTTAGAGGGCTGCCAGAGCATGCACAGGAGAAGGTTTGTGTGCAAACAGAATAAACAGCCTCTACTAAACTCTTGTAGCCAATTAAGCAACAATTCTCCACTGAGAATACAGCATCACCCAGCTGCTTACCTAATCCTCAACCCCTGCTTCTTGAGCTGGCTTTCAATTTTTAAGTCTTCCACTTCTTTTCAGAAGCAAAAGACAAATGAATGCCAATTCTCTAGACATCCTGGTTAAAAGGCAAATAAAAGCCCTGCAAAGACCATCAGTACTCAAAAATGACTTAACACTAACGAGCTTTCATCACCAACTCTGCAAACATTAATGCACGTAAGTAGCCATGCTAAATCCACACAAATCACCTATCTGCAATGCCCTCCTCCAGCCTGAACCGGACTTCAAACCAAGGGAAGACCAAACCTGGCAGATGACTATGGATTTTCTCTGGTCTGCATCCCTATGTTAAGCTACTCAGTGATGCTAACCAGATGCATTTTGAATGTGCTGCTTCATCTCATGTAAAGGAGGGAGTACAGGAAAAAGAGTCAGAAATAGTACTTATCTGAAAAAAGCAAATATTTTAAAATTAAGTACTGCTACTGTTTGTAGAATGGCCTGGAAGAGATACACAAATGGCCTGGAAGAGAGAGACATCTGAAATTCCTTTAAATACGTGTGTTCAGTTTTTAAACTGAATGCGAGTCAATCTGACAAACAAGCTTAGTTAGCATTGCTCAAACAAAGCTGAGGGTCCCGTCCCCCTTCCTCTTCCTAAGTAAGCAAGCACAAGTTTCTGGCATAGACACTGGTGTATGAGATTTTAACATTCCCCCTTCCATAAACAGTCATACATCAAAGCTCTAAAAATTTGCTTCACAGAAACATTTGCACTAGTAAAACTCAATTATTCTAGTATTTGTATGACACATGTAGGAGGAGTGCATAAAAAGGTTATGGTGAGCTCATTTTAGAATTTAAACAAGTACTTGACAAAAAGTTTTTGAATTATTCACTCAGCTCCACTATTAAATCAGGCTTCCAAAGGAGTCTTTAAACAATAGCACAGAAGACGCTGTATTTATAACAAAAAGGCCGTATTGAAGCTATCACTCTGTCTCGCAGCACAAGTTATTCATAATTAGTCATAAATGCACACAGGCATGGTATCATATGTTGGTTCACAATCCTGCTGGATTAACTGGACACTTTGAATATTTATACTAATATTCCTTTCTGGAGAGGCAGCACCTTTTCTGTCTAAATATCTTAAGTACTGCTTTTTATGCTAAGAATGAACAATTTCTTCGAGAACACCCAAAGTTGAGAGAAGCGCTTAAGAACAGTACTAAGCAAGATTGGGACAATCTTTTATATTAATTTATTTTTCTACCAGCCCATATGGGCTGGCACACAAGTATTTTGCTATGGCCCCCACAGCTTCAAAACCAAACTCAACTGACAACATCACTCAGTTATAAACTTTCATACTAAGTTTACATACAGCACAGCATTTTTCTGCATACCTGCTCCCCGCATACCTACCAAATTTTTTTTCCAAACCTCAGAGCCTGCTTGGAATAATGACCATGAGAGGAAAAGCAGGGGACTTCAAAGAGACAACACAAGTGGTGCTCCACTTCTCCGCTACACGCATCCTCTCACCACCTCCTTCCTTTCCCTTCTCCCCATCCCTTTTTCTTCCACATCACAGGCTGCTCTTGGTAGTTCAGCTCAATGAATGTGAGCCAAGATTTCCTCTCAAAATAACTACTCCAAGACC